>JAOYRS010000032.1:12815000-13415000 GCA_032432895.1 Dryadula phaetusa | reverse complement strand
ATTGATATTTTTTGCTATGAAATTGAGTGACTTTTAAAATATAAGTGACAATAGAAAGCGTTGCTGAGAAGAATAAGGTGAAAAAAGTTGAAAGTACACGCTTTTATATTGCTTATTATTTCCAAATGAATGGAATTATACAATACTGATGTTATACTGATGTTCATAATAAAGCAAAACATAACATATTATGCAGTGTTCTACTTTTAGCAATGTCTTGTTAACTACTTTTTCAACTGTCAATTTGCCTTGAAGCTTCCACTCACTTCGCAAGTTGTTATTAATATTTAAATTTTCTTGAGCCCACTATCCACGGGCTTTGTTTTTAATATAAATTTGTATATAAAAAAAAATAATCTAATGGAAATTAATACAACTGTCACTCTGATCAAGGTTAAAAGATTCGTATAGTATATAAATATTAATATATGAAATAGAGGTCTTTTACAAAACAAACGGAGGCTTTATGTTAATAAACGAAGTAATAACCTGAAAATACAGAGAAAAATGTGTGTGCGGGAACTGCTCGTTACGGTGGGAGCGGCGGTTGATTGCTGCACGTATCTTTGTGAGGGGTGGAAATATACGGGGCTAAATAGCGCGGCGAAGCGCTGTTTTATTTGTTTCTAATAGTTTCTTTATATGAATTAAATAATATTATAAATAGATCGTCTATACTGATTTATGTTCTATAGAAAAAATAAATGTAAAAATATAGAAACTTTTATATAATAAACCCTCCTTCTCACATATAATGTCTAGAACTCTCGCTAAGATATATTAAGGTATAAGACCTCTTATCAATAGTATGTATATTCGTATAGAATCAAATTATAACTATAATCATTTGATAAATCTCAACACACTCTGCCGCCCTTCAACGTATTATCTTCATAAAAAGGGCGGTAGCTAAATACAAAAAAACTTGGCGTTACCTCCAACAATTATTTCCAATACGTTTTCATGGGCGCTAAATAATGACATTAGTCGCTGTCACAGCGAGTGGAGTGCGCGACGCGGTGCTCACGGCCACTCAGTTTTATTAACTGCACAGTACCACCGCGCTATTTCATCTCTCGTCTTAAGGCGGGATGTTACATGTGACGTGTCAGAGAACACGTTGCTTATATATATGTGTATTATATACGTATACTTGTATATGAAAATTTAATATATTTTGAATTTTGTTTTGTTTTGAATTTTTCTTTCGGCTGACGCTACTTTTTTATTGGTTTTGTGGTATGTTGGCGGCCATACTGAATAGTTAGTGGAACTAATCTCTGTTTGTGGAACAATTTTCACATTGAAAAGGTTGGAGAAGGCGGTAAGCGTATCTCCAACACCCCATGACTCACTGAGGATACTACTACGAAAAGGTCATGGTGTTCCTGCTGCAAGGTGGTGGGTGCTCTGATAGCACGAGTGGACATGTAGCACGAGTTACTTCTCATGGTGGCCTCACTATCACAGAATAGTTTAATAATGATATATAATGTAATTAAGAAAGTTAATAATGTCTTAAATGCACATTACAAAGCACTAATTTCTGTTTGGCACGCAATTGCATTATTTGCTGTCCTCCGACACTCTACAGTTTTCAGGCTATATAGTGATATACGATACAGCTTCAATAATATTTTCTATCCAAATCAAGAAACCTAAATTCGTAGAAAATTATAGTACCTTTCACCCGAGTAGAGAAAGAACTCACCCTCACGCATGCAAGACTTGAAACTTAAAAAGTAATTTTATTCACACGTACAATTCCTCAACTTCCACAAACAGCCAAGTATTAAGTTTGCAAATTGAAAACTAAAACCATTTATAACTTAGTAGACAATTGTTAGCGACATTTTGTCTTTTAAAGTGTCTATGCAGTCAGAAGCTGAGCACAAGCATGCAAGTCGGGTGCCAGTCATTTGTACGGATAAGCCGTCGCGCGACGTACCGACGACATGAACACTCTACCCATGTCGAGTTAGCTTGAGCAAAATATTTAATGGAAGATTATTTTATGTAAATAGTGATTGTTGGATTTGTGGAATTGTTTATTTTATCTGAATTTGACATCATATTTCAATTATTTTATAATTTAGTTAACGGAAATAGGATAAAGTTCTGTACTTTATTAAACTAGATTGGGAAACCGCTATATTCATATATTTATATAATTTTACAACTTTTTACATATTTTTGTTTAACATATTACAAGATATGTGACTTGAAATTTTATACATTTTTAAAAAAGCTTATAAAAATTTGAACGCAGCTGGATTCGAACTCGAACTCTGACCACTTCAAAAAAATCATAAACGTTTCATTACAAGTTATTTCCGCGAGCTTAGATGCTTTCCAAGAGATGTGGGTTCGAATCCCACTGCGTTTAAATTTTTATACGTTTTTTTAAAAATGTTTTCTAATCCTAAATAACACTTTGAAAAAATCTTCATGTAGCAGAAATTTGTAAAATTTTTTGTACGGAGTTGCTAACAACGCAAACGTCACGATGCTGTCATCCCTATACCGCAAAGTATATAAGTAATAATACATAAAACATACCACACATTGAACTAAATATCTTTGCACAAGTTACATGAGCAGGCTTTACAAATGCAAGCATTAGAAGCTTTGAATGATATAGATTGTGTTATACTGCAAGTAACATCCGTCGCTCGAACCAATTTGCCACTGATACTGTACTTAGCGTGCAACGCTACAAGCTGTATTTATCTTATAATGTAAGAAATTTACTGTTTAAATGTTAAAATAAATTTTAAAGTATAAATTTATAATAAATAATTTTTATATAAATAATAAATATGATGTAATTTGGTGATTCATGAGACCGCAGAAGAGGACGTGATTTGACAATGGTTTTCTACAAACTTACAAATTTATATACATTTATAGGTAACTGCTTTGTGGATTTTACATTAAATAGGATACTTTGTTGCTATTTACATACAGAACCAAATTACTTGGGAAACTACATAATGATTGTCATTGATGTATACATGCTGAGATTGTGTAAGGTTTTATTTCTTCAGTAGTTTTTTTTTGTTAAATTGTAAATCAATACACATATCTAGTTATGATATAAGCATAGCTTCTCTCACTCTCTACTTCTACTCTATCACTCTCTTCTTACATATATTGAGTGCAGAGTGATCAACAACAATTACATGTTCAGTAAAATGTAACAGAATTCTCCACGATTAATTGTCATAATACCTTTGCTATATAAGGTTTATACTCGTACATTCGAATAATTAGTACAGCATTGACCTGTCGAAACTGAAACGTATCTTAGATACCGCATAGTTTGCTTCAGTTAGCAACTATGCACCTCGCCCTGTACCGCCCTACTCCGCCCTGCACCGCCCTACTCCACCCTGCCTTGCTCTATCTATCTACCCATTACTCGGCGATTGCAAGACGCTGCTGTAACTCATTAGTCACTTTCGATATCTAACCATTTCCAATTAAAGAATAGATATGTTCCTTAATTTCTGTTAAAATAAGAGATAACAGAATAAACGAGACACTCAAAAACTTTTTCAAAGTAAGAAGTTACATGTTTCAGGTTTTGAACGTCCTATATTTAAAAGCTAGCCCCGCTCACCTCTGTGAACTACACGGCTATATCTATTTTGTATTTAGGACCGCCCGCGTTCTCGCTTAGATCAGAAATGTTGTTTTTTTTTAGCTTCACACTCTTATCCCGCATAGCAGGGTAGACAAAAAGTATCTAGTGTCAAGACACTCCGTACTTCGCTTTCCACTTATAATCACTCCCCTGAGTGGGGATCGAACCCACGACCGATCGCGTTTACAGTCGGACGCTGTCCCACTGCGCCACAACCAGCCTCAATGTTGTTAAAATTTATAATTTTCCTCAAATTTCAACACTATGAGCTCCATAGCAATTGAAAAGAACGAAGCGCTGCTTATATCAGGTGGAGAGTTCATTAGAAATGATTAATGTATCAAACTAGCTCCAATGCTTCCACGAATTTGATGCAACTTATTACAATTGTATAGAGCCTAAAGTTGATTAGGTAGTCCTGAAATGCACATTTGTATGGTGAATGCAGCGTTTAATTCACCAAAGCTGGCGGTCTGCCACGCTGGCTAATGATTGATAATGGGAATGTATTCTATTTATGTTTTCGATTTATTTTCAGTTTAAATGGATATTTATAACTTTAAAAGATTTTAAAGTTATAATTTGTATAATTAGAACTTTTTTAATAAATATGGTTTTTGTGACTTTTAATCTATTTTAAGCGAATTAATCGTGTAAATTTTGATGTTAGAAAATACATTTTTCATTTTTAAATTTGTCCAAATACTTCTAAATGGCACATAATATTTTCTTTTATGAAATAATTAATATATTTTATTAAGGATTTAATAATACTAGGTATAAAACTTAGGAGAAGTTAGGAAAACTCATAACTGTAATTAAATATTAAATAGCCATAAAAAGCACAAATTTTTAGGAAATAGAACATTATATGTAAACAATCAAAACAATCAGAGAAGTAAATTTTCAAATAGCTTAAAATGTAGAGTCGATAAAATATATTGAAGTCATCGATCAAATATACACTTCTCTCATGCTCTACCCATGTCTTCTATAATTAATGACAACACACGATTTATAAAATGAAGTTTAAATGGAGTATTCGTAAAATATAAGGGATGCAGAATACACCGGGTGGTGACGTCGGGCGATCTATCAAGGGTTATGGGGATGCCTTGCACCGCGATGGAGTAAGGGGGAATTTTAATATTATTTAGATTCCCATTTGAGGGAATGACCAATACTTATGAAATAATTTGAAAATATTTATATTGTTTACATTTGTATAGACAGAAAATTATTTAATACATATTAGATTTGATTGAATTCTTAATAAAAATTCTCATATAGATAAATTTAGAAGTTTACAATATTTTATACCTTTTCGTACTATACCCATATCACCTGGTAATTTAAACTAGATTTCTCGTTGACGCGTTAACAGTGCGTTGCCTTAGCAACGTATAAATATGTCGTTGCATATAAATGTGTATATATGTACATACGGTAGAATGAGTTATTTTATTGATTTAAAAAACATATTAGTAAGCATTTTGCGCTCTTTTTCTATGTAAATTATAATAGTGCCAAATTTCATACTTTTCGTTCTACTTACTCGTATATAGAGTACGTCTTTCCAATAAGTCATATAAAAACAGACTGAAAATAAATACTTAACATGTGATTTTTAAAAGGATGTGTTGATAAAAACAGAGTGTGTCTTAATACCGGGATCACTCGTGGTAAAAATCGTGGTAAATACGAGAGACGAGTGGAGATAAGAAAAATAAAAAAAAGAAATGACTAAGTCCTGAAAGAAATTCAAGCTTTTAAGAGCAAAGTTCAAAAGCTATGATTCTGAGAAGCGTTTTTTTCTTAGTGTAAGATAGTATCTACTTAAATAAAGAGATTTAATTGAAAAGACGAAGCTATACTTCGACTTGAATAAAACAGTAAAACTAAAGTTCAATAATTAATAAAGCTCATCAAAGAAAACTGTTAACGCCATAATGGTGCAATACTGAAATATTTGTGGATGGTAGGACTATGTGTTGAGTGGTGAGCTTAACGCCGTGTTTAAGTAGAGTTGAGAAATAAAAATTATGTATAAATATAATTGTACCCCCGAGTGGGAATCGAACTCATATCTAATTGCGTTTACAGTCAGGCTTTTAGTTGTTAATATTTAAAGATTAAAAATATAAATATGGTAAGGTTTTCAAAGTATTATGTTTTAATTTATCAAAAATTAATTTATTATTTTTTAATTGTCTCAATGTTATTAGAAGTTTGTTTCCTTTGTAGCGGAAAAATAATTATTGAATTATCACAAGTCTCAAGTTCCGTCCTTGATAAACTATTTACTTTACTAAAATTAATACTATTGACGTGGTCTGACTTGCCTTGTTTTAAAGACAACTCTCCGTTTGTTTTCTGTCATTAGATAATTTACAATTTCTCTATAACTTATTAGATAGGAAATAAAAAAAAATTTCAATTATATTAGAGAACGTTTAAGAATTTCGACGCAGCCGGGTCTAGAACGCATAACTTAGCGGTCGGAGCACTTGGACGAATTCTAAGAGAAGTGGGTTCAAATCTGGCTGCGTTCGAATTTATATACTTTTTTCAAAAATGTTTTCTAATGTTAAGTGCAGAGTTACACTTTAGAAACAGTTAAATATTAGAATTGGAAAATTTTAATATATTTATTTTAATATACGGTTCCAAATCACTTACTATCGTCTCTACATTTGCTAAATAATTAGTACGTAAACGTCTAATAAGTAGTCAGTAAATGAATAAATACTTTTGTATTATAGAGAAATTGTAGAGAAATTGCAGAGAAATTGTAGAGAAATTGTAGAGAAATTGTAGAGAAATTGTAGAGAAATTATAGAAAAATTGTAGATAAATTATAAAGAAATTGTGAAGAAATTGTACAGAAATTGTACAGAAATTATACAGAAATTGTACAGAAACTGTACAGAAATTGTACAGAAATTGTACAGAAATTGTACAGAAATTGTACAGAAATTGTACAGAAATTGTACAGAAATTGTACAGAAATTGCAGAGAAATTGTAGAGAAATTGTAGAGAAATTATAGAAAAATTGTAGAGAAATTGTAAAGAAATTGTGAAGAAATTGTACAGAAATTGTACAGAAATTGTACAGAAATTGTACAGAAATTGTACAGAAATTGTACAGAAATTGTACAGAAATTGTACAGAAATTGTACAGAAATTGTACAGAAATTGTACAGAAATTGTACAGAAATTGTACAGAAATTGTACAGAAATTGTACAGAAATTGTACAGAAATTGTACAGAAATTGTACAGAAATTGTACAGAAATTGTACAGATATTTAATTGTCCTTAAAAGCATTTTTAACTCATTTTTACTTTTACATTAAGACAAAGAAACCGTTCAACACGCACAAGCAACACGTTCAAACACATTAATATTTCGTATTTATTACTTAAGTTTATTCAACAATCCGTTACCGTCGCGCTCAGTGAGCCGTCGCGGCGCCGTGAGCTTAATAAATAACCCGTCTTTACTCCGCCTTATAATTTCAGGCTGAAAGTAAGATGAAGATGTCTATTTTGTGTCGAGAAAATGGATTTTACGGAAAAATTAAATCTACTTTCATTTCGCTGCAAGCGTTCAGAGTTCCAACAAATAAATTGTTCACGGGATCGAAAGTAAACAGCGAATCAAACGGTAATCTCTTCGACGTTATTGTTTTAAAATACCCTCTTGCTGGGAAATTTCAATTTAGATAAATAAAAATTGAACACTCTATTTGTACTTCCATATTGATGCGTCTGTTTGGTTCGTGTCAGATGAGGAAGGACTTTTCGTTATATTTCTTAGTTTCGTTAGGTTTTACACTAATTTGCTTTTACGTGTTTAATCGTGATTTTTTCGTTTAAGGCCATTGTGGCTTAGTGGTACGAGGTCTGATTATGTCTGAATGGATGTGATACAATTCCCACTTGGGGAAATATTATATTTATATTATTTTAATTGCTCATCTTTGGTATGACAAAACGCGGTGCTGAGTCTCGCTCTCTATATATAAAGTCTCGAATTTGGGCAGAAATCAGAGTATGGAATGTCTTAATTCTGGGTTCTCGCCTTTTAAACTTCTATAAGGAAGAAAAGTATTTTAAAATTTACTATTTTTAAAGTGTTATTCCACACTTAGGATTAGAAAACGTTTTTGAAAAGACGTATAAAAATTTGAACGAAGTGGGATTCGAACGAAAAGTACTAACATACAATAGACTCATACTAAAAGTATTCTGTAGAAAGGATCAAAAAGTAAAAGTTATCTATCTATAAGCAAAATATTTGTATCCCTTTTTACGAAAACAATGCGAACAGAGGAGTATGAAATTTGGCACAGTTATAATTCATATAGAGAAGGAGGGCAAGAAGTTAATTATTTTTTAAAAATAATACATAAAATACATTAAATTAAAAAAAATATACATACTGTCACGTGTTTGTGTGACATATATTCTTATGTTAAGTGACATATACGTTGCACACAACAAACACAAATATACTTTATTGCACACCAGAAATACATAACAAACAAGAAATAATTAAAAAAGCGAACAATAAGGTGGCCTTATCGCTTAAAGCGATCTCTTCCAGGCAAGTTCAGGATGTTGATGCATTGAATAATATATACATATGTAGATGTAAGTTATATACAAATGAAAAAATAAACATTAATATATAAAGAAAAAAAAACAGACATAATCAATAACAGTAATATTAATTACATTCATATATACATACAGAAATACATACATAATTATATACACACGTACATACATTTTTATGTTAAAAACAAGCAGTTTAGAATTCATTAGTCAAATATCAGTTTTTAAATAAAGTTTTAAATATATGTAAATTTTGTGAACTTCTGATTTTTATTGGTAAAGAATTCCAATTTATTGTAAGAATTCCAATTTATTGTAAGAACTCCAATTTATTGTAAGAATTCCAATTTATTGTAAGGCAACGCGTTGTCAACGCACGAAGTACTATTAATTAAACAGAAATTTTAAATTAAATTTAATTGTATAAAAACTACCCACCGGTCGTGGCGCAGTGGGTCAGCGTCTGACTGTAAACGCGATCGGTTGTGGGTTTAATCCCCACTCGCGGGAGTGATTATGTTTAAATTTATTTTCACTTCCTCGTTCTAGTAAGACAAAGTGCAGTGTTGAGTTCCATCACACAACACGCAATGTCTCGAATTCGGTGGAGAGCGAAGTACGGAGTGTGTTGACACTAGGTATTTTCTGTCTACCCTGCTATGCGGGATAAAAGTGTGAAGCTAATAAAAAAAAATATTTTTTAAAAACTCTAAGTCATCTAAGCGACGACGACTTCAATTAGCACGAAGCTCTTAAAAACAGTTTTCAATATTATTAAAGACGTTATTCCTGAAGGTTTATAATAATTCTTATAATCTCGCTGTAATCTTTTGAAAATCATTTTAATATTTTATTATTATACGTATACCATACGTTTCTTGCTTTGAAATGATTGTAGTATGTATTAGTTTATTTATTTTGGCTGTTGCAATTTTAATATATGTCTTTCATTCATATCTGTCACCAACGGCTCCTATCGTTAGCAAAGTTTGCGATATTGTTTAAGTCCTTAAGTTGGTGAGGCCAACTACTAGGTATGCGATCTCTGGATCCCTCTCCCTCTGCATTCCCAAATATAATCATCTTTTCGTGGCTTATAATATGTAAATAATAGAAAATAGAAATCCTATATACCACTTCAAGTATATTCACTCCACTTTTATCACGCTTAGATTGTCTTCACTTAAACCAAATTATATTTATTTATATATATATGTCTATTGGCTCCATTATTCTGGACTGCCGCTAACATTGCAGCTGGCAAAAGCCGTTGGAGATAGTTTGCCAGTCTTGCTGCTCTTTGACTACAACCATGAATATTGTGACCACGAGCTTTAGATATAAAGAAACGACCAGAAACCGATACCAACAGTCTTAAAATTTATAAGAAATAAATAAAGAAATATATTATAAAGAATTTATTATAAAGAAATTTTATTATATATTTATAATAAATTTTATTATATTTATAAGAAAGTTTTTTATGTTTCTATATTTAGAAGAAATTCTATATTTAAAAGAAATTCTATTGCTCAATCGGAATTAATTCCTAAATTTTTGTAGTACAGGGCTTAGATATATATGAAATTAAAAAAAAAAAACATATTGTTATATGATTCTAAGTTTAGCTTGGAAGTGAATGACTGAACACATTTGTTATGGATTTGAATCGCTGTCGAGCAATTATTATTAGAATATTAAAATATTACGTGATTTATTGGGTATATTTTGGTAGGCGAAAATACTTTTTAGAAAACCGAACGCACTTTACAGTAAAATGACTAATGTGAAAGATCATTTCATACACATTATAAATATATTTTCATGCTTATTTTATAAATAAAATGGGAACAAAATTAGAGTACATTTCAACTTTCGTAAACAAGAAAATCCATTATTTGATAATTTAATGACCTTTTTCTTAGGTTTTTTCATAAAAACATATTTGCATTATTTTTGCAATAAATTAGTTTTCAAAAATGTTTTCTAGTCCTTAGTGTGGAATAACACTTTAAAAATAATAAATATTAAATTAGTTTTGTATTTTATAAAACATATTTCTCGCCATTTTTATTGATTAAAATGAATATTAATCAAGTAAAATATATAGTTATTTTCGTCTGTTATCATTTACAATCCTTTGAAATGTAATAAACCTTGTATGAACGTGATTAAATTAATTACAGCTTATGAGGGCTTTGGATTCGTTATAATGAAATGATTGTATAATAATAAATTATTGAAATAAAATATTATTATTATTATTATTGTGTTTATTTAAATGTGCATTTGTTTATATAAAAATATAGGAAAAGAGAATAAATAAAATAATATGGTTAATAAAAGCACACAAAAGTTTTCCTTCCTGTCCTGAAAGATTAGAAGTTAGTTATATATATATATATATATTTATATATATATATATATATATATATATATATACACAACATATATATATATATATATATATATATATATATATACACAACATATAAGAGAGACCAAGCGCCATCTCTTAGCGGAACTGCTTTCCAAGTTGATTGTAACTTCCGGTAGGACTGAAAATATTGATATTTTTATATTATTTGACTGATTCCAAAATAGGCAAATAAATTATATTTATACAAACATTTAGGCAAAAAAATTTGCCTAAATGTTTGTATAAATATAATTTTAATAGGATTTTGTAATAAGATCAAGAAAATAATGAAATAACGCGTACAATAAACAGAAGAATAGACTAAATAATTTATATATTATTTTGATACAAATTGTTTTGAGAGAATAAAACACAAAAGCTGACAGTTGACGCGACGCGACGCGAGGTATCATCCACGACAGAGAAATATTTGAGACGTTTTTTTTAAACAATTATCAAATTAAATTACAGTTAACGTCTGCGAAGGAAAAAGTGGTTTTGAGTGACATTTCAGTAATTTTGTATATTGCCTGCTCCGCTGCTGTAGATGGAGCAATTGTGAATGTTTTGAATACTTAATGCAGAAAGATACTTTGTGTTATACAGGGGGCACCAAATGTTGTGGACTAATGGACGTGGAGGTTAGGAAAAAAACACATTTAAATTTAAATGAGTTGGGCGAGCCAAGACTTAGTTAAAGAAAGCATAACAAACAGTATCTAAGTAGAGACTAGCAATATTTTATATGGAGCTTGTATCTGGTAGAATGATTAAGAAAAAAAAACATTTAGACTTTGAATATACCTAATATTTAAATATTATATTTTTTAAAAAGATTGATTATATTTTGTGTACATTTGTGTAAATTTCACTAGAAACAAAAAACAGAAACGCAAGCAAAGTTCCTAATATAACTAACTTTTTAACTAAGATTCTTAGATAAATCAGTACAAGTTCTTATTTGCGACTCGATATTTAATAAATATATATTTAATCGAATTTCTAATTATAGTGAAAATCAATTTGTAATACAATATCTTACACTAAAGAATACTTTCAACGATTATTAAATAAACAAAAGTTTATTTATAGTAATTAATATAAATAATTAATTACAGCCCGTAATTTGAGCACCCCTGAACTACGACTACGGCAATAAAGTGATTACGTTTTAGAATAACCTTGGGCTGAGTGACGCGATGTCGAATTATCCATACTAATATTTATCTAGTTATTTATTATTTCTATGAAACAAAAGGAATTGTTTATTTTCGCTTTATTACTGGGTATTTTGATGTTTTTTGATACTTTAATATTTTTTTATTGTACAGACTTGTTGTCTATTTAGAACTAAGATTTATATTGTAGCGAGCTTTTGAAAAAATCAAATATCTGATATCTTTAGAATAAAGCGTTTAAGAAACTAATGTATTTGCTAGTAGAATGATGCGATAAATGTCTGAATATTAAAATAAAAAATGTGAGCAATATAGCGCTTTTATCCCGCATAGCCAGGGTAGACAGAAAGTAGCCAGTGTCAAGACACTACATACTTCACTTTCTACTGAATTCGAGACATTGCATTTTGAGTGGCAGAACTCAACGCCTTTGTCATTCCAGAGCGAGGAAGTAATATTTAATAATAATAATTTAAATATAATCACTTCCCCAAAGTGGGATCTTAACCTACAACCGATCGCGTTTACAGTCAGACGCTGTCACACTGCGCCACGACCGGCCTAAATACTTAAGTATTGGATATATTTACGTTTCCCTTTTACGGGCCTAAATAATTATTTAAAACGTCTAATTTTCGGTATAATTTTTAGTATAGAAAGTAACAAAGTCATTAGAGCAATCACAAAGGGTCCTTTTATCGAGATTAAGCCGAAAAAGGTTTATCACGTAAATATTAGCTCAGGCTGCATGAGCCTCACACCGAACAATAAAAAGCCCAAATTTGAATTTGTATGAAGGCACCAATTACTCGGGCTTTGAACGAAAAAACTTGTAAACGAAACAAACAACTTATTTTTGGGCACAAAGCGCCCATGAATTTATAATGTGTTGGGAATTAACTTTTCCTTGCTCTACCTGATGTTAGTGCTTCTGACTCTCGCTTTTAAGAAGTTCGATAAAAATTATACTGATTAATTCTTTACTACCTTTTTTGAAAAAACGTATGAACATTTAAACGCAACGGGATTCGAATCCACGCCTCTTAGAAACAAAATTTAAGACTGTGTTTTAAACGATTATTTCTTAATAATTTTTGAGTAGCAGAAATTTCTCTACAGAGATGCTAATAACATAAAGAAGTTGTAACAAACGAATAAGAATTTCGACACAGCCGTTAGTGGAACGCATGGCATAGACGCTTGGACGTTTCCAAGAGGAGCGGGTTCGAATTCCGCTGCGTTCAAATTTTTATACATTTATTAAAAAATGTTTTCTAATCCTAAGTATGGAATTATGCTTTAAGAATACTAAAATATTTGCTTACTACCTATCACTATAACCAAAACTTGATAATATTTAGAAATTGTAACTTTTGTATGATAATATAACAAGAAAAATAATTATGTGTGGTCCTTATTAAGCCTAACTCTTACAATAATCTATCAAACGCGTATCAAGTTGACACTTTCCCGTCTATTTCAAAAATATCACTTCTTAGATGAAAAGATGTCTCATGCTATTTAACCAGAACGTGAAAGTAAAAATATTTAAAAATTTTTTTCTAATGCAATCCAATAAATATCAATTTTTTAGGGTCAAAACTGTTCATCTTGGCCTTAGAAATTTAACATCTACAATTTTTACAATAATTGTAACATTATACTCATTTATAAAATATACAAAAGGCGTGTTGCTGCGTTGAGTTCCGCCACTCAACACGCAATGCCTAAATTATTCAGATAGTGGAGTACGGAGTGTCTTGACACTAGATACTTTCTATCTACCTTGGGTTATGGTATAAAAGGGTGAAGCTAAAAAAAAACAGAGACATAAAAAAAATGTAACTTGAAAAGCCTCCTATAATCCTCAGCCTCCTCCTATAATCCTCAGCCTCAGGCGTACACGTTGTCTCCCACATCCAGCCAGTGGTTTCCGTGATACAAGACAATGCTCTCAGTGCGTAATCGCCGTCACTCGTTCTACAACTGTCGTACTCTCTGCAAGTGGGACGGCTGACAAAGTTGGAGCTTAGCTTTTATGTGCCTTTATTATAGGCTTTTATTCTATTTAGATTGATGGAGTTTTTGTAATAAGATAAACTGTATGACGCTAGCGTTGAGCTCAACAAAACGTTTCACTTAAGTTCTTTGTAGATTGTACGTTAAAATATGCAATAATTCTAAAAAGAGAATTGTAGTGTTTGGGAACTTATGAATGCAGACCGATTTCGATATATTCTTACTTGAATATACGTGGCGCAGTGTAACAGCGTCTGACTGTAAACGTGATCGGTTGTGGGTTCGATCCCCACTCGAGGAAGTGATTACATTTAAATTATTTTCACTTGCTCGCTCTGGTAAAGACAAAGAGCGGCGTTGAGTTCCACCACTTAACACGCAATGTCTCAAATTCGGTGGAAAGTTAAGTATGGAGTGTGTTGACACTAGGTATTTTCTGTCTACCCTGCTATGCGGGATGAAAGGGGGAAGCTAAAAAAAAGAATAAACGTAGTGTCACTAAAAGTTATTTCAGATTGTAACTTTTGTAACAAAAATTGGAAAAAAACCTAGGACACGTAAGTAGAACGTAAGAGAAAACTAAAATAATCTATATACAATCAATCCCTCAACTGAGAATCGAACCCACGACCACCTCCCGTATATAGTGAAACACTTTACTGCATTGTTCCGTTATAAAAGATCAACACACGCTTTACTTCATTCACTGTACGTAACAGTCGGCGATACACAGAGGCTCTGTGGAGACAAGACAATGCTTTCAGGGGGGCATCTCAAGCATCACCGCAATTTGCCGACGATTTCTCGCCCTCTTGTATAGGTTTAACGTAAGGCGGTCACTAGTCAGAATTAGCTTTATGTTTCTTTATATAGTTATGTAGATTATCTAAAAATTTTATTATTATTTAAAGCAAAGCAATTCCGTTCGCTGATTTCCGCCCGAAATCGAGACATTGCGTGTTGAGTGGTAACCTAACACGCAGTCTCTTTGATATATAATTGATTATATAATCATACCTCGAGTGAAAATTGAACCCACAACCAATCACGTTCAAATGGCCTTAACGGAAATAATTGGTTTACGTTTTAAGCTTGTCAGAGAAAATTTAGTATCACAAACCATTTTTTCACTTTCTGCCGAAACTGCTGTCAACGATGTTCCTTGTTTCACCAGAGCAAGGAATTTAAAATGATCGTCTTTGATTATCGCGATTTTTATACATTTCTAATGAAATCACGTAAAATATATAGATATCGCGAATTGCAAATTACATCTATTGATATTACTGGCGGTATCATAATTATATCAGTTTAAAAAAAAATATAATTTTTGTATCAACCAACACACAAATATTCCCTAAGTCTACCTGTGACCACGGAATACTGCAAAGTGTTCGAAAGGACAGGTTACCAAAAATATATTTTCAAATATCACAATATACGCGATTGATCCGTTTAAAACAGTTTCATTTAAACACTTGTTTTTTTATATTTTATCATCTCAAATTTTGATGTAAGCTGAGATTAAACGGTGCAAAGCTGTGTTCATCTCTTATATATCATATGCAATAAAATTTACTTATATATAAGTCCCTATTCCACAACAGTATTTCTTTATAATCTTGACTGTTACGGGCACTCCTTGAGTGTCACCGTTAGTTCTACTGTGTTCATACTTTGAACGGTTATTTGGATGACAAGGCAATGCTTTCAGCACGATGTGGAAGCAAGTGGGCAATTTGTTGAATTCCTTTGCGGCTTATAACAACTACAGGTGCCCTTTGAATCATACTCTTTAAGGTATCATTCATTTGACTGTTTAAATTTAACGTACAATATATATATATATATATATATATATATATATATATATATATATATATATATTCATAAGGGTACAATTCTTGATTGTTATGACTTATTTTATATATTATATAAAGATATTTGAGGCCGGTCGTGGCGCAGTGGGACAGTGTAAACGCGATTGGTTGTGCGTTCAATCTCCACTCAGGGGAGTAATTATATTTAAATTATTTTCACTGTCTCGCTCTGGTAAAAGACAAAATACCACGTTGAGTTCCACCACTCAACACGCATTGTCTCGAATTCGGTGGAAAGTGAAGTACGGAGTGTCTTGACACTAGATACTTACCATCTAACCTGCTATGCGGTAAAGCGTGAAGCTAAAAAAACAGACATTAATGTATTGTGTATGTATTTATCTCCTCCAAGCCAGAATTAAAATATACCTACGTGAATAAACTTTCACTTTCCACCGAATTCGAGACATTCCGTGTTGAGTGATGGAACTCAACGTCGCATTTTGTCACACCAGAGCGAAGAAGTGAAAATAATTTGAATATAAACTCATCCGAGTGGGAATCGAACGTTTACAGTCAAACACTTTCCCACTGCGCCACGACCGACCCCAAACTCGTTTATTTATTTTCATTTTGTACAGATTTATATATAAAATAAGCATTGAATGTTTATGAAAACAAATATGTAAAAATACTTTAAAATTGCATACAAAAAATTTTAATAAATAAAATTATAATTTACGATATTTATAATAATAATAAAAAAAGAAACACAAGCACTTGTCAAATCAAAAGCGGACACCTAAGCGCACACTAGATAAACATCATTGAAACACAAACAAACACACACCACGGCTCATTTGTATAGAAATCGCGTGGAAATTGTAAAAGAATCCACAGATATAAGAGTTATGTTAACCAAGCAAGGGTCACTAATGAAATCTGAATATGTTCTATGAATGCGCGAATGCCCCATTGCGTTGCACTCAAGTGGTAGCTTGCAATTAAATTGCATACCACGAGCGCATCTTAATTAGAGAACATTGTTTGCTATTCTGACCTTACTCCCTTAGTCTGTATGTGAAGAAGGTTACTAGATGTTGGGGATTTACGAAATTTCGATTTATCGAGGTTAGGGAATTGTTTTTATATTAAAAATTTGTTTTAATGTCTCAGGACCTTGTTTATTTGAAATTTAAAATGATCGTGGCACTGTGGGATATGTTACTGTAAACGACGATCGATTGTGTGTTCGGTTCCAACTGGGGGGGATGATTATATTTAATTTATTTTCATTTCCTTGTCTTTGTAAGATAAAGCGCGGCGTTGAGTTTCACACGCAATGCCTAGAATTCGGCGAAAAGTAGAGTACGGAGTGTCTTGACACAAACAAAACACAAAAAATCTAATTGGGTGTTCACTTTTTTGTTCTTGGAAACATAAGATTTAAGAAAGTAGAAGAAGATGTAGAAAATCAAAAATCGAAAAAAGTATATTAGATAGTTAAAAATGTAATTCATCATTTACTATTTTTAAAGTGTTATTCCACACTTAGAATTAGAATTTTTTTTGAAAAAACGTATAAAAGTAACAAACGCTTAGCGGTTAGAGCGCTTGTACGGTATCCATGAAGCGCGGGTTCGAATCCCGCTGCGTTCAAATTTTAATAATACATATTCATATATTCACAACCATTATATCTTTTATATGTTTAATAAAAAAAACAAAAAATATTAATCAATTTAAAATATTATATATATTCTACAAATATGTATGTATGTGTGTTACGGAAATCTCTGCGGCAAATGAAACTGGGAACTGCGTCTGAGTCTAAAGCGAGCAAATGTTTATTTCCTAGGAATCGGATCAACATGCGTAGAATAATTTCTACAATAATTGAAATATAATTAGAAGTATAAGGTGGTAGTTTTTCTATTAATATTGGATTTACAGAGTGAAAGTGTTAAGATTTTATGCTCCACTTTGTTTGTAGAGTGGTGGAACTCAACGCCGTGTTTTGTTTTATAAGATACTTGAATATTTTCTCAATATAATCGCCTTTTTTTTTTTTTTTTTTCTGTCTTTGAGTTAAATGCTGTTGACCTTAATGGTCTTTACAGCGACACCGGGAGGGGGAGGGAAGAGGGTACTCTAGCCCTGCGAAGTATTAGCAAGCACTGACGTGTCTGCTTGAGAGGAAGCCGACGACCGCAAGGGCGCCCCCTGCGGGGCTCGAACCTCGGCTTGCGGTCGGCGAGCGGGCGGGGGATTTTTCCCTACTCTAAAAACACAAGCCAGCCGCGGCGTGAAGTCGCGACTGGGGGAATTTTTAACTATTCTAAGGGAGCCTATTACAGTCCCTAACCGTTGGACCCGGCCGCGCCAACGCGCGGACGGGCCGTGACGTAAGCTGGACTTCGCCGTCGTTTCCGACGACGGCGGTGTTTGTGTGTAGTGTTGGTGGAGTGTTTCCTACCTAACATTTTTCCATTTGCTGCCGTGATGGGGTCGTCGGGGTCTAATAAGACGCTACGCGGGCGTCTAAGTTTAGGATGCGCGGACGGGGTGTAATCGCACGCCCGTACGACGAGGGGATTTATGTGAGTATCTGCGCGCTCGTAATAGCGCTTGGCTAGGCCGTTGCAGAACTCTTTTATCGATTCCAGTTCGAAATCCTTATGTAAGTCTATATTACGAACGTACCAGGGGGAACCCGATGCGATTCGTAGAAATCGGTTTTGAACCACTTGAAGTGGTTTAAGCTCGGTGTGCGCGAACGCCACACAAGCGTACGTGAGGACGGGCCTAATGCAGGTTTTATACAATGTCAGCTTATTTCTAAGTGACATTTTACTGCGTTTACAAATTAAGGGGTGCAATCTATTAAGATAGAAGCGGGCTTTATTACACACTCGACTGATGTGTTTTCTGAAGGAGAGTCGGGAGTCTAGAGTGACTCCGAGGTACTTAAAATGTTTTTGCCACGGAATTGGCTTGTTAATTAGGTATACGGTAGAGACCGTTTCATGTTTAAGTCGAGGGAACAGTACCGCGGCACTCTTTTCGGGATTGACCTCGATCTTCCATTTGCGGTACCAAGCGCCTAGGGCGTCGGCGGCCGCCTGGAGTCTCTCGGCAATGACGAAAGAGTGGCGGGAAGTGGTGTATAGGGCGGTGTCGTCGGCGTACATAGCCAGATGGACATTGTCGACTCTCGGTATGTCGCTGGTGTACAGCGCATACAGAATAGGAGAGAGCGTGGAGCCCTGAGGGACTCCGGCGCGAATTAGGCGGGGAGTGGAGAGTGTACCTTCCATTTTAAAACGGAAATATCTGTTTGAGAGATAGTCCTTGAGGACGCGAATTAAATGATCCGGGAGGCCGGCATTGTGCAGCTTGTAAATCAAGCCACTATGCCAAACTTTATCGAACGCTTTCGCGATATCGAGAAAAATGGCCGCAGTGGAGCTGCGGACACGGTATCTAACATTATATCTGGCTATGTGTTCTACTAGCCGATGCACTTGGTGTACGGCGGAGTGGCCCTTGCGGAACCCGAATTGCTCGTCTAAGAGCAGACGTTTCGTCTCTACCGCTTCGGAGAGTCTAATGAGAATTATCCTCTCGTAAATTTTACCTAGGCAGCTCAGCAGGCTGATAGGCCTGTAGCTGCTGGGGAGATTCCTCGGCTTGTTCGGCTTCGGAATACCTATGACTATTGCCTCCTTCCATTGATCTGGGAAGGTACAAGATTTGAGGAGGCAATTAAAAATGAGTACTAGTAAGGACACGAACTGGGCCGGTAACGTTTTTAACATCCTGTTATTAAGACCGTCGGGCCCCGGGGCCTTCCTGTCTTTCAGGTTCTTAATGATATTTTGAACCTCACCGGCGGAGGTTGGGCGAAGCGGTTCACCTGAGGGAGGTAGTGAAGCCCAGGTTGCAACCTCGGAGTCCACCTTCGCTAGGTGGTCCGGGTCGCAAGGCTGATCGCTGGGGGAACATTGAGCCTCTAAACTGTCGGCTAAACATTCCGCTTTTTCAGTGTCATCGGCGGCGATAGAATTGTCGGGCCTAATGAGAGGTGGCATAGTCACGAGACCGTCCGACCTGAAGGCTCGCGACAGCGCCCAGAAAGCCTGGTGCGAAGGCGCGAGTCCCTCTAGTCTCTTGTCCCACGACTCGCCGCGGAGCATGTCGAACGCGTGTCGAACGCTCCTCCTCAACCTGTTCAGTTCCCTACGGTTGTCGTCTGTCGGGTATGTGTCGTGTCGTCTGGCTGCGGCGTTTTTACGCCTTATTAACCTCCTGAGCTTTTCTGAGATTTCAAATCGTCCTTGCGGTACGTTTGTAATCTCTTTAGAGCAGCTGAGGATCGTATCGTGTATGTAATCTGAGAATTGATTAGCCGCGTCTATTGCTAAATCAACCGAGTCAGTGATGCCTGGAATTAGCTCCTTAAGTGGAGAATTGTTGGCTCGAAGAAGCTTTGCGAACTTCTTCCAGTCTGTAATTGTTTTGGTCGGAGGGCCTGAGGGGCGCTCCGTACCTAGTTTGATTAACACCGGTCTATGATCCGAATCTAGTTCCGGCTGCGATTCGATAGAGTGTTGCCAGAGGGCGACATTCTTAAGGATCGCAATATCTAACACCTCCGGCGTGCCTGAGGGGCCAAAGCGGGAGGGGGTGGGGGGGCCGATGACGGCCGCATTGTATTTGACAGCTATTTCGTCGAGAGCCTTACCTCTTTTCGTGGTTTTCGACGAATTCCAGCTGATGTGTTTACAATTTAGGTCCCCAGTCAGAAGGACTGAGTCACCCATATCTAAGAGCGACTTGATGTCGCTTTCTAGTATTTGTTTGTTCGGCGAGAGATACACCGAGGCTATGACTATTGGCTGATGGCCTGTCATATAAATTTGGCACACTGACGCTTCGATGTTAGCAAGCGACGGAGGGTCTAGCGGTATACAATGTAATTTCTTATTGTAATAAATCATAGTGCCACCTCTTGCGGTGGCCCTATCATTCCTTACAATCCTATAGTTCGCAATGCCAGGAGAGCGAACGCTAGGTTTGAGAAAGGACTCTTGTATACAGAAGAAATCTAATTGTCTTGAGTGGACGTACTCACTCATAAGCTCTTTCTGGCCTTTGACACCGTTTGCGTTGAATGTCGCGATTTTTAGGGCTAATGGTTTTACGCGCGCGAGACGCGAATCAGCGGGCCGAGGGGTGAATCTATTGTTGACCGCCATCTAATTATTTGGTTATAGAATTTATTTAGCCTGGAAGCCTACGATGGCTTCCAGAAGAGTGGCGTGCTCGCATACCGCTTGTAGGCGAGCCATATTATTTCCGTTCGTGTTGCGCAGCTTAGCTGCGAACACGCCAAGTTCGACGAAATTTAGCGCGCCGGCAAAGTCCATAACGAGCGAGAGGTCGCTCGCGGGACTACCCTGAGGGGGTTGCGGGCGCGGGGAGGGCCGCGGGGCCGTCGGTGCGCGAGTCGCAGCCGGCACCGCAACACGTGCCGCTGCTGGAGGTGGCGTGGGCTTGAACCACGCGTTCACCTTTGGAGGTGGAGCCGGTGTAAATACCTCCGGAGCTGAGGGCTCCTTCGGTTGCTCCGTCTGGCGAGAGGGGAAGGTCCTCTTTCGGTACCCTCCTTTACCAGTGCGCCTGCGCGGGGCGCGGACGCAGCCGCGATAGTTCGCGGGGTGACCCTGCGTCTCGCAGAGGACGCAGCTGGGAGGAATTTCCGGGTCGGGAATTTTCCGCGGGCATTCCGCGGTGGCGTGGTCGTCCAGGCACTTTACACAGCGCGGACGCGCGTGGCAGTGCTTGGCCGAGTGCCCGTAGTTTTGGCAGCGGTGACACTGCCCTATTAAGCCTTTATACCGGGGGGGTTCCACGCGGATCCCCGTCAGGTTGCATATGGACCGGAGGTTGAAGACCTCCTTGCCCTCATTTGTTCGGTCTAATACTACAAGTATGCTGTCATACTTGACTTTTGTGCGCATGTTGTACATGCGGTGTACTTCGCGTACCGGAAGCCGCGACTTAAGGTCGCTCTCTATGTACTCGGCGTCCAATTCGCGGGGGACGCCTTTTATGACGACGCGGAGGGTTTTCTCCTCCTCTAGAGCGTAGGTGTGAAAACCTACGTTTGTTTCTCGCATGCGGCGGGTTAAGGCGCGGTGGTCCGCGGCCGACGGGACCTGGACTTTGATCCCTATGGACGTCAGCCTCGCGGAGCTGTACGCCACTTTATTTGACAGCATCCACGCGGATACATCGTTCCACCTGCCTTTTTCCTGGATGTAGACCGGCGGCGGTAATTTAGGGCGAGGCGGTTGTTGATTTCCGGTCGCTGCGCCTGAAGGGCGAGGACCGGGCGCAGAGGGCGCAAGGGGAGCGGCACGCGGGGCCGGCGCGGGGCGAGGGCCCGTTGCGGTGTGCGCGGACACCGGAGCGGTCGGGGGAAGCGGCTTGGTAGACGTGGGGGCGGGTGAAGCCCGCACGGCCGACGTTTGCGCGTCGGGTTTACGCGCTTTCGAAGGCGCGACGGCCTGAGGGGCCTTCTTCGCCTTCCTCTTTGCTGATTTTGAGACTACGGTCTCAAAATCCTGAGAGGACGTGTCCGACTCGGCGCTCGACACGTCCATTTCTGACGCGGAACTAGAGTCCCGCTCGGGGGACGTCGTGCGCGTCCTAACTGTGCCTCGGGGCACTTCGGCGGCGCTCGGGCCGGCGTCGGGGGAGCGCGGGCTCTCCTTCGCGAAAGCAAAATTTTGGAGGCCATCGTAGGCCTCGACGTGAAAGGTACGTAAGTACCTGAAGAGGTCCTCCTTCGAGAGGCCCTCCATGATGGCGGCGGCGACGATGTTGAAAGTCTCCCCTCACCTTTCGGCGGGGGAGGGTGTGTGGCACTAAGTACACTAAGTATGCCCGTTTGGTGAACGGGGGTGTGTAAGGACAACTGTGAACACTTACTCCAAGAACCGCCAACCACAGCTAGACGACGCGCAGTACAGCACACAGGGCACGGCACGGCGCGGTCCTCACAGCGGCGACACTCTGGAACACTGATCACTGGCGCACAACGAAACGAAAAGCAGCGCTCGGACGCACAATCGAGAAGGGGGATGCCCCAATATTGTCACACGACCGTCGCCGGTCGGTGCCAAATCGGAACTGATAATCGCCGCTGCATGTATGTATATGAGATATTGAGAAAGTGCGCCGCGATGGCGTCAATGTTTATTATATGTTTGCATATAGTAATTATTTGTGTTATTGCGGGAGAAGGTAAATCTTATAAAGGTCTTATATTCTGCCTTTTTTAAATTTTTTTTTTGTAAAACTTAATACTGGCTCTATTCTAAGGTTACTCTATGTATTTTAAAAATTAAAAAAAAGAAAGAGATGGCGAGTGAATTATAAAGTTCACGGGGAGTGAATACAATTGTTCTGGACGAATTCGTGGCTGATAACATTCATTTCTTGGCAAAGTTTAATTAATGTTTTTTTTATATTATTAATATTAAAGCATCAAATAAAAAAATATATAATGAAATACAATTATAATAAAAAAAATAAAATAAAATGTTAACACACACACACACACACATACACATACACACACACACACACACACACAAACACACACAAGCGCGTGCGCGCGCGCGCTCACGCTCACACTCACGCTCACGCTCACGCTCACGCTCACTCTATTTGCCCGAAATCAAGACATTGTAAATTGAGTGGTGAAATGCAACGTCCCTTTTAGTCTTATCAGAGTGAGAGTCAAACTGTTAACCTTGACGTATATAGCAACTGTTCCACTTGACCACGATAGCCATCTGAATATTTACAGTATCTAGAAAAAGAACTAAGTGTGTGTGTGTGTGTTTTCTATGTTTCAAACATAGAAAAACTAGTTTATAGCAAAAACTTGACACTTCCAGACGCAACCACTTCCAGTCATGTCATTAATTTTCAAAATCCTTAAGCGACGATAAATGCGGGAAATTTGTATAAATTATAGCGGCACGTAGCGGTCACGACGTAATTTGCGCCCTTGTAAATCAGCCCGGAAGGCTTAGCCTGGTAAATGGGTCCCTTCTAACAATATTTAACACCCTCTAATTATTCCGGATCGGTATAATGTGGTTTTGTTTCATATTTGGTAAGTTAGTTTTGAATGTCATTGTGGTATGGAACGTTTCGTTTCATTTTCGCGTGTATATTGATTAGCTGTATCTAACTGAGGCCGGTCGTGGCGCAGTGGGACAGTGTCTGACTGTACATGCGATCGGTTGTGGGTTCGATCCCCACTCGGGGGAGTGATTATTTCTAAATTATTTTTACTTCCTCGCTCTGGTAAAACAAAGTACAGCGTTGAGTTCAACCACTCAACACTCGAAGAAACTCAAGTCTCGAAGAGGTTGTTTAAGAGGCCTGTCGTGGCGCAGTATGACAGCGTCTGACTGCAATCGCGATCGGTTGTGGGTTCAATTCCCATTTGGGGGAATGATTATAATTACAAAAATATATATTTTTACTTCCTCGTTCTGGTGGACTAAGTGCGACGGCTCGAACGAGGAGTGCGGAGTGTCTTGACACTAGATACTTTATGTCATAATGTCGTTATGAGATAAGTTACTAATTAAGTTTACAAAATAACTCCTCATATAATTTGGTAACGTCTATTATTTGAAATAAATATAATGAAACTAAGCAAAGGCCAGTAAGAAATCAGGGCATATTTATATTCTAATTTGAGGCTTTATCAATATTATATTATTAGTTATTTTATTATAATCTAAGCTAATCCACACTCATGATTAGAAAATATTTTTGAAAAAACGTTTAATAATTTGAAGGCAGCGGGATTCAAAGCCACGCCTCTTGGGTACTGTCCAAGCGCTCTGACCACTAAGCCATGCGTTCTACTACCAGCTGCGTTGAAATTCTTATACGTTTGTTACAACTTATTAATGTTGTTAGCATCTCTGTAGAGAGATTTTTACAAATTTCTACTACTTATAGATTACTAAGAAATAATCGTTTAACAGGAGAGATTGCTATTTTATTTGAATATTTACTATTTTTAAAGTGTTATTCCACACTTAAGATTTGAAAGAATTTAAAAAAACGTATAAAAAATTTCTATACGTTTTTTCAATTTTTTCTTCTGATGCTTTCTTTTTTTTCTATTTTTTCTAATTTCTAATAAACACTTACGAGTGTAGAATAATAGAAGGAATAATAGAATTAGAAAACATTTTTAAAAAACGTATAAAAATTTGAACGCAGGATTAGAATCCCTCTGTCTTGCCACATCTTGGAAATCGTCCAAGTGCTCTGACCGCTAAGTTATGTTGTCCAATAGGCGCAGGTTTGAATCCCGCTGCGTTCATATTTTTATTCGATTTTTAAAAAACATTTACAGTTGCTTTATAACTATTGAATGACAGAAAGGTAGACCAGAAATACATGGTCATTTTTTTATATTATGTAAGTACTGGCTTCAAAATAACCCTTAAATTTAAAACAGATTTTCAATAAAGCAATATGACGAAAATGAACGCATTTATTGTACGTGGCATTCTAGATTAAAATTTCTCTAACAAAACTTTTAATCGTATCAAGAAATTTTAAAACAAAAATGCAAAGTTATAATTTCGGCTGTTATCGCAAAGCTAATAAGCATTAAGGTATTGTAGTAAAAACTAACGAACGCCAACAAAACAGACCGCAAAAAAGAGATTTTACTTATATAGTAAAATTTAAAATCTAGATCGTGAATACTGAGCTAATACATGATAATCGCACGAGCAAACATTAAGGCGCCGCTCTAAAACGTTAAAACCTCGTATATAGGGGGAGGACCGTGGCCGCCGGAATTAGCATTTATATTGTCCTGTACCGACGCACACGCCTCTTTTGCTTTCATCCAACCTGGGCCTTCTGTCACACCGGTTCTGTTTTAAAAAATATATTGAAAAAAAAAATTTAATTTCAATATTTATCTTTTCTTTTCAATATTTTTCTTTTCTTGTCTTATTTTAAAAATCAAAGCCTAAATGCCTATTTAATTTTCATTTTAAAGATTTAATGAAAAAATGTCAGCCGTTTGCTTCGTAATCAGAGACAACCTAGTGTCAAGACAACGTTGTTGATCGGCAAACTAAACGTCGTGCTTTGTGTTACTGGAGCTGAAGAATGTAAATACATTTTAATAATTCTAATTCTCCCAAGTGGGAATTGAACCCACAAACAATCATGTTTACAGCAAGACAATATCCTACAACACCACTTGATGTTATATATTAGAGACTCCAAAAAAAGAAAAAAAAATGGAACTATTTTTGAAAAAACATATAAAAATTTGAGCGCACCGGGATTCGAACCCTTGGACAGTATCTAAGAGCCGCGGGTGTTTTTTAAATGTTTTCTGATCCTAAGTGTGGAATAACACTTTAAAAATAGTAATTAAAAAAATGAAATTTGCCCCAAAATCAATCACAACATTCATTAACACTACTGGCGCTTCCCGCGACCTTGATGACATCGTCGGTCCACTTGGTGGAAGGCCTGCCCATTGACGTACAGTAATTCTCTTGCAAAACAAAACGCAGCGTTGAGTTACGTAACACGTGGAGTGGAGAAAATTTTGAGACTTGTAATTTTAAAATATTCCAGACCCAGGTTTTGTATAAAATGTTCATAATATAAATAAACAGTGTAATGGGCGGTGTGATTGCAGTGGCGTAGCTACGTTGTACGAGAGTCGCCTCGCTTGTTTGCCATTCTCTTTTATAGCGGACGTCAAACAAGCGGCCGCTAATACAACCCCGTATTGAGTAATTGAATGAAAAAACTTTATATTGCGTATAGTTTAATCGTACTGTAGACTTTTATATTATAACTATACGTAAGTTTTACTTTTGTGAGTGATTAAAAGCATATCTGGAGGACCTTTACCCTCTGTTGAGAGGAGATATTGCGGTTGCAATAATCTTTCATAAAATAAATTATTTTAAAATACACATAACGATAAATAAATAAATAAACTAAATAAAAATAATAATTCTACTATAAATTCGACTATATAATAAGGTTTTTTTAAAGAAATTTCATAAAAAAAGAAATTTCTAAATGTATTAGTTATATGTATGTTTATATGAAGATATAATAAGAGGTTATTTCTAAGTCAATATTCAAATTGTAACATGAAATACTTAAAAAATACAGTATGGATAGAAAACGTCATTATAATAAACAAGAGTGAATAATTCGCAAGAGATATTGTTCGCGGAAGCTCAGTAACGGCGCGCCGCCTGCACTTTGCCGGCCCGAGGCGACGATTTCATTCAATAACGGCCTAAGTAAGTCAGTTAGCTGGATACTTTTAGGACCGCCTTTATAAAAATGGAGATATCTCAATGGATTATTCAGCGTCAAACGGATTTGAGTGTACTGTAATAATTGTAAATTTTAAATTAAATAGTATTTATTATATTATTTTTTTTTAGCTTTACGCTTTATCCCTTGCGGAGTAGTCAGAGAGTACGGAGTGCCAAACGCTACGGTCCCTGCATACCTCTTTCGCCTCGTTGGCAGTCATTATCCTCTTCATACTTCATACATGCCCTTCTGGGGGTACTCCAGTATCCGACCGAGGTCTCCTCCGATCTCTCGTACCACTCACCTTGGCTTCATAAATCTTTCGGACCATTCTTTCATGACTCATTCTCTCAACGTGCCCAAACCACCTGATCACGTTCTCCTTCATTCTTACTGTGACATTCACGCTTACACCTGGCATTCTGCGTATCTACTCGCTGCATATACGGTCAGCTAATCTGACCCCACATATCTGATGAAGAAATCTCATCTTTATTGCATTCACCTTTCTTTCATACTTCTTTTGACACACCCACGTTTCACTGCCGTATAACAACGTCGGTATCAGTACTGCATTGTGTACGGCAACACGTGCAGGTACGCTGACGTGTTGCCGTCGCATTAATGCAGCAAGAGCACCGTTAACCCTGTTACCGGACTTTTCATATTTTTTTTATTAATATTTGTGCTTTACTTATTATAATAGATAGAATTTATATATTATATATATGTATATATATATATATATATATATATATATATATATATATTTATTTATTTTTACGTGGGACCGGTCGTGGCGCAGTGTGACAGCGTCTGACTGTAAACGCGATCGGTTGTGGGTTCGATCCCCACTCGGGGGAGTGATTATATTTAAATTATTTTCACTTCCTCCCTCTGGTAAAGACAAAGAGCGGCGTTGAGTTTCACCACCCAACGCGTAATGTCTCAAATTCGGTGAAAAGCGAAGTACGGAGTGTCTTGACACTAGGTACTTTCTGTCTACCCTGCTAAGCGGGTGGAAAGCGTAAAGCTAAAAAAAAATTTTACGTATGTCTGTTTCTTATATATTTTTTTAATATTATGCAGAAATAATTGAAACTATGTATAATGAATTACACCTTACCTATGCTTCAATGAAAATATCTTTATCTTTATTTTACGAATTGATACAATTTTGGCATAAAATATAATATATTATAAAGATGGCGCCAACAGTAGTTATTTTTTATTATTTTCGTTTGTATAATTATTTGAATATGCAATAATTAAAAAGACTGTATGATCAAACACCTTTGCTTATATTTAATTCAAATTTATAACAAAAATGTTTACTTTTTTTAGTTTCACGCTTTTGTCCTGCTTAGCAGGACAGGAAGTACCTTGTATCATGACAGTCCCTCCCTTTTCCGTCAAATACAAGACATTGTGAGTTGAGTGGAATGGGAATCGTATCCACAACCGATCGCGTTTAAAGTCGAATACTGTACCACTGCGCCACGACCGGTTTTTAACTCTCTACTTATTACACAATTATCATAATTTCCTTGCAAAAGTATACAATTTCCACAAATCAGTGCAAATCTGACGTATTTCCAAGCATTTAATTTATTAATCCCACTATTATTCTAATGGTCTCCAATTGCTTTCGACCTTATGATCGACAGGTAAAACACCGGTATTAACCTGACTTCGGAAACGTCCAAAATAATATTTCACCAAGGGTTTATTAGCGACTTATATTTCATTTAGCTGGTGCTTTTCTTGTTGGTAAGTTGAAAGTTACTCTCTTAGGTACCAACTTAGTTAGCAAGTAGGTACTTATTTGTATTTAAGTTAACGCGTTTGTTCTTATATGATAAATAAAAAAAAAATTTTTTTTGATATACATGGTAAGGGGCGTTATAAGATACTATGGACTACTGTAAAATGTTCAAAATTTATTTTCTATTACCAAAATATACGCGATTAATACATTTAAAATAATTTCACTTAAAGTACGTAACATGTTAATATATATAAACGTAATTTTAAGCATTCAAATATATTTGGCGCAGTTGTGGGTTCGAACTCCACTCGGGGGAGTGATTATATTTAAAATAATTTTCGCTTCCTCGCTCTGGCAAAGACAAAGTGCGGCGTTAACCTCTACCACTAAACACGCAATTTCTCGAATTCGATGGAAGAAGGAAGCACAGAGTGTCTTGACGCTAGGTACTACCTGTCCTGCTATGCGGGACAAAAGCGTGACGCTAAAAAAATAACAAAAAAAATTTAAATATTTCATAATTTAATTAAAATTTATCCTAAAACTCTTTAAACCAATAAATTTCACGCCTCTCCAGCCTTTGATTAAATGTATTGTTTGGAAATAAATACTGTTGTTTTTATAGCTGTTTTCAACAAAGAAATTATACCTAGTAGCTGGTGAATGCCGCCCATGAGGGCTGTTCCAACTTTCAATAGCGTTCATTTATAAAGTTAAAACCATTCGAAAGAGATAGGGCTAAGGTCACAGGTTCGGGCAAATAATTAATTAAACCGCTATGTTCTTTATCGAATGCTAATTAAAAGTTTTAATTATAAGAATTCAATTAAAACAAATTGTAAAGCTAATTTGTATGATGTGTGTGTGTGTGTGTTATACTTTTTTATACTCTTGTCTAAATTGAACGTTGCATTTTAAGAATTAATAATGGATAACAAAAATTTTTATTTTTTTTATTAATATGAAACATAATTAATTAACATATAAATAAGCAAATGAAAATTTTAATATTTTTTAGATAAAAAATAATATTATATTAGTTATTTTAATATCCTCGACCTGTAACACTAAGTGCGGCGTTGAGTTCCGCCACTTAATTCTCGATGTCTCGAATTTGGCGGCGAGCGGAGAGCGGAGTACGGATTGTCTTGACACTAGGTACTTCCTCTCTACCCTGCTATGTGGGATAAAAGCGTGAATATATATTTGTTACTATAAAGTCTTAAGTATATGATAATTTGAGTTTAATTATTAAATACCCTGTACTATATTATATACATATTTCGTTTGCCCAAATACAGGAGTTATTTGCTAGTAATTATATGAACGCTTATTTATACTCAAATAAAAATTATTTCGGCAGTAGAATAAATTAAAAATCACTTAGTAAATGTACTAAGTACATACTTTACTGACGTATTGCAAAAATATATGAGAAAGACTATTATTGGGCTTATTTGTTAATGTAATAGAAACCGAAATAATCTTTGACTGTGTGTCTGTTTGTTTGTACGCTTGTGATATATATATATATATATATATATATATATATATATATATATATATATATATTCACAGATGAAGACGCCGGCACAGTTAGTATATTTAATACATAAAATACACATGTACTGTAAAACAAGGTAATATTTTCAAAAATGTATGAACTAAACAAAAAAAACCAATTTACTCTGAGCTTTTCATATGTAACATTTTATTAAGAGCACGTTCCTTCGGACAGATCTCATGATGTGGCGGATCATAATGGCGTGTCTGACTTTAAAACTCGGCGCTTCCCGCGAAGCCGGCGTGGCCGTGGATTATTTTCAGCAAAAGGGAGCGCCTTACCTTTGCTACTTGACATGTGGATACGGTACAAGTGAGTTGCTCTTTGTGAAATGAAAAATTTTACATTTTACATACGAAATATTTTGAAGGTAAACGTGAAATTTGAGGCGAATTGTTTGTGAATATTTTGAATTTTCACAATGAATGGATATATTTTGGTGTATATTATCTATGTATTAATATAAATCAAGCAATATCCTTGTAACCCTTATGAGTAGTATGAAATATGTATTAGTTATAGTTTATATAGAGAAGGAAAGCAGAATGCTAATATATTTTTTAAATAATACATAAAAATATATTAAATTAATAAAATTAATGTAAAGTAGCGATAACGTTGCTAAGGTAACGGGATATCTAGTATATATAAATATGTGAAGGAAAACTCGATTCTATTTGAGAATTCATTTAAGAATCATTATTCAATTTGCGGTCCAATGATAAAAAAATCTGGTCTGCTCATAATTTACACAGAGAAAGAATTCGGAACGCCAATGTTTTTATAATAAACCTGTAGAAATGAGGTAAATCATTATATATATATATATATATATATATATATATATATATATATATATATATATATATATATATAATATGTAATTTGAGGCCGATCGTGGCGCAATGGGACAGCGGTGACTGTAACACCATCGATTGTGGATTCGATATCCGCTCGGGGAAGTGATTATACTCAAATTATTTTCACTTCCTCGCTCTAGTAAGACAAAGTGCGGCGTTGAGTTCCACCAGTAAACACGCAATGTCTTGAATTTGGTAGAAAGCGAAGTACGGAGTGTCTTCTACTAACTTTCTGTCTATCCTGCTATCAACTCAAAGAATTCAAAGCCAAGCTTTGTGTTACCGGAGTGAGATTTTTTCTAACTTTACGCTTTTATCCCGCCTAGACCATTGTTTACTATAATATTTAAAATATTTGGGTAGACAGAAATTACTACTAGTGTGTGGACACTCCGTACTTCGTTTTCCATAGAATTCGAGACATTGTATGTTAAGTGGTGGAACTCAACGCAGCACTTTGTCTTAATAAAGCGAGAAAATTATTTAAACATAATCACTCCCCCGAATGGGAATCGAACCCACATTCGATCGCGTTTACAGACGAATAATTAGTCCAAAGTTGTCTCACTACGAGAAAATGGCCTTATGAATTTGGTATTTCCTATTAATATATACATTTATAAAAGAATTAAACAAATAAATATATAACATAAAATTGCCCAAACAGTTTAAACAGATGTTATAGCAAATACAACTAGCTGTTAATATTTTAGACGTGAACTAGAAGAGGGAATAAATATGTACAGTTTTAATAAAATGAAGCAATGCGTCGGCTCTGTTTGTGTAAGCTGGCTAGAATCACTTTGCACTGCACAGAGCCGTGGCTATCAGTTGATATGTGTAACAAACCGCTACGAATACAATACTGTTAGTTTTTGTAACATAAAATGATACTGTCTTTTTTATACGGAATTGGAGTTTATATGGATTTATTACTCTTTCTAAGATAACGCGCGGCGTTAAGTTCCGCCATTCAAGACACAATATCTTGAGTTCCGCGGAAAGCGGAGTATGGTGCAACTAGGTACTTCTACCTTGTCTAATCTGCAATAAGTAATAAAAAAACGATTTAGAGAAATTTAATACAATGTAAAACATACCTCTTTTTCTGGTTAGAAAAAACACAGGGTTCAGTTCCGCAGATCAATACGCAATCTTTTGAATTATGACTTAAAACGGAAAATAGACTATCTTGACATTTGATCTCTCTGTTAACCATATGGGGTATCGCGGGGTAGCCAAAGACAACTTCTTTATACGTGCCCTTTGGAAGGTCCCCATGCTTTTTACGTGACCTTCCTCCAGTGTCATTGATACTGTGGTTTTGAAGGTCAACCGAGGTCAGCCCCTGGAAACATGATTGGTTTTTCTATAACACACATTGTTACAAATATTATTTTCTAACATACAGGGTGTTTCGATAAAAAAAATATAATAATTTATGTCATACACATCATCTAATCAAAAACTAAACGAAAATTTATAAAATATAAAACTTATAATTTAACTATAAATTTTAGCGGAAAACAAGAAGTTGGTGCGCGACTTCATGGACAAAGGCATCAGAGTTTCATTTCACCTAATTGATAAAAGTTGCGAACTTGAAAGGACTTTGCTACAGTGGTATGTACCCGTCGGGGTGCTTTTGGATGCTGAATGTGAAAATGCCGACGATATATTAGATATGGTATGTTTTTATACTGATTTTTTTTAGAAATACTTATTTAATTTACATTTTAACTAGAGAAACCTTTTTTCTGTCTTCGAAAATATATTGTTGAAAACTTTGTAACAATAAGGAGGTACTCATAGGTAGCAACGGGCTTCAGCAGTTCATTTTTTTTAATAAATCCATCTTCATAAAATATATATTTCCAATTATGATATATTTGTTTAAAATAACATGTGTAAAATTCAGGAGAGGCAAAGATTTGTAATGTTGTGTGGTTGTAAAATAGTGAAGTAACATATAGATATTCGTATATAACGATCAACACCACTCTAATAATAAAATTAAATACACAATTAACAAAACAGATAAAATTCTGAGTTACAATAATACAAGAAAAGTAGTATATACGTAAATTATTCATTATAAAATATACGAAGAGATGATACGATACACAGAACAAAGGAATTGTATGGAAACGCATCGAAAGACGAGTATCAACTGTTACTCTAATTAAAATCCGAAATAAGGCAGTAGAAGTATAATAATCCTTTCCCGGTCAGCTGCCCTCGGCTTTGCTATTGTAAATATACGAAAAAATAAAAATATTTAAGCTTCACGCTTTTACCCCGCATCGCAGGGTAGACAGAAAGTACCTAGTGTCAAGACACTCAGAACTTCGCTTTCAATCGAATTCGGGACATTGCGTGTTGAGTGGTGGAACTCTACGCTGCACTTTGTCTTTTACCAGAGCGAGGAAGTGAAAATAATTTAAATGTAATCACTCCCCCGAGTGAGTATCGAACCCAAAACCATCATCATATCATCATATAGTCGTGGCGCAGTGGCACAGCGACATAGTATGACGTTGAGTTCCACCACTCGAATTCGGTGGAGCGGAGTGTGGAGTGTCTTAACACCTAGCTACTTCCTGTCTACCCTACTAAGAATAATATGTAAGTAGTTCCCTCCAGATCCTATTATAAATGGTCATATTTAAGACACTATTTTGATAAAATGTATATATTTTTAACGCGCCAGGCGTCTCGAGCTGTACTATTTGATGCCATGCATATGTGGCTTATACTGGAGACTGCGGAAAACGGGACGGGCGGAAGTACTTTGAATGTGTTACAACGTATGAATCTCAGTGTAAATGCTGATATTGTAGTTGCCTTTAACAGAGGTAAGTCTTTGGTTTGTGTTTTTTTTAATATTTTTAAAGTTTTTATAACCAAAGAAAAATGTATGATAAAGCTTATCACCTAGATGTTTCTATTATTTTCTCCACCTATATACGACGATACGATATATAGTTTTTTTTATTTTCTCCACTCTGGTAAAACAAAGCGCGGCGTTGAGCTCACCACCTTGTCTTACCAGAGCAAGTAAATAGAAATAATTAAAATAAAGGCCGGTCGTGGCGCAGTGTGACAGCGTCTGACTGTAAACACGATCGGTTGTGGGTTCGATCCCCACTCGAGGGAGTGATTATATTTAAATTATTTTTACTTCCTTGCTCTGGTAAAGACAAAGAGCGGCGTTGAGTCCCACCACTCAACACGCAATGTCTCCAATTCGGAGGAAAGTGAAGTACGGAGTGTGTTGACACTAGTTACTTTCTATGCGGGATAAAAGCTAAAATATAAAAAAATAAAAATAAAATATATATAATTAATGCCTAAGCGTGGTGTCGTATCGTACACCGTGGTCATGGGTTACAATCAAACGCTGGCCAATTGTGTTATTATTTTGGCTTTCCGCCTTTGTTTCGAATAGGTAGAAAGGAAGTACCTATTGTCAAGACACTCCGTACTTCGCGTTCCGGCGAATTTAAGATATTGCGTGTTGATTCGCCGAATTCAACGCTGCGCTTTTTCTTACCAGAGTGGCAAAATGAAAACATTTTAAATATTAATCATAATTTATTTAATTATTCCCCCAAGTGAGAAGCGAACCCACAACCAGTCGCGTTTACAGTTCGACGCTGTCTCAATGCGCTACGATCGGTCTCTATTTTTTTTATTGCAAAAGATTATAAAAACATTATAAAAAAATGTATGAACACAGAGCAAAGTATTGTTTACGAAAATGTATACAAATGAAATAAATAGAACCTCCATAAAATAATAGAAAATATTATGTAAATGTGATCATAAAGGGACAATGAAAATTCCGAACAGCGTCATACAGTCGTTCGGTTTTATTTGATAGGAGACCGCGTTGAGTTAATGGATGTATTTAACTACGGCAAGATCCAAGGTAATGGTTTGGAGACGAAGCGTATAGGAGCGTGGACTGCGAGCACTGGTGAGTTAACAAGCTTCACTTTTTATCTGATACACCAGGGTAGTCAGGGCTTTCCACTTTCGTGAAATCAGAAGGAAAATTGAGGCCGGTGGTGGCGCAGTGTTACAGCGTCTGACTTTTAACGCGTTCGGTTGTGGGTTTGATCTCCATTCGTGAGTGATTATATTTAAATTATTATCTCACTCTGGTAAGTATTAAGGGCGGCGTTTAGTTCCACCACTCAACACGCAATGTCTCGAATTCTGTGGAAAGCGAAGTACGGTGTGTCTTGACACTAGGTACTTTCTGTCTACCCTGCTATGTGGGATAAAAGCGTGAAGTTAAAAAAATCAAGACATTGCATATTGATTCGCGTAACTAAACGCTACGCTTTGTCTTCATAGTGGAGAAATTCCATAATTAATCATGATAACAGTTACAAAACAAAATATATTATATATTTTGACTGTATTTCATTGAATTTGGTTTCTATAAAATATTCATATTAAGAATTAATCCTTAATGTTACTGATTTTTTCAGGTTTTATATATTTTTATACTCGAACAAATATACGCGATTAGTCCGTTTAAAATACTTTAATTACGAAATTATATTAATTCTCTCTAAATTTTAATTTCCCACTAAATATTTCAAGATAAAACGAAATATATGTAATACTAGTTTTATGAAAAAATACACTCCCATATAAAATATCCTTTGAATTTTCATGACTCGTTCACAATTTCAGGCCTGAACGTTTCGCTGAACAGATTCAAGTATTATGATCGGTGGGATTTCCACAATTTAACACTGCGAGCCGTTACTGTGGTGAATATTATTGCAGTATACATTCCCACATACCCCTACGTACAAAGCTAGTTAACAATATTCATATCTTATATATCTGTATAAAATAGCAGCAAAATGTGACGTTAGACATATGTATGTATCTCTAGTACGGGATGGTTTGGTATTAATAAAAATAAGCTGATATATTTTACTATTATACTAAAAATAATTCAACACTTAGGGTTAGAAAATTGTATAAAAATTTAAACACAGCGGGTTCGAACTTGCGCCTCTCGAAAACCGTCCATTTTAAATGATTAGTTACAAAAATCTGTGAAAATCTCTACATAGATACTAGAGTCGACGCCGCTGGTTTAGCTATCGGAACGCTTGGATTTTGGATTGACGGTTTCCAAAAGGCGCGGGTTCGAATTCTGCTGCGTTCAAATTTTATACGTTTTTTTTTAAATATAAACGGACATAATAAAATATCTTTTGATATAGTGTTTTGTAAAATACAATAAATGTTGTGGGTTTCGATTTCCCTTTTGGCAATGAAGGGTTAGAGACATAACGCGGCGTTGAGTTCCGCTGTTCAGAATATAATGTTTTAAATTCGGGTGGAAAGTGCAATTAGGAGAGTCAAGACATCACGCTCCTCTCTGTGTAAAACAAAATCGTTAAACTGCATAAAAAAATTAAGTTACTGTAAAAAATAATTTATTCAAAGTATTACACACTGAATTTTTTAATAGATTTTAGACAGCCCAAAGGAGTTCAAGCCAGATATGTTGTCAGACGTCGGGTATAAAGTCGGAGTGCCGCTCTTGACTAAAATACCCACACAACTTCTGTGGATACTCAAAGATATACACAATTTCAGGTTAGTTTCCATTTTGTATGGTTAAAGTAAATATTAAATTAACTTGCTAATTTAATTTCTAGATAAATCTAGATTAAAAATAATAAAATTAACAATGCCTTAATCTCAAAAACGATTTTAATCGTTTAAGGCATTGTTAATTTTATTATTTTTAAAGTGTTGTTCCACACTTGAGATTAGAAAATATTTTGTATAAAAAGATAAAATATTTAAAAAAAACATATTAAAATTTGAACACAGTGGGATTCGACCCCGTGCCTTTAAGAAACCGTCCAAGCGCTCTGACCGCTAAACCATGCGTTCTACTACCGGTTGCGTTTCCAAGAGTCTGAACCTTACAGCGTACAGGTTGAGTTTCCAAGAGGCGCCGGTTCAAATCCCACTATGTTCAAATTTTAACACGTTTTTTTTTTAAATATATTCTAATCCAATGTGTACGATATTTGGAATAAAAATCATATATTATGGTTTAACAAAGACTTACTACAAAATGAGGATCACGTCACTTCTCTCTTACTAGTCACTTGATTAGTATTTTACGCTTTACCAGGTCACTAGGGAAATTATTTTAAAAGCATTAATCGCGTATATTTTGGTACCTGTGACCATAGACTATTGTAAAGTGTTCGAAACCTCACATTTCCAAAAATGTATTTTCGAATACCAAAATATACGCGATTAATCCGTTTCAAGTAGATTAATTTTAAATGTGTAAAAATCAAATCAGAGATATTATTAGGCCACTAGTGTTTCACAAACGGTCATTTCCCCGAACATTCATCAAATAAGCTATTTGCTTACATGACAACCTTTGCCTTTGAGAATAACAATGTAAAAGGCTCATTATTGATAAAACCAACATGTAACTGACTCTACCATATGTTTTTTGCGATAATGATTGAATATGATGATTTTGGGTTCTAATCCTTTACTTTGATATATTAGATGTCTATTTGTTATACAGCTTACTTAACCAGTCAACTACCTGCTAGGTAATTTATGATAAATGTAAAATGTATAATCAGTTTTCGTACATATTTTTAATATTATTTTAGTTTCAAGTACACAGTAGCGGGTCGTTGGATCGGATCGCCGGAGAGAAACGCCTCTCTGGTATAGTGATATTACATAATATTATATAAAACCTTTCATTGTATATATATATATATATATATATATATATATATATATATATATGGGATAAACTTTTACTGTAAACACAATGGTCGTGAGTCCAATCCCCTTGCGATATAATTATTTTTTATTTTGGACTGCTACCTCTGTAAAGAACCATAGTGATTTTAGTCAAGCAATGTATAGAAATTGGACGGTAATTGCAGAACGGAGTATATTAACACTATAATTTTTTTGCTGATCGTGGCGCAGTGAGACAGCGTCTGACTGTAAATGCGATCGGATATGGGTTCGATCCCCACTTGGAGGAGTGATTATATTTAAATTATTTTCATTTCCTCGCTCTGATAAGAGACGAAGTACTGCGTTGACTTCCACCACTCAACACGTAATGTCTCGAATTCGGCGGAAAGTGAATTATGGAGTGTCTTGACACTAGGTACTTCTTGTCTAAAAAAAATAAAAAATGCTATTAACCTAGTTTTCTACGTTATAACCTCATAATATATGCATGTACGTATAGGCCGTCACCAACTCCCTGTACTGGGGCGAGCAGGACATCTCGTGCACTTGCGCGAGGATGTTCAAGCATTGGCTGGAGTGGGTCGATGTGTTCTATCCTCCTGCTACTAGTTTTGAGTATATATTACTTATTTTTTTATTAAAGTTGCAAGTAATGACAATTAATATTTAATAACGTTCTCTTTGTTCAGTTAGAATGTTGGTGGATTCGACTTTTACTCGGGTAAACTTTTGGCGTTAAGTTATGTCAATGATCGTATATTAATTTTAAAATAGGTAGAATATATATAAACTAAGACAAATCAGTCTTCTATATAAATATTTATTAAAAAGAGACCCGAAATATAGATGACTCAAAAAAATATTGAAATAAAAAAAATATCCCAAATTTGAACCGATTTCACTGCTGCATTATCTACTTTGCACTATGATACAAAACACATACATTAAAGAAACGCGTTTTCAGGACCAAGTTCTACTACCTTATCCTAGATCAAGGCATAGGTTCCTACGAGAACCGTTTCCTCCGCCCACTCTCGCTGGGCGTGTGGGCGTGGGCGGCGGCGGCGGGTGCGGCGTGTGGAGCGTTGCTGGCCGTCGCCGCCGTGCTGGAGGCACGCGCGGAACCCGGACTCTACGCTTTTTTTAGTGTATTCGCAGTTATCTGTCAGCAGGGTGAGCTATTATTGTTATCTAAATTATTTGTAAAATATTGTTATCTAAATATTAAAAAGAAATTATTGTAAAAAACTACAATTTTTATATTTTTATCTGTATCGGTCTGTATCTGTGCGTCTTTGCATGCCAGTTTTAGAAACGGTTTGTCATTTAAATGCAATTTCCACTATTTTATTCTGTTTACCTTCCCCTAACAATTTTTTTACTTCTGTCAACTCACAAATAAGAAAGTTATAACAGGTTAAAATATTTGCGTCAAAATTGCAATAAAATAGTCTTCTTGAATTTCATGAAAGCTTAGGTTTTATTGTAAGAAAATTACAATTTTACCGATTTTTTTAAAACAATCTTTACACGCTTTTCTTATCCTCTTTCAATCTTGAAAGAGGATAAGAAAAGCGTGAAAAGACGATTAACCAGCTCCACCCACAATATAAGTGTACGGTGTAAGGATTGTTTTGAAAAAATCGGTAAAATTGTAATTTTCTTCTTCTATATACGATCTGATGTGACAAATAAAAGAAAAGGATTTTTTTAAAACATTTTTGAAAAAACGTATAAAAATTCGAACGCAGCGAGATTCGAACCGGAATTCGAATTCGGATTCGGAATTTGGATTTTTTTAGCTTCACGCTATTTATCCCGTACGTAAGTACCTAGTATCATGACACTCCGTACTTCGCTTTACACTGAATTCGAAACATTGCGTGTTGAGTGGTGGAACTCAACGCCGCACCTTGTCTTACTAGAGTACTATATATTCTAGTAGTTATATATTCTATAAAATTAAAAATTCACTTATAGTGTGTTTCAAAATTATTATTTCTCATGATAAATGATATTGTAATAATTTAATTATATATAATGATAGTATAAAAGTGAATATAATAAAAATTTAATAACACAAAAATACATCTCTACTATAATTCTTATAAAAATATAGCACATTTTATATGAAAATTTCTGAATTATTTAAAAATATTCTATTTCCAGCATACGAAGATGGAGTCAATTTATTTGAAGAAATGTCCTCGAGCCAAGGTAATGAATGATATTATGTAATACATACATTATACTACCTCTATATATTATAATATATTCTTTATTTAACAATAGTAAGACCGGTTGTGGCGCAGTATAAGAGCGTCTGACTGTAAACGCGATCAGTTGCAGTTTCGATCCCTAATTCGATTTGAAAAAAGAACAGGTCTAAGATGCGCTCACCATATTTGGTCATCTCTGCAGTTACTCCATCTGCTCCTCCGCCTTACCACGTTTCAGACTTCGTATAGCATTATCTACTTCTTTTATACCGATTTCGCCATCTGCTACATCAAGACTCAGCATATTGCTGTCGCTCGAGACAGAGTCGTCAACACATTCATACATCTACTTGTAAAATTCCGCCCATCGTTGCAAAACTTGTGTTCGTTCCGTAAGTACTTCACCGTCCTCGGAAAGCACCCCATTCATTTTACAGGTTGGCGAACAACGCCGAGAATCACTAACTTCTCGCCAGAAAAGCTTCGTGTTTTTCCGGAAATTGTTTGTCAATCTGTCGTCTCTTTCACACTCTGACTTTTCTCGCTTCATCTTTATCAGGGATTTCGTTAGGTGCTTTTGCACTTTATATTCCTTCTTCTTAATCTCTCCTGCCATGCTTTCTTCTTTCTTTCTACTGCCTTTTTCACTTTATTATATTCATTTTTTCCCACCATTCATCACGCTTTTTACTAAAGCCTCGTTTGACAACGCCACGCATCTCAGTTGCAGCACTAATCATACAATTCCTAAGATTCTGCCAGCATACTTCAACACTTTCAGTATATAGGTATTGAAAGTGTTTAAGTATGCTGGCAGAATTCGCAGCTGTCTAGCTTTTTGGAATTCTTTTCTTTATATTCCTCTCTAATTGGTGGGTCTTGAAGCTTCTAGCTTCTTTAGCGATTATTCGCCTCCAAGCTTGGACACCTCGTGCGGCTGAGACAACCTGCAAATAGACTCCTTATTCTAGCAACTATTAGATAGTAATCTGTTCCCAGGTCGGCACCCCTAAAGACACGCGTGTCCATAACTTTACGAATACGTTGATTCACTAGGAATTTGTTCCCACGTGTACATGTGAATTTGTTTGTGGTCAAAAATAATGTTTGCCACAAAGAAATCCTGTTCCTTATCCGAACCATCCAATCACTTGATAGAGCTGAGGATACCGGCGCATACGCCACTAACAAGAATATTTTTGTTATCTCCAGCTTGAAGTGAACCCAGGCAGCGTCGGGTTGGTCGCTTTATATTCTACCATTACACTCATCAATCGAGAGGACACCTACACCTTGAAACGCTTGTTCACTTTTTGGAACTCCCGCCCAGAAGGCGACTCGGTTGCCCGGCAAATCGGTCATGCCTTTTTTTGGCCTCAGTCACACAAACAATAGCTAAATCTCTTTCACCCATGACATCTAATAATTCATTCATCTTCTGTTGCATCCCACCTCTTACGTTCCATGTAGCTATTTGTAGCTCCGTTATCCACTTCCCGCTGTCCCGGTCCCGTGTTGGGTGGCGGTCCCCAACGCCGCTTTTGTCGCCACTTCTCACACCAGCGGGGCGCACTGGTACGCGTCACCTCGGGGGGACGCCCTAGCATAATGCGCTCTGGTGCTCGTGGCGAATGGAATGTTACACAACTGTTGCTGTTATGTAAGGCTGGCCGGGGTCACTGTCTGCAAGTCTTCCATCGTTGATCCCATAAAATAACTTCTATTTTTTTGTACTTCACGCTTTTAGCCCGCATAACAGGGTAACTCAACACAATGTAACTGGTGTCACGACACTGCATATTCCGATTTCCGCTTAACTGGAAACATTGCGTGTTGAATGGCCATAACTCAACGCCGTGCTCTGTCTTACCAGATCGAGGAATTGAAAATAATTTAATTACAATGCTTTACAGTGAAACGTTGTCCCATTGCTCCACGACCGGCGTCTACATAAACATTAAAAATCATATATATATATATATATATATATATATATATATATATATATATATATATATATATATATATATATATATATATATATATATAGCATCTCAATTTATCAAACTATCTAACTCTAGGCCGTCGTCTAATACTGCTAGTGGTTGGCTTAACCAGTATGTTGCTATACAACTACTACACGAGCAGTGTCGTCTCGTGGTTGCTGAACGCGGCGGCGCCCACGCTGGCCGATATGGACGCGCTCATCAACAGTGACCTAGAGCTGGTATTCGAAGATATCGGTTATACGAGAGGATGGCTTGATGTATGTAGAGACTTTTTGATATTAAATCTTCCTGATATATGTATATTATGATTGTCGGTTCAAATAGAATTAGAAGGGAATTTCATTTTTTTTGAGTTTCTCGCTTTTATCACACATAGCATGGTAGTCAAAAAGTACCTAGTGTCAAGACACTCTGTACTTCGCTTTCATCGAATTCGAGACATTGCTTGATTGTGTTGAGTATTGGAACTCAACGCCGCACTTTATCTTACCAGAGCGAGGAAGCGAAAATAATTCAAATATAATTCTCAAATCCTCAAACTCTCCCAAGTGGGAATCGAACCCACAATGCCGCTGACGCTGTTTCACAGCACCACGACCAATCAATTATATTAGTAATGTGTTTTGCCTAACATAGTTTATAATCAAAGTTAAATAGGTTAACAATTTTCTTTACAAATAAATAATAATAAAGGTGAAATACGTAATGCGTAAAGATACTATTATTATAGTGGGTTCAAGAAGTTAGGATATATAATTTTGCTTTTTTTTTTAGCTTCACGCTTTTATCCCGCATAGCAGGGTAGACAGAAAGTACCTAGTATCAAGACACTCCGTACTCCGTACTCCGTACTCGCTTTCCACCGAAGTCGAGACATTGAGTGGTGGAACTCAACGCCGCACTTTGTCTTTACCAGAGCAAGAAAGTGAAAATAATTTAAATATAATCACTCCCCCGAGTGGGGATCGAACCCACAACCGGTCGCGTTTACAGTCACACGCTGTCACACTGCGCCACGACCGGCCTCTGATATAATTCAGGATAGAATTTTGTACTATATCTGTATATTTGATAATTTATCTATAATAAGTTAAAATATCATCTATATAAATGGCACAGATCTTGCATAGTTTGTGGGTGACGACACATACGGACATGATGCATTATATGAAAGGTCTATCTACAGAGATGCTAACAACATAAATTAGTTGTAACAAACGTATAATAATTTCGACGCAGCTGGTAGTGGAACGCATGGCTTAACGGTCAAAACACTTGGACGGTATCCAAGAGGCGCGGGTTCGAATCCCGCTGCGTTCAAATTTTTATACGTTTTTTCAAAAATGAAAGGTATTATTAACTACTAGCTTTACTCTTTAACAATTATGAAATTTAATATTAATTAATCTTTTTTTTCAGAACCCTGGCTTTTTCTACTACAGCGGCTATAAAAACCCGAAGGAGGACGAGCTCCGTCTGAAGAAGGTGACGCGAGCACGCCGTACCACGGCGATACTGCAGCCTGCTAACGCCATCAGTCTTATACGTAGTGGCAGTTAGTTTTACTATGTATTTTGTTTCTACTTTTTGTTTGTACTTAAGTTCCAGTGAACTCAGCGTTAGACCCTTCGTTGTCCTTTTTCCGCCCAAAATCGGGACATCATGTGTTGATTGACGGAACTCAACACTGCTCATTGTATTACCAGACCGTATAAATGAAAATAATTTAAACATAATCGTTCCGCCAAGTAAGTACCATAAATCACTTTTAATATTCTACGTAAAGAAAGTTGCCGGATAAAACTTTTATTATATACTATTTATTTACTCGTTTTATATTTGGGTGTCCGTTTGTTCATTAATTAATTTCTGCAATCATCCTTTTTCTATATTTAAAAGTTAGGTAAATAGTTCTGAGAATACATTTTTGAAAATAACGCATAAAAATTTAAACGCAGCGGGATTCAAACCCGCGGCTTTTAGATACCGTCCAAGTTCTAACCGCTACGCCATGCTTTCTACTACCAGCTACATCGAAATTCTTATTCGTTTATTACAACTCATTTATGTTGTTAAGAAATCCATAGAGAGATTTTTAGAAATTTCAACTACTAAAATATTATTAAGAAATAATCGTTTAACAAGAGAGATTGCTATTTTTTCAAAAATAATATTATTATCCTTAGTGTGGAATAACACTTTAAAAATAGTAAAAGTTCTTAGAATAATTTCATTTTCTTTTGTATTTATATTCTCAAACTCATATATAAATATTTCATTAATTTAGACTAACTTACCTTAGTTAAGAAATAAAGATTAATAAACATTGCTAACGCATTAACGCATTAAAATATTTATGTCGATTTAAAAGTACTTATAATAGCCCATGTGAATATAAATGTATTGAACACAACCGTATGAATAGTAGGAAAATTAATTAGTATTATTATAGTGTTTGTAGAAATAAATAAAAAATATATATAATAATAATAATTTAAATTCTAGTCTACAACAAAAGTAAATCTAAATAGCAGGAATGTGTAGTTTATATACTGGATTTCTGTTAACTTAAAAATCTCAAAAATCTTTGGATTCGTCTCTCTCTGGTTTTTTTTCCCAGAACTGCAGAAGTCAAATTCAACGTTAAAGTCAAGGTTAAGGTCAAAGTGAAGGTCAAATAATTTTATACAAAGTAAGAAGTTGCATGCTTCATTTCTTGAACGCCAAATGACTTACCAGCAGTTCCCTGAGGATAATGCTCCAGACCTGACAAGAATCATGTTGCAGGATTAACATTACTGACATGTAATTTCAGATAGTCTAAGATAAATAAAAAAATATTTGATTTTGACTAACTCACGTACTATATCATCTGTGGTAGCGTACGCGTACCACACCGAGCCATACACAGCATACCAGGTGATCGCGCGCACTTTCTCTGAGCGCGAGTTGTGCGAGCTCGGGGCACTGCGCATGTTGGGTCCCGATAATGTATACATATTTGGGCAGAAACGGAGCCCTTATAAGCAGTTTTTTGTTTGGAGGTTTGTGATACATACGTACACTCATATACATATATATATTTAAAAAACTAAAGAGCTTAAATTTGATTTTCTTTTCGCTTTCCGCTGAATTAGAGACAGTGCGTTTTGAGTGGCGGAATTCAACGCTGCACTTTGTCTTTACTCAGGGAGGAAATGAAAATAAATTAGATATAATCACTTCCCCGAGTGGGAATGGAACCCAAAGCCGATAGCGTTTAAAGTCAGACTCTGGCCCACTACGCCACGACCGGCCGTAATCATTCATTAATATTAAAATAATCATTTCCCCTAGTGAAAATAGAAATTATAACTACCGTTTATATATTGAAACACTCTTGTAAAATATTACAATAAGTTTATTATAAATATTATTTCTGTTATAAATATAAACTCATCTTTAAAAAAGTATTATAAGAAGACAAATAAAATAAAATAAATCACCTAATTTGTTTAAAGGCCTGGCGCCTCCGACGGAGATCCAGAGGGAATTATAAAACGTTTTTTTTTCCTCAAAACTGTAAATTCTAATGATATTTTCAAAGTAATCAATTATTTTTGGAACAATTGTATTTACTACTTGCTTGTTTAATATTATTGCAAAATACTCAAGTAGACATTATTGTAATATATATTATATATAAGAGAAATTTAACATTTTTTGAAAAAAATATATTAATGTTTTTTTAAAGTTTTCATTTAAAACATTTAAACACAAAGGGATTCAAACACACGTCTGTAGTTCTCCGTCAAAGCGCTTTGACCGCTAAGCCATACGTTCCATACCCGGCCGCATCTAAGTTTTTGTATGCTTGTTTCAATATTTTTTGTAAACAACATTTTTACAAATGAAACGAAACAAACTATTCACCAAAAAAAAAAATATTTTATTTTTATTTTTTTATTTATTTGATATGATTTATGAAATATTTTCTTTTTTAAGTGTGGAATAGTAAAGTACATAAACATTGCTTCCACGTTTACTTCCTGTCAGTCTAATGCGTCTGATGGAGCGCGGGCACGCGGCGGTAGCGCGCTCGCGCGTGTCTGGTCCGCGGCCGGCGTGCGCGGGCAGGGCGCCGCGCGCGCTTGCACTGGGGCAGGCCGCGCCCGCCTTCGCCGTGCTCGCCTACACCGCGCTGCTGGCTCTTATTATACTTGTCTGCGAGATTTATTATCATAGGTAAGTGTACATATTACTAAGGAATGGGTTATATTTTTCTAATAAAGGCTCAAAAATATTTGACAATATATATTTATGTTAAAACGAAACAAGAGTCTAAGTCATGCCAAGTGAGAACTCTTCTCACGGTTTATGTAGTTATTATTAATAAAACAATTAAAGGGAAATAAGGGTGGTATGTGTGTCTCTTAAGTTAAATAGTTTAATTTCTGATTCGATTCCTACTCAGGCTTTACCCTAAAACGTGAGTACAAGACAAAATAAACACCAAGCTAATGTATATAATATAAATAATAAATGACAAAAATAAATTCAAGGGACGCATAATAAAAACAATCCTGTAAATCGTTCATACAAAAAAGTTAATCGATTACAAATCGCCTGTACTACAATATTTATCTTAAAGAGGTAAAACAACAAGGGTTGATCAATCCATCAATATTTCTTCCAGAGCCCAAATCAAAAAACAACCCCGCGGAGAGTTCAATGACCGTCCACATAACGCAGAGCGGAGTGATTTTTGTGAAGCATAAAAAAACAATAAAGGAAAGATGCTTGACGCCCGTCAAGGGGCTAGCTGCTTAAAGCCTCTTCACATTGCAAGCGTTCACGCTGCGTTTTATTTCACATTATGTAGCGTTTTTTTTTCAATATTGTTGTTAACATTTAGATAAACAAATAATTGGTCTACTTTTTTTTAAATAGGGTTAATAAAAAGTTACTTGTATGTAGATTAAAACTATTTTATATATATCTTATAAGGCTCTTTTTCATGCACAACTGTTTTAAGTAGTTTCAATAATTTCATATAATTATGAGTGAATATATATGTTATGAAAACAGTTGTTTGTTTTATTTATGTATTTATTTTCCGATTTATACTAGTTTAATATGATAGAATTTGTAAGTAAATACTGGTCGAGTAAAAAGCTTAATTAATAAGGAAATATATATATATATATATATATATATATATATATATATATATATATATATATATATATATAGACACCTTACACTCTATATATTTCAATTAAAAAAATATGGATAACAGAGTGAATTATTGCTAGATTTTCTCTACTTAGTTTAGATAATTCGTGACATAACGTTAGTCACTATAATTATAATTTTACTTTACATATAGAATTACAAATATTTATTTAATGCTGACTCAAAATAGTAGACTAAAGTCTTAGTCTACTATTTTGATAAGTATATAATTTTACGTTGTTCAAGAAAACGCTAATTCAAATAGTTTTAAAGTAAAAATATGTTTAAAATGTATCAAAAACTATACAATCTTTTAATATATATTTATCTATTAAAATATAATTTATCTATTAAAAAAAATATTAAAATAAAATACATTATTTAACTAATTTAATAGCATATTTCCACATATGTATTAAAAAACATAAAAATGTCGTTTAAAAACCTGCCGGCAGTGTAACACGCAACAGCCACGTCCGTCCCGTCTCACGGCTGTGAGTAATGGAAGCGCGTCGGCGGGTATCTAAATCGCGCGTTATAAATGACGCGATCAATTCTTGTTTACTCCCGAGGGGCCCTCATTGAATGCACTCCCGCTTATTTTAATAGATTGAAGATCACTTAACGTAGAATGATGATATTAGAACGGCTTTTATTGAAAACGTGTCGATACTGCTTAACGTGATTCACGGTTTTTATTAAGTTATTTGTTTTTTTTTTAATATAATACTATTTCTAATAGAGATATGCTAGCCAAGATAAGATATACTTCCTCGCTCTGGTAAAAAAGACGAAGTGCGGTGTTGAGTTCCACCACTCAATACGCAATGTCTCGATTTCGGTGGAAAGCGAAGTACGGAGTGTGTTGACACTAGGTACTTTCTACCCTGCTATACGGGATAAAAGCGTAAAGCTAAATAAAAGTTACTGTATATCTAAGTGGTTTTGGGTTCGATTCTGACTCACGGGAAAGATAAGAAGATTGAAGGGATTAGGGAATATAAAGTACGACGTTCAGTTCGGTTCGGTACTTTATACATATAAAAGAAAGTCTCGAATTTGGTGGAAAGCCAAGTAAAGAGTGTCTTGACACTTGGTACTTTCTATCCACCCTGCTATGCGGTATAAAAGCTTGAAGCTAATAAAAAAACACGAAGACTTAATAAATTATTACAAATTTTACCTGAAAGCCATATATTATAACATGAAATATGTTCTTAAAATAATACAAACCTAGAGGGGCTTAAAAGTGCTTTCATAAAGGTTGTATGAAATTTTAAGTAAAATTATTTTATTTGGCGTGCCCATAACTAAGAAGATACATTACAGCGGGTTACTCAGAATTGAACAAGGAGGCTATCAAGGTATATATATATATATATATATATATATATATATATATATATATATATATATATATATATATATATATATATATAATTATGTGTGTAAAAATGTGGACAGAACTTGTAAATAAAGAGTTGTACTGTAAAATTATTTTTTTTTTATTTTTGTATATCGCACGGCGTTAAGTTTCGCCACTCTTGACACTTGAATGGAGTGTATTGCTATTTACTATATTTAAAGTGTTATTCCACACATAGGATTAGAAAACATTTTTGAAAAAACGTATAAAAATTATTGTTAATGTATTGATGTTTGCATCTTATTAAATTTTTTATTCCGTCTTGAGCTTAGACAAATTACGGCGTTTAACACTGTTTATGTAAAGAAAAAACATGTCACCAGGCTCATCCTACTCCAAAAAAAAATTAAAAATAATATCTTTGAAATTTGCGTTTTTATTGAAACTGTTTTAAAGTGATTAAACGTCGTATAAATTAAAATAAGTTTATTAAAAACGATAATTAAAATTTATCGTTTGCTAATCATTTACTTAACGTGTTGTTCAAAGAACAGAAACATTACTTTCTTACTAACAAAACGGTCACCCATCAAAAGGGAGACCGCTGGCGGCGATGCTTCAGGCTGTCACTTTACGGTAACAAATCATACAAAAGTTTCTTATTAAGGCAACAAGGAAAAGCTCAAAAGCATTTACAAAGTCGATTAAGTATTGACACCTTTACAAGCAAATATGGCAAGTTTAACATTCATTAGGAAAAGTAATTACTTATATAATTACAAATAAAAGAAATCTGTATCCATCTCTGTCTAGGCATAGCGCGGCGTTTGGTTACGCCAAGCAATATTAAGCCAACTTTTATACTTCAATACTATTTTTTTTACAATAAAAATTAAAAAAGAATTAAAATATATATATATATATATATATATATATATATATATATATATATATATATATATATATATATATATATATATATTTTAGAGCTTTTTTCAGTAAGACGTTTAAAAATCATCAAAAATCATATTAGCACACAGGCACGTATAAAGGAATGCATTTGCATACAAATAGAAGTGTCGACTGGTTACTTTATATTACTTAGCCGGGACTGCTGTAAGTCTTTGTCATTCGCTACGTTACGTTTTTTGGTTTGTTTTGCTTCAAATATGCATATATATTAACACGTTCAGACTCTTTAATAAATTTGTTTGAAACCATAATGGTTTAGCAGACAACCGTCTGATAGTAAGCGACCGATTGTGGGTTCAATCCCGGCTTTTATTTATTCCTTTGCCCTTGTAAAATTTGATGCAGTGTTAAGTTCCGCTACTTTACTAGTAATGTATAGATTTCAATAAATTGCTTTTACTACAAACAAAACCATTTTCAAGAACACTATAGTGACAATAATCGATACCAAAACGCTTCCTGCCCCTTACAGAGCAATACAGCGATATAATTGAAATGAAATTTATAACACATAAAATTTTTACACCCCGCCCCTATTGTCAATCGCCGCACGGGATATCCTAACAGACTACAAAATAAAAGATAATTTTCTCCCTTCACTTCCCTATTTATTGAAGATAGCTCACCGTTATATCATGTAGAGTCCTTAAGAAGTTGTTGAGAAATTACAAGAGTTTTATGCTTTTCACGTATTTAAAAGACATTTCTATGTGCTTCACATATACGAAGGAGGCTAGTTGTGGTACAGTGGACAGCGTCTCACTGTAAAAGCGATAGGTTGTGGATTCGTTCTCACTTAGGGGAGTGATTATATTTATTTCCTCGATCTGATAAGACAAAGTGCGGCGCTAAGTTCCATTATCCAACAGGCAATGTCTCGAATTCAGTGGAAATCTAAGTACAGAGTGTCTTGATACTAGCTACTTTATCTACCCTGTTATGCGGGATAAAAGCGTGAAGCTAAAAAAATATGTATGAGGGAGGATATAGTTGAAATATTTTACGATTAATTTAAATTCGTTTAACTTAGATGGCCTTTATTCAAGAAATCTTCTAATTTCTATTACATGATACCTTTTTCAGTAGTTATCATGAATCTAAGTTTGTACTTCATTGGGTGCGACCGGATGTCTATGTATGATATTATATTATTAATTATCTTGTATGATTTTCTCTTCCTGTTTCTGCCAATCAGTCTGCATTATGTGATATGTAGATGGATAAATACAAAAACTTATTAACTTGTCTTTCTTTAAAAAAAATCATCATGTTTTATCCCAACTAGCATAGTAGTTAAAAATATATAGTAAAAATTAATCCTGTATATGTTATATGTGTTATTTTTTAAAAAAAAAACAGCTACTCGCTCTATCCCGCATAGCAGGATAGTCAGAGACAACCTAATGTCAAGACACTTGGTTGACTGCTTTCCGCTCGATATCAAATCATTTCGTACTGAGTGGTGAGCTTAACGCCGTGCTTAATATTACAATTAATATAATTATTTTCCCGTGTGGGAATCGAACCCTCAACCCACACCGCCACAATGGCTTCTTTAATATAATTATATGTTAATTTTTTAAAAAATACGTATTATGCAAAAATACAATGAAGGTTTTGCTACGGATTTATAGTCAAAATGTTACATTTCAATTGTATACATTATTGAAACAGACACATTAGTCGGTGCAAATTGAATATGGATATGCTAATTTACCCAAAAAGCGCTAATACATGTATATCATGACAAAATATGTTATTCCATATCTGTTTTCTTGATTTAATATTATATATATATATATATATATATATATATATATATATATATATATATATATGAATTGTCTTTCCACTGGGTCTCTCATAAGACACGAACAAGACAAGCGCGTACAATATATTTTACCATTTTAAAAAGAATTTTTCTGTAACATCATCGGGTTACCTTCTCCGTAAAACATTTCTATGTTTTATGCAGCACGCGGCCGCTCTAAATTAAATTACGTATTCACGTCATTTATACGTCCATTTAAATCCTCATACACCTGCTGATGAAACTCTGTATAGACTGATGTATTATTCCATTCTAGTTTATTTGCTTACATCTACAATATTTTAATAATATTTGATATACATTATCTATAATAAGATCATTGATTTTCACGTTTTTAACATAATTTAAATTAAACTGAGGCTGGCCACTGATGACAGCGTCTGATTCTAAACGCGATCGGTTATGGGTTCCATTTCCACTCGAGTGAGTGATTATATTTAAATTATTTCAATTTCCTCGCTCTGGTAAGATAAAGTGCGGCGTTGAGTTGCACCACTCAATTCACAATGTCTCAAATTCGGCGGAAAGCGAAATACGAAGTGTCTTGACTCTAGGTACTTTCTGTCTACTCTGCTATGCGGGATAAAAATGTGAGGCTAAAAAAGTGAAACTATTTTAAGTCAATTAATCCCGTGTATTTTAGTATTCAAAAATATATGGAGTGTGTCTTGATTCTTTCTGTCTGTCTGTTATGAAGGATAAAAGCGTGTAAGAAAATCACACATTCAATTCATCATGTGATTTCTGACAAAAATCATAAATTTTTCTACGAGAAGTTGGAAGCATTAATTAGTATGAAATAAAAATAGTTACACTTTTATCAGAATTTCAACGCAGTCTCGACGTGTAGCATCAAATAATAGGGAGTACGGGTCCAGCCGTTAGTAATATGAAACAGCTATAATATATAGGATACAATTATATCATACAGTGGTACAGTGGGAAGTCGTCTGAATGGAAACACGATGATCATGGGGTCAATCTCCACAAGGGGAATGAACTTTTTGTTAATTGGTAGAATGTAAAATTTTTACACATTTTAAATGAAATTATTTTAAATTGATTAATCACATATATATTGATATTCGGGAATATGTTTTTAAAACATGACGTTGCCGATGACACCAATTTTTTTCAAGGCCAACTTGGTCCTGCTTCCTAGATGCTCACGATCCTGGCAGTCAAACATTAGGTGAAAATGTAGATCTGACGATTAGAGTGTACGTACAGTATACATATATTTTCTAATACGTTCCACATACGACACCACGGTACACATGTGTTTTCACTCCTCCACACATGACAAAATGGTCCACATATGATTTTACTCATCCACATATGACACCATGGTCTACATATGAAATCACTCCTCACAGATGATTTAATGGTCCACATATGATTTCAGCCATCCACATGTGACACCATGGTCCATATATGATTTTACCCAACCACATATGACACCATGCTCCACATGTGATTTCACTCCTTACACATGACATAATGGTCCACATATGATTTCAGTCATCTACGTATGATACCATGCTCCACATGTGATTTCACTCCCTACACATGACATAATGGTCCACATATGATTTCACCTAACCACATATGACACCATGGTCCACATATGATTTCACCTAACCACATATGACACCATGGTCCACATGTGATTTAATTCTCACACGTGACATAATGATCCACATATGATTTCAGTCTTCCACGTATGACACCATGGTCCACATATGATTTCAGTCATCTACATATGACACCATGGTCCACATGTGATTTAACTTCTCACACATGACATAATTCAAATCAATAAAAAAGTAATCTTTTATTTTTTCTATTTATTTAAATTATTTTAAGTTTTTTTTTATATTCTTAATTGTCAATATTTCTTTATAAGTTATGTTTTAAGAAGTGCTTTAATGTATATAAACTTGTATAGCTCCGTGACGGTCTTAGGTGACAGAAAATGAAATGAGAATGATGAAAAGACGGTCCTAAATCACTTTTTTTTTTTGTTTTCCTAATAAATAATTTAGCTTTATATGTACTATTTATACAAAACAAATCTGTGTATTATGAATGCTTTAAATAATACAATACGTTCGTACTTCGAGTCTTACACGAGAAGCGAAATGTTTTCAGCTCCAAAATGCATTACAAGGTATTGTTAGCGCGCGCCTTGATCCTTTTGGATTTACCTCCACTTGTTCTTTATAAAGTTTTATTTCTTCGCTAATGTGACTTGCGGTTGTTTGGAATAAGGTGTTTGCTTAGTTTGACTGTAAGTGAGAAATAAATATATGTTGTGGATTTTATGAATGTTTTAAATTATATGAGGAAGGCAGGGGTAATCTAATAATAAGTCACTGTATTCTAATACCTGCTTATTTTCGAAGGCTTAGATTCATTTTTGAATCCGTTTGTATATATATATATATATATATAAATATATATAATATATATATTATATATATACATATATATATATATATATATATATATATATATATATATATATTAAAAGCAAAATCTTTGTATCCCTTTTTATGCAAATTACGCGAACAAAGGAGTATGACATTTCCACAGTTTATATAGAGAAGGAGCGCAGAATACTAATATTTGTTTTAAAAAATAATGCATAAAAATATATTAAATGAATAAAATAAATGTAACACACACTGCCATGTGTTTGACATACACGTTTATATAAAGTGACATACACGTCGCTAAGGCAACGCGTCAACGGATCATCTAGTTTAGATAATAATATAAGTCACTGTATTCTAATACCTGCTTATTTTCGAAGGCTTAGATTCATTTTTGAATCCGTTTGTATATATATATATATATATATATATAAATATATATAATATATATTATATATATACATATATATATATCTATATATATATATATATATATATATATATATATATATATATATTAAAAGCAAAATCTTTGTATCCCTTTTTATGCAAATTACGCGAACAAAGGAGTATGACATTTCCACAGTTTATATAGAGAAGGAGCGCAGAATACTAATATTTGTTTTAAAAAATAATGCATAAAAATATATTAAATGAATAAAATAAATGTAACACACACTGCCATGTGTTTGACATACACGTTTATATAAAGTGACATACACGTCGCTAAGGCAACGCGTCAACGGATCATCTAGTTTAGATAATAATATGAAACAGAGTGACACTGGCAGATTATTTTGCGCTTGTGATCGCATAAAAAATAAAAAAAAATGTAACAGATAATAAATTAAAATTTTAATTATTTTCCTTTTAATCTATTTTATAAGTACAATAAAGAATGACAATTAATGAAATAAATGTATATTTTTTAAAATAAATATACATACAATAATACTGATTAGTTTGAAAAAAGAGCATTTTTCTTTTTCCTTTTTATTTTTCCTCTTCCTCCATCATAGAGCAACTATTTTAAAGCACAACAATAAAACTTTTTGTGAAAGTAGAGCTAAACGGCGCACGACGATCAGTAACTGCGAGCTTGAAGGACTTCTCAAGATATCTACAAACCATTTGGAGAAGAGCCAATAGAGGCGCTTGGTACTTAATGTTCTATCACTACACTAGTAACTTTTTGTTGTCGAACTGTTACTCAGGTTAAGGTTTTGAATTGGTAATGATTTTTTTATATGATTTTATTTAATATATGATCGTGGTAGAGTAGGGCAATGTTTGTTTATTATTTTTTTGTTTGGATATTTAGGTGAATTTTAAAATTTTCAGGGTCCGGTCGTGGCGCAGTAGAATAGTGTCTGACTGTAAGCGCGATCGGTTGTGGGTGCGATCCCCACTCGGGGGAATGATTATATTTAATTTATTTTCATTTTCTCGCTCTGGTAAGTTTCAAATTCGGCGGAAAGTAAATTACGGAGTGTCTTGACACTACGTACTTTCTGTCTTCCCTGCTATGCGAGATAAAACCGTCAATTAAAAAAATGTACCCACAAATTTTTGTTAGTGTTTAAAATTTTGTATACGTTTATCAAAAATATATTATATTTATATTAATTATCGTTAGTTTAACTCGTAGTGCATTTAAAATAAATTAAGAAAACCTTATCACGTGTAAATATGCAATGAGAAATGCAAGGGCTGTTCTTTAAAATATTTTAAACGAAAATACTTTCTAAGTTGCAAAATACAACGCTACATTGCATTGCTTAACCAGATAGGAGCAACACCTACTTATGTATATATGTACGTGTATAATATATATATTTTTGGATTCACGCTTAAATCCTGCATAGCAAGGTAGATAGGATGTACCTAGTGTCAAGATTCTCCTCATCAGCTTTTCACTAAACTCGAGACAGTACGTATAGAGTAGCGAAACTCAACGCCGCGCTTCGTCCAACCAGAGCGAGGAAAATGAAAATAATTAAAATATAATACATTCCCTCGAGTAGGAATCGAGCCCACAACCAATCGCGCTTACAGTCAGACTTGTCCCTTTGACTGCGTCACGACCGGTCTTGTAAATATTAAATTGAACCTTCTAGGTTGAAAACATTATAGACCTTAAAGTAATAATAAAAACACGTATAATGTTATTTTGAACTGACTACCATCGCTATAGTAATGTAAAATTGACAACTGAGCTACACTTGATATATTAAATAGCAGTAAGTAGTTATAATTTTGACTATTTCCACGTAACTTTTAATCTCAAAATGGTAAAGTACTAAAAACCTTGCAAGAATACAGTTTTATAAATATGACAAGCACGTATATAATTTTAAAATCTTGGACGGAAGTGGCTAGTTTAAATAAAAGGTATATAAAAAGGATTATAAAATTAATATAAATTTTTAATAAATCATTCTATATATATTTTATATAAAAAAAATAATAATTTCTAAAAATAAGCTAAAAGAAGCTTTTGGTTTCATACCCCAAATATAAAGGAAATCCCTTTTTATTTTTTGAAAAAACGTATAAAAATTTAAACGCAGCGGGATGCGAATCCGCGCCTCTTGGATACCGTCCAAGTGCTCTGACCGCTAAGCCATGCGTTCTACTACCAGCTGCGGCGAAATGCTTATACGTTTTGTTACAACTTATTTATGTTGTTAGCATCTCTGTAGAGAGATTTTTACAAATTTCTACTTAAAGATTATTAAGAAACAATCGTTTAACAAGAGAGATTGCTATTTTATTTTAATATTTACTATTTTTAAAGTATTATTCCACACTTAGGATTACAAAACATTTTTTGAAAAAACGTATATAATTTTTTCCCGCTGCGTTCAAATTTTTATACGTTTTTTCAAAAAATGTTTTCTAATCCTAAGTGTGGAATAACACTTTAAAAATAGTAAATATTAAAATCCTTTTTTTTTAATAAAGTGCCTGACAAAAAGATTATTATAATAGGATAAATAATGTAATTTTTCACCTTTATCATATTTTATAAAAATAAATTTATAAAATACTGTAATATAATAATTTTATAAATTACTGTATATGTTATAATACACTATGGACGTTTAATATTAATTTATATTAATTTCTATTGATTTGTAATATCTCTAAACAACCATTATAATTCCCGAATTTGTCAAAAAAACCGTGCAAAATTACGTTTTTGGTGATAAAATTTAAAAAAAATCAGCTTCAAGCTTCACACGCTTATGAGGGTGGTCGGAGATAATCTAGTAACAAGATACTCCATTGACTTCTTTAAGCGCAAAATCCAAAACGTATCCTTGTATAATATTGTACAAAACAAGAGAGTAAACCAAAGAAAATATTTAAATAAGCATATTATATGTAATAAATAATACATAAAAAACGCGTTAAAACCATAATACCAATACGATCGTTTGATCATTGATTCGGTAAAAGGTCCTTTATAGCAAAGTATATCTAATCCATTACGTACTTACATTAATTCTATCTCCAAATATATATATATATACATATGTATATATATTTGGAGATAGAATATATATATATGGCGACTATATAAGTATCTGATGATTAAATTGATAACGCAGCTTCTGAAAAAAGATAGGACCAAACAAGTGTTATCTAACAAAGCCCTTAGACCTGCCTGTATAGAGGGTTATGTGAACCCTTTCAAAGAGATCAATGTATCAAGCAAGGTACAGTCCTAAATGATATGTGCGGGCAAATGTTAGCTTTTTACCTTTTAAGTTATTGGGATTTGAAAGACTGACTTTGACTTTTTTTGTTAATATTAATATTATTATTTTTTAGCTTCACGGGTAATCAGAAACAGCGGAGGCCCAATCGCTACGGACACTATATACTTCTTTCACCTCGTCCACAGTCATTTCTCTCTTTATACACGCCCTCCGGGAGGTCCTCATGCTTTTTACGTGACCTTCTTCCAGTATTTTTAAAGAATAACTGAGGTCTGCCCAGACCCCTCGTAACACTCACCTTTGCTATTCTTTTGTTATTAACTCCAATCTGAAATAATTGGACTCTGGTTGTGTATAAAATTGTAGACTTGACCTTAATTTGAGAAGATGTTCATGTATTTTATTTTATTTATTATCGTTTATTGGAGCGCGCAGGATGTATCGTAATATTAAGTGCCCATTGTATATCTGGCAAAATGTAAAGGATATTTGAAGGTAATCACAGGTTTAATTATTTCTAAGAAAAAAAAAAAAAAATATATATATATATATATATATATATATATATATATATATTTAGAATAAGTTATCTGATTGCTTTTATTATAGTGTACTCTTGTCTGAACAATCCAGTTAAAATGCTAGACCACTCAAAAATACCTATTCTAAGTTAGCAAATGAAAGGTGAATATTCTAGACGAGAAGAAAAAGCTTATATGAGGAATCGTACTCACAATCACCGTGAATATAATTTTGCACTGCACCATGAGGTAATAACCGCCAATCTCTTGTACATTAGCCTCACAGTGTGAGTATAGCAAATAAAATCCTAACAAAGTGAAAAGCCTGCTCACCGCAACCAACTTTTAATGTTAGGTTTACATTTCGCTCGCGCGAGGCGAGATTTGATTTATACCGTGATTTATTGTTCCATAAGCGCTTTTGCTTTGATATCGGTTGTTTAGATTTATATTATACGAGATAGACGTTTGACACTCGTTACAACGATACACCGTGATGTATTTGATTTTAAATGTATGGCGATTTATGTTTTTTTGTTGTTTTTTTTTCTTGAGTTGTGGGTTTAATTTGAAGAGACACAAAAAAGTGCGTACTTTGTCTTACCAGAGCGAGGAAGTGTCAATAACTCCCCCGAGTGGGGATCGAACTCATATCCGATCGCGTTTACAGCCAGACGCTTTTACACTGCGCCACGACCGGCCTCTAAGTATTTATATTGAAAATTATTATCACTTTATAATTTAGATTCTATAATTGACTATATGGGGAACTATCTAAGCAATAAATAAAAAGATAAGTGAGTTTCTCATACAAACTCAATAACCTCGTACATATATGTATAAAAAAAACACACTATTTTTTATAATATTATAGTCTCTCTAACAATCTTTCAAGCAGATATCTTTAAAGTTCTGAAACTATAAGACGTCACTGATCTCAGCCATTCCTTGAACTCTATACTTTTAATATTTTTATGATAAGACTTTATGATAAGGTTTTCGCGATTTTTACACATTTCAAATTAAATTATTTTAAAAGGATTAATCGCGTATATTTTGGTATTTAAGAACTAGTGCAACGTCAGATTTACAAAAATATATTTTAGTATACCAAAATATACGCAAATAATCCATTTAAAATTTTTTAATTTAGTTTTATGATGTTTTTTTATGACATGACATTAATAATTGAATAATGCCAAAATAAATAAATGATAATATTTGAACACTATCTAAGCCTAGCCATAGTGACTTATTGTCTCGGTAAAGTCAAACAAAAGTAGTAATCAAGAAGTTGAAGGCTTAAGGAGTTGGCAGGAAGGAGTGTAGTTTGAGAGAGGATTATAGAGCTCATAGATAGTAGAAGCTACACGCTACTTATTTGTTGCAGGGAACTTTCTAGCTAAGCTTAGCCTGAGGTCTGGGGTTCGATTTAATATCTTTAGATTGTTCATCGTTTGTTTTACAAGAGTAATTTTCTTTTAGCTTCACAATTTTTATCCCGATGTAAGTATTATTTGAGTTATCATATTTTTAATATATTATTGTGGATTTGAAATATTTTATCGTAACAAACTTCTAAAATTAATAAAAATAGACAGTTTCATAGTCAATTTTCCATAAAACGTCACCATTCACCATTCAGACCGGTTGTCAGCTGCAAGCCCGGCTTACACGGTGTCACGCTCCCATCACCGTCCCGCCAATATTGACGTACATTTTATAACAAAACAAAACATCGAACATAAATCAAGCGTGTTTCATTCTAAGTTGATACCCCAACACTAAATATTATACTTCCTTGTTAACTTCCTTGTTGACGCGGGTATAGACATATATATATATATATATATATATATATATATATATATATATATATATATACACATATATACGTCACGCTATATCTTCTCAGCCCCAACGAACACTGGCTCTCTAGTTCTCCTATCGATTCTTATTCTATCTTAGACGTATGTCTAGATTGGTATCAAGAATTCAATTTTTGAATATCAAGATGATCACAGATAACCTAGTATTGATATACGACGATGATTGTTCCCAGTATCTGGACGTTGCGTATTGAGTATCGAGCTCAGTGCCATACTGTGTCTACCAGAGAACAGACATGAAAATGTATTTTTAAATATAACTACTTTTAAATATAATATAATTTACATTTGTAGTCAGATAATGTCCCACTGCGCCAAGATTACATCAATTATTAACAAGTTATGAAGAAAATATGCAGAAATTAAGTGTTTTTATACAAAAGATATATTAAAAGTATTTTAAATTATTAAATTGAGGCCGGTCGTCGCACAGCGTATAACTGTACACGAGATCGGTCGTGAGATTCCCACTGGAGTGTGATTATATTTAAATTATTTTCATTTCCTCGCTTTGTTAAGATAAGATGTGGCGTTGAGTTCCACCACGTAATACGCAATGTCTCGAATCCAGCGGAAAGCAAAGTACGGAGAGTCTTGACACTAGATACTTTCCATCTGCCACGTTATGCGGGGTAAAAGCGTGAAGATGAAAAAAAATAATAATAAATAAATATATAACCAATATATGAATCAAAACATACATTAAATACACAATTTTTTTTATATATATTAAAAGTTATTATTGTTCTAAAACATAAATAAATACTAATAAATACATTATTTTGTATTAAACTATTTTAAACGGATTAATCACTTATACTTTGATATTCAAAATTTCTAAAAAACTGAACATTTTAAACAATATACAATAATGCTCAGTCACAATATATACGTGATTGTAGTTTTCACAAAAACCCAAGAAAAATTAAATAAATTTAAACGTAAAGCGCTAAGTGGGATCGATGCTAGAAAGTAAATGGATATTAAAGATGAGATCTGCCGGTCGCCGGACGCAGTGGACCCTGCGAGCCTGAAGACCCTTTCGAGACAGCTTTATGTTACACTCTCTTTTTAGTTGACTCTACAATACTGTTCAGGCTGAATGTATTACGTATATCAGTATAATAAATTACTTTTTTCTTTACATTATCTCGAATATTAGTTAGAAAAAATCTAATGTCAAGACACTCCGTGCTTCATTTCTCGCATGAATTCGAGACAATGTGCCAAGAGGCAGTGGTACTTAACGCCGTAATAATTATTTTTTATTAAAAAATGCTATTTATGCTATATTTTTTAAGTTTTATCCCACATAGCTGAGTAGATAAGAAGTACCTAGTATCGAGACGCTTTGCACTCTCCTTTCCTCTGAATTTGAGACCTTGCGTGTTGAATAGCGGAACTTAATGCCACACGTTGTCTTATCTGAATTTTGTTAATTATATCATAAATACAACAATAACTGCAATTTTCGTATGTAACTCAAGATCTTTTAGAGATTCAGAGGTAACAGTGTTAAGAAATTTCAATTGCAATATATTAAATTTATATAATTAGCCATCAGAAGGTAATCTTACTCATTATATATTTGCCATCAATAGGTGTAGACTCGTGTATGAATTTATTTACCGTCAGATAGGGTTTTTCATATTTGTAATATCATTCATTTACCTTCCATTTAGATCACCAACGGCTTGTCCGAGGGAAAGTCGAAGGCACGTCCTATGTTTTTCCCACTTATAATAAACCATTGGAGGTAATCATAGTAAGAGAAAAGATAGCCAAAGCGGCCCCTCCCCGCCGCTAGCCGTGAATTCCGATAGACCGTGATTCTTAAAACCTTGGTATTGAACCCTCCGGGACGCAACGCATTGGAACAGTTAACCTATACGATACTTACAATGCCTTTGCAAACCATCAATTATTAGTTACCCGTTCGATAGTTTATTTTCGATAATATATTTTTGTGAGATCTATATAAGCCGTGGATTGGTTTGTGAGACCAATATATGATGATGATACGTCGATTGGCCTGCCAGATCAATATTGCTTTCGTGAATTCCGGTTCTCATATCAGTTCGGACGCACAACCGCTAGGCGGCCGATTATTATTCACGCACAGAATATACGTAGCAGCCGTTTGTCAAAAAAAAAACAATTAAACTCGGTTAGGTGCCACTGACATCAGACATCAGCCATAGATTTGCTGAACACTGACAGTCGTGTGTCACATTATACGTTTTCTAAACCCGACGCCGTACAAGTATCGCATGCGCAACGTAAGATAATGTCAGAGAAGATACAAGTCGCGCCACCGACATCAGTTATCAATAAGCCATAAGGCTCACTGAATCCCAACAGTCGCGTACCACAAGTTATATCAACGTCCGACACCGTACAAACATCGCTCATGCAACGTAAGACAGCACCAGATGTGATAACCTAACCAACGTCGCCTAGTTCACCTGAGCCAAGAATATTAGCCTCAGTGATGTTGGGTCACGCCACTGATATCAGTTATCAGTAAGCTATAACGCTCACCGAACACCGATGGTCGCGTGTCGCAAGTTATATCAACGTCCAACACCGTACAAGCATCGCGCATGCGACGCGAGACAGCACCAGACGTGATATAACTGACCATTATCTCCGTAGCAGTTTTGTCCTAAGCTAATTATATTAGCCTCAGTGACGCCCAGCAACAATGGTTTACACCACCGACACGCGAATATTGGCAAGCCATAAGCTCGCCGAACATCGAAAGTCAGGTGGCATGGTGTGTCTCTACCACATAGATCCTCTATATTTATCGCCCCAAATACATATATTTATATTCTTATTAGAATTTCATTTGTATAAGATCTTGCCAATATTCGCCATGAAGCCATATATCATATTTATTTTATATGCGGTACGAGTCTTTCAGCTCATAATATATGTTAGTACTGTAGTACATAGGGAGGTTGACTTTGTTCTGACATTCAGGACGGTGTAACCTGAAATCTCTTTAAACATTAAGTCAGAAACTCTATAAAATACGACTCGGCCCGACGTCATGCACAACTGCAACCTCTTGTATTACACGAACGCAATCTGTTCAATATATACAATATGGAATAGACAATGATTTTATTATTGTCGATTTATTATATAACATTGTTATGTGTTCATTAAATAGATATATTTGATTTAAAAATTGAAACATATTTATATTTCAATATGTACATAAGTACATACCGTTACAATATATAGATAGCTATACAACATGTTGTAACAAAAACAAGTAGAAAATTTTCACCAGCCAATGATCAAACCTTCAATTAAGGAAACGCTGGCAGACAATACCGCAAAGTAATTAACATGTAAGAATCCAAATTAATTCAGCATTAGACTAAGTTTTCATAGCTAATTGAATACGTCGTGCCAATATCGAATACCATTTATAGGTATTCGTGAATTTCGAGCGTATTGGCTTGTAATTGAAAATTGATTGCAACGCGCTTATTGAATATCACCCCTGATTATGTCTTCACGTATTTGACGTATGCCGAGCGGGGAGCGGTAGTAGATACGGGGTTGGGAGTTTCTAATTGGACTGATTTATATATAAATATATATTTTTTTAATTATTATTTATTATTTTGACGTATCTTATTATTTTTTAATCTGTTTAGAAGAACACTTTTTTCTAATACAGAGTAGATAGAATTTAGTAGCACACGCCGTCATTGTTCAGTGGTTATGTATATGACTAAATATGATAATCATGGATTGAATTCTCTTTCAATTTAATATTAATTTTAAATGCCTTTAAATTTTGTTATAAATCTATGGAATTGGCTTTAGGAGTAGTGTACATAAATTATGTAAATTAATAACAAGAAGATAATTAGATCTTTGATTTTTGCGATTTGAGATTTTAAATGAAAGTATTTTAAACGGATTAATCGCGTATATTTTGGTATTCGAAAATACATATTTGGAAACATGATATTTCGAACACTTTACAGTAGTCAGTGGTAGATTTATAGGAATATTCCTATTTGCGTAGATAACCTGTATAGATTATCTACGCCGTTAAATTAAACTTGTAACAAGTGTCTCAGAAAGTCGATATATAATTTATTAGTTTGTATTTTTCGACTTTCTATGTAGTAATATTTTTCATATGAAGTTTATTTAACAGCAAAAAACTTTTTGCAGAGCTAACAAGATCTGTTCTCAACTATAAAGTAGTTCTATTTGAGATCCAGAACAGTTTATTTTGTTAAATCCTAAATGTTCATAATTTTTGATAAGTTACATAAAAGTTATTAAAGCGTTAAGACGCCACCGTGGCGCAGTGGAAGAAAATTTCACCGTAAACGTGATTGATTGTGAGTTCGATTCTCATTTGGAGTACAAGGCGCGTTGTTTCGGCACTCACTCAACTCAATGTCTTGATTTCGCACGGTTAGCAGTTAACAAAGTATCTTGACACTAATTTGTCTCTGAATACTCTGCTATAAATGCGTATTCTCTAAACTAGATGGTAAATTAAAGATCGAATTGAGTCACTCTATTCTCCGCTTTCCACTTGAGTTCGAGATATTGCGTGTTGATATGAGGAACTTAACGTCACACTTTGTGTTATTAGGAAATAATAACAAAAATAATAAAAAATATAAAATTCTCTCAAGTGAAATTGAGCCCACAGTCACAGTATAGTGTCATCTCACTGCGCTACGGTTTTCTTACTGGTTTTATATAAAGTAAAATTATTGTACTGAATTTAACACTTAATTTAACACTCTCTGAATCACTTTTTTCGCAATTAAAAAAAACTGCTTGTAAAGTGATATAATCCAAATAAACATTTAGTTTAACTAATTCAGAAAATCACCTTTGGCATACCCATAGGTGTTTATACATTATTTTTAATATTAACGTTTTACATGTATGTTTCATTTCCCATATGTAAAATATCTACAGAATATATCGAAATATATACTCGGGAGTATCTTTTTAGCTTCACGTATTTATACCAAAATCGAAACATCACATAATAAGTGGCGGAACTTGACGCCGCACTTTGTCTTACCAGACTGAGGAAGTGACAATAATTTCAATATAATCACTCTCCCAAGTGGGAATCGAACCTACAATCTATCGCGTTTACAGTCAGACACTGTTACAATGCGCTGAAACCGGCCTCAATGGGGAGGATCGCATGTTAATTATTTTCAATTCTACTCCCCAGCAAGATATTGCGTGGCGTTAAGTTCCACTACCCAATAATAAATAATCATCCAACGAAGCTTTTGGTATGGTATTCTACCACAAACTCTCTTATGTTTAACATACTTGCTCTATCTATCTTGGTATATATAGCTCTATGATATATCAGTATAGACGATGTAAGCTCAGGATAGCGATACTCAACACTGTACAATATTACAAATGATTTTTTATACAAAATAAATAATATACGCATTTATATATATATATAGATATATATATATATATATATATATATATATATATATATATATATATATATATATATATATATATTCAACTCAATTCTATATAATAAAGCACGGCCATATCCATTGTATATTTTATTAGGGTTTGACAGTAGCATGGGGATGTTTGCAATATCGTCGAACGGCTCTCGTTCCTTTTATGGCGTTTTGAACGCTCAACCTTTAACTAAACGGGTTTTCATATCAGCATTTTATTTTTCTTAAGAATATTTTTATAATAAAGTGGATAGTTTATATAAAATCTTGTTGTTTTCTTAGTATTCATGTTGATTAGTTTGATTTTATATTGTGAGACAAATTGGTGTATATACAATGATTTTCAGTTTAAACCTCAGTACATAAAGATATCATTTTTAAATATTTTGTAACTTCATGGTAGACAGGAAGTATCTAGTTTCCAGACACTCCGATTTCCGCTTTCTGCCGAACTAAATTTAATTATTTTAATTTTATGATTTAAATTAAATTTAAATATTTTAGTACAATATTTTAAATGGACGCCGGTCGTGGCGCAGTGGTACAGCGTCTGACTGTAACGCGATCGGTTGTGGGTTCGATCCCCACTCGGGGGAGTGATTATATCTAAATTATTTTCACTTCTTCGCTCTGGTAAGACAAAATGCGGCGTTGAGTTCCATCACTCAATACGCAATGTCTCGAATTCGGTGGAAAGCGAAGTACGGAGCGTCTTGACAATAGGTACTTTCTGCCTACCCTGCTACTCGGAATAAAAAGCGTGAAACTAAAAAAAAATTAAATTAAAATTAAATATTTTAATTTATTATTAATATTTTAATTTAATTATTTAAATTAAATTTAAATAATTAAAATAAAATTAGGTATTTAAATTTATCAACTACAAATAGAAATATTTGAAATTAAAATTTAGATACTTTAATTAAATTCAATTATGATTTGAACCTTAGCTCAGGCAATTAGTGACACATCTCTCCGTTTTTAATTGTAAAAAACATCTAAAAGAAACTTACCTGTTGTTAATGTACAATTTTAGCGTTAATAAAACCTAACCCTTATCATGACTTGGTTAAATGGCTGACATTTTTTCATCGAATCCATATATTTCAAAGTAACGTTACACGTTATAATGAGCTCGTATAACGTGGTTAGAGAGGTACGGAGGGCAAGGGGTTAGTAAATTGGGTGTTGTAGATATAAAATAACAGCAATTATGCGTAATATAACCGTCAAGTACCCGCGCCGCTATGAAGGCGACAACTGAAAGTGTGGACGTGAGTAAAAAAAAGTTATTCAAGATTCTTTAATAATTGGAGTGCATCGGACTAGATATCGGACTAGATAGTTGAGGTCTTTAATTCTACTTGGATGGGAGGAACCGGTTAGAGAGGCTAACCTCTCAGAGGTCTGTTAATATAACATTATAATATAAATCTATATTGAAGCCGGTCGTGGCACAGTGGGACAGCGTATGACTGTACTTGCGATCGAATCGATTCCCACTTAGAAATGATTATATTTACATTATTTTCACTTCCTCGGTCTGGTTAGACAAAGCGTGGCGTTGACGTCCACCACTCAACACGCAATTTCTCGAATTCGGTGGAATGTGAAGTACAGAGTGTCTTGACACTAGGTATTTTCTGTCTACCCTACAATGCGTGAAGTTGAAGAAATGAAGTATTTAAAAAAAAGGTGCGCGCCATCATCATGTCCGTAGTATGTTAAAAATTATACAAATAAGAATATAAAAATAAATTCTAATTTGGGGATTTTTTTAACTAGTTGGAGATAGTAGGAAAGAAAAATCGTAAGGAAACAGAAGCTGGAGTAGGACTAGGTTAGTTTTGCCCGTCTCACAATAATGAGTGAGGAAGTTGATGTTAAGAATATAACTTCATACATACAGTTACATAGCTTATTTTACCAATTTTTTCAAGTCTTATTAATATTTTTAATAGATTAATATTAATGTTCCTTAAGTTACAACTTTAAGTAAGCTAGCAAGTATCTAGGCAGAATGTGTGAAGTTTACGAGGTAAACACCACCTGGTATTAATTTCTCGAAGGGTGGTTATCTCCCCGAAGACACACAAATTAACACCCCTTTAAAAATTATACATTGTAAATAGGAATAAAATATTAAGTTAACAAGTTGAGGGGGAAAAATAATCAAATAGCCTTTAGTTTAATAAAGCATGAGGAAAAATTCATGAAATTTTTGAGAGCCAATTAAACTAGAAATACTTTTTCATGGGACTTTTCTGCAAGGTACTTTTATGCAACAAATATATAAATACATATCAAACATAGGGTTGTGGTCGCTCGTGGCGCAGGTGGGCCTGTGTCTGACTGTAAACGTTGTGGGTTGTGGGTTCAATCTCCACTTGGGGAAGTGCTTATATTTAAAATTATTTTCACTTTCTCACTCTGGTAAGACAAAGTGTGGCGTTAAGTTCCACCTCTCATCACTGTAATGTCTCGGTTTTGGTGGAAAGCGAAGTACAAGAGATGACTTAGTGTCTTAACACTAAGTCATTTCTATCTACCCTGCTATGCGAGGTAAAAAGCGTAAAGATAAAAAAATAATAAACATAAAACAATCCAAATCATGGCCAATCTTGAAAAGAACTACGATTTGATGTTTTATATTTTATATTAAAGACCGAAATAAACTATAAAATAAATAACATATTATAAAATTTAAAAATAAAAATATATTCATTGTAATAGAAACAGGGGAATACTGTAAATAATTGGACGTTATCTGTCACGACTCAACCTTCAAAGGACCGAAGCATTTTACAACACTATCTACAACACTATTTATTACACAATTTTCTAAAACAAAAACCATACAATATTCAAATATAGCATAACATATAACGATAATACATTCATTCGTAATTTAGCTTTCAGCTTATCAGACAGATTGAGAATATACAGCGGCAATTTACATATATCGATCATGTTCAGCCATAATGTTGGCAAAACAAGCTATTAGGAATAATCGCGGTCCTACAAAGTGCCTTGCGGGACACCGACTACGCATATATTAGAGAGCCCGAGGCCAAGTTTACATGTTTTATTAAACCTTCATACCCCAAGGACGTGTTAGGAATGTAACACGCGTCCGCAGCTCATACGTCATTGAGACTTATAGCTGATGATTTACAGTGTCTAAATTTTCATTGTAATGCAGCGAGTAATGTTGTTTGTTGGCCGTTATTGTTCAACGGTTGGTGTATCGTTATGGAAATGGGCTGCACTTTGATATGCGATATGAACTGCGCGTGTCGACGTTGTGTGGCCTCGGCTAATTTAATAAACGAGCCTAGCGATTTCGTGTTTGATCTACATGTTGTTAGTATTGTAGTGGATAATGAATGGAACACAGTTTTGTGTATTATTTTCTTTCTTTTTTAATGATTTTGTATATATTTCGACAGAAAGCACGTTTATATATTAAATTATCTCTCTATATGTTTTTTTTATGAAAGCCATGTTATTAATATATGATGTTTAGTTTTATTGAAACAATATTTTAATAAAATTAAAAATAATATACAAATAATAGATCTTTTAACACATTAAATACTATAACAAAATTTCAAGATGTGGTTGCACAGACCATACAATTTAAATGCATTTGGATAGGTTACATGACAAAGGGAGCCAGGAAATGGACAAGAGATATAACAGAATCGACATAAAGATTATAAATATATAGGCAAAGAGGAAGACTAAGAAAATATTGGTCTGCTGAAAATAGATTAATAGCCGATCAGGTCTGCTGAGGCAACGAATAACAGAATCAAGGCAGGAATTGAAAGAACTGGAGGACCTTGTCACCCAAAAAAACACAAATATATTGGACAATAAAGGCTTAATAGTTATTATTATAAGACAGGAATTGTAATTACTATAAAATAATATTATTAAATATATTTCCTTTTTTACAGTGTTCGACACTTAGGATTAGAAAACATTTTTGAAAAAACGTATAAAATTTGAACGCAGTGGGAACGCGTCTCTTCTCTCGTCCAAGCGCTCTGACCTCTAAACTACGCGTTCTACTACTGCATCTCTGTAGAGAGATTTTAATACGTTTTTTCAAAAATGTTTTCTAATCCCAAGTGTGGAATAACACTTTAAAAATAGTAAATATTAAAATAAAATAGCAATCTTTCTTGTTGACAGATTATTTCTTAATAATCTTTAAGTAGTACAAATTTGTAAAAATCTCTATACAAGAGGCGCAGGTTTGAATCCCACTGTATTCAAATTTTTAATCGTTTTTTTCAAAAATATATTTTAATATATTTATTAAAAAATATAATATATTAAAATTAGTATTTATTCCGGGTCGTGTCAAGGCCGCTTGGTAATATAAAAAAAGCCCTGTCATGTTGAGTACAAATGAAAGAGGGTTCAATGGTTTGGGACCATCCTCTTCTGATCTTTCCTATATCGTTACTATAGTTCGACTTGGATAAACAAAAAGCTTATATTCAAATTGCAAATTGACTGACATGTGTAAACAACAATGATGGTGGGGCGTAGGTTCAAAACTGAATCTGTACTAACGACAAGTAAAACCTGAAACTAACTCTATCTCTTAAATGTCTAAGCATAATTAGATGGAACTTTTTCAAAAAGTATGGGAATTATTATATATTTTTTGACGTCAAGCAAATATATTATACAACGGTTATAAGTGGAATATATATATATATATATATATATATATATATATATATATATATATATATATATATATATATATATAATTATAATTTTAATAGTAATTATATACGTTAAAGATCATACATTTTAACTGAAACTATTTTAAACGGATTAATCGCGTATATAACTGTGACCAGTTTAGGTTTTCCAAAATGTATCTTAGAATACCCAACTATACATGATTAATCCGTTTAAAATAGTTTCATTAAAAATATTTCTTTTATGTCACAAAATATGTATAAAATTTATCCATTTAAAACCTAAAACCAACAATAATATTACTTTATTTAATTTTTAAAATGGAAACTTTATAAAAATAATACTCAATATTTCTTAATGAGCATTTCGCAAAAATCAACATAAAAAATCCAATTAATTCTAATCTTTTTATTAATTAATGATTGAATTATCAATCTTTGTAATTATTTGATTATACTTTCGAATTGTGAATAATTATTGTTATGTGGGATACTAAAAATATTAATTAAAGAGGCCGGTCGCGGCGCAGTGTGACAGTGTCTGACTGTAAACGCAATCTGTTGTGGGTTCGATCCCCACTCGGAGGAATGATTATATTTAAATTATTTTGCAAAATGCGGCGTTGAGTTCCACCACTCAACGCGCAATGTCTCGGATTCGGTGGAAAGCGAAGTACGGAGTGTGTTGACACTAGGTACTTTCTGTCTACCCTGCTATGCGGGGTAAAAGCGTGAAGTTATAAAAATATTAATGTTATTATACAAATGTCTTAGGCGTTTCCAATATTCAGAATTTATGTTTACGATGTATCATTTGATTTTCTTTTAGCTTCACGCTTTTACCGAATTCAAGACATTGCGTGTTGAGTGGTGGAAATCAACGCCGCACTTGTTCTTACCAGAGCGAGAAAATGAAAATAATTTTTAATATAATTACTCCCTCCAGTGGGTATCGAACCCACAACCGATCGCGTGTACAATCAGACGCTGGCCCACTGCGCTACAATCGGCCTCAATTATGTATCATTTGATGAGGTCAATATTATAAATATTATAGTAAAAACTAACATAAGTAATGCCGTAGGGACTACAATCCGACAATTACCTAGATCTAGATTTGGGTAAGTGATACATGGGTAAAAGCCCGGCAGTCGCTATATATAACGATATAGTGAAATAACTTAAAATGACAGCTACCCACAATGCTTAGTTTTTTTTAAAAACGACAAAATATCAATCGTGTGGGCCGCACGGTCCCCACGATACCAGTTAAGGGTTAAAAACTAGACTTACAAGTTTAGTAGAGTGCACTGTCTCTATATAGAAAATCTAGTTCTTTAAAACCCGCTTCTTGATAACGTCTTCGTTAACTACCCGCTCCTTGCAAACATTTTTAATTCGCCTCAATCAATTAAAATTTCTCATTTCTTGCTAACATCGCCAAACAAAGCTGTAATTGAAATTTTATTTTTACAAGACATCAGCTCATTATAACGCAACAAAATTTCTAATAATAAGAGAAAGAGTAAAGAACCTGAAGAATATTCAAGCGGGAGGGAAAAAAAGGACAATTTATATTAAAATTTTAATTTACGTTTAACGTTCAAAGTAAATATTTATATCCGCGTATAATGACACAAAACGGCCTCGTCGTCTCTCCTTTCATAACCAGCGGTAGTTATGTCGGCGACCAATTACCGTGCTTAGGTTTCTATGTACGCTACAGCGTTATACATTGATCAATTCTTACTAAAATAAATATTAACACAAAGAACTAGGCCCGCAATGTATACGCTCGCTCTTATTAAATTCACCGTGTAATTGATTCGGGCAGCCCCCGTAGTAGCGGAAGCGCGATTGAGACACACAAATGTTTGGCGTGGGATTACTTTCCAATTGGAACGTGCCTACGAAGACGACGCCGGATCCTACTTATTTGAGTTCCAATTATCCACAATCTCAGTGCAAATACTCATAGAAATGAATTATGGTATGCATATTAGATAGATAGTGGTGTGTTTTAACTAATTATTTATTGTCCAAAACGACTAGAAATAAAATATTCTAATGGCACTATGATAAGGACTGCCATATTCTTTTTTACTTTACGCTATTTTTGAATGTAGCAAAGTATGCAGAGAGAACTTGGTGTTAAGACACTGTCTTCTTCGTGTATAAGAGATATGATGGCTTGGTGTTTGGCAGTCTTTTTTAGCTTCACGCCCTTATCCCGCGTATCGGGTTAGATAGAAAGTGCCAAGTGTCAAGACACTCCGTAATACGCTTTCCACTAAATTCGAGACGTTGCGTGTTGAGTGGCGAACCTCAACACTGCGCTTTGTCTTATCAAAGCGAAATGAAGATAATTTAAATATAATGAGTTACTCGAGTGGGATCGAACCCACAACATCAATCAGCATTCAATGCCGTAGCAAAAAATTATAATTACTAAATAAATATAAAATTCATATAAATATAAATAAATAAAGAAACAAAATGAAAGTCAGGTATAATATTCAGTAGAGCGAATCCGATTTTCTAGTTGATGCCGGTAGAGTCCCAGCGGATCAACGTTTAGTATAACTTTGCGTTTTCGAACTGTTTGCGAACATCTATTTAAATCAACTTTTGTTAGTACTTTAATACATGCAGTGTTATATTTACTGTGATTAAGTGACTTTTTGTATTAATATTGTAATATACGAGTCTTATGATTGTAAAATACAGTATAAGTGATAACGATTTGATGTTAAAGAGAATTGGCCAACAATTAAATATTTGCAAATATGACGTTATTTTAAGAAATTAATTATGTTTTATTTCAATGTTTTTAAAGTGTTATCTACATTAAGGATTACAAAAATATTTTGTAAAAAACGTACTAAAATTTGAACGCGTCGGGATTCAAACCCGCGCCCAAGTTAGTAATCGTCCAAGCGTTCTGATCGCTAAGTCATGCGTTCTTTATCCGGCGGTGTTAAAATTCTTATACGTTTATAGATTTTTTTTGAATATAATTTTTAAATATTTATTTAAAATAACTCGACATTTACAATACAATAAAGAATTTTGTTTAGTATGAACGAAAAAATGATATATCACTCCTCTTTTCCGGTGGTTATTATGTATATATTATACATAGATTATCAAAGTACCTACATATTTTTTTAACTTCACGTTTTTATCCCACATAATAGGATAGACAGAAGGTACCTAGTGTCAAGACACTCCATACTTCTCGTCTTGCCATGCCGGAACTCAACGCCGTACTTTCTCTTATATAAGACGTATATAAGTACTTATATAATACATGTTAATTGAATTAAACTGCAGCCACTAACTTGAGCTATATAAAATTATCCAAAGAATAAATTAAATTTCTAGAAAATCTATTTTCATCCCCAGTTTAAATCGGACAATAGCATTAAAGTGAACAAAAAAACACATTTGTCTCTACTTGTTACTCGCCAGTTGTACGTCACAACTTGTGAAATGTTAACAGCGAGACTTAAAATCGAACAAATCGAAAACGCTAAGAAAAGTTTCCTACTCCTTCAATTACACTACGTTTCAATGAATTTGTATTGTATTCTATTTATTTGTTCGTTGTAAGCAGTCAAATGTTACTAGCATTATTTTGTTATTAGAAACAATGTTGATGTGTGTATGTTCACTTTTACAAGATCTCTTATAAAGACTCTATATCTTATATGTATGATTTTTTTTAACTTCATGTTTTTATCTAGCATAGCAGGGTACAAAGGAAATTTCAGTCTTCAGACGCTTTCCGCTGAAGAAAGAGGAAATGAAAACAAATTAAATATACTCATTCTTCTGATTGAGAATCGAACCCAGAACCGATTAAATTTACAGTTAGACACTGTACCACTGCGCCATGACCGGCATCAACTATACAAAGAGAGTTGTAAGTATATAAAATATTCTACAAAATCTCTCTATAGGTAAGATCTCTCTCTGTAGGTAAGATCTTTCTTAGTAGGTAAGAACTGGGCCCATCGTGTTGCAGAGAGATGAGCTCAAAGCAGTGCTGGGACTTGCAACTGGTCAAGTCATAATAATTCTCATAAATTAGAATCCTAAAAACCTAAAGTTAAATAGATTTTTTTTATTTTCAATAACAAAATATAATACTAGTTTTCATTTTTTATCTGTCTATCACCTTTTTTAGGACTGCATTTGATAACAATGTACCGACATTGTTCTTTACTATTTTACTATATTATGCTACATAAAGTAACAAAACAAAATAATATTAAGACGTTTAAGCATAATAACGTGAATTTTAAGGCAAAACTCACCGTAATTTTCTTAAGAGAACAATGAAGAACAACACAATTGGCTCGGCAATGGCTCGCGGCTATTTCGGCTCGGAACTAAAGGCCGTCAGCTGTCGTCCGGTTAACGTTGTACGGGGATGTCAATAGATTTTAAACTTTCAATACGTTTTTAGACTAGCCTCCCTGTATTATTCATAGTTTTTTAAGCTTTTTTATATGTACTGGCGCAGTAAGACGATTGTTGTAGATAGCTTGAATAGAAGAAATACTGAGATAATCGTGATGCAGTGGAACTATCTGATTGGTTGGGACTAAATCTTGGCTTGGCTTGACTTCAATCACTTTGCCAATTAATACGATTTCTAAAAATATTTAAACGCGATGTCTCGATTCAAGCAGAGAACGGAGTGTCTTGACACTAGGTGCTTCCTGCTACGCGGGGTAAAAAGCGTTAAGCTAAAAAAGATTTCGTTTTGTAAGTTATTTTATTCATTCCTAAATATGTAAGTTTTAACATCTTACTCGTATATGAATATAATTTAGCAACATCCATCAAAATAAATGCAATTCGCTAGACGTGAGCAAACTATGACCGAAGCACACGTTTTATCCAAAATGCATTAGTAACAGAATATATTTTAAGTTTCATGCTAACATATAGTGAGGTTTGCACCAAGTTTATCGTATTGCCACCATGTTTGTAAAGATCTAAGGACATGTATTATATATTTTTTTAAACAAATTATTATAATAGTTTATGATTTAAATTTTTAATTCCTTATAAATTAAACCTCTTTTTCTTTGCTAGGGATAATATTGACAGGTTTTTAGGTATTTTTCCTTGTAAAGACTCTGATGGCAGAACTTGTCCCTATACTATCAATTCAAAGATTTTGTTTTCTAAAATATTTTCTGAAACCTCGCAACTATTATATATGCAAAATTAGATTTTTCTCAAATATGCCACATTGGCATACTAATAATTGTTAATCGTCTGTCATCTTGTTGATTGAAAAAGAGTTATTTCAGATCAATTTTCTATTTGATTTATGAAAATTTTCTATTCAATATCGAACTTTATTAAAGCAAGCAAGCAAGTGCATGAAAAAAGCTGTTAGCTGTTCACGCTTGGAATCTAACCTATAGTAACCTATAGATATTAGCTACAATAGTAATAAAATGCTCTTTACCATTACAACTCAAATAGTATTGAAAGTGTGGAATGTTTATGTCAAATTTAATGTAATTTAAAAAATTATTATAAAAAAATATTGACTTTACATTGTTAGCGTACACATTTTTTTTGTTAGTTTTTTTTTAAAAAACGCGTTAATTTTTTTTCTTTAACATATTAATATATTTAAGAAAACTAATTAATTCCCAATATCTCCGACAGTATATTTGTCCTAGATCCCTCGGCCACGTGGCCACTGTGTTCCTGGCTAGCGAGTTCGATATTTATTGCCAGCTATCGTCCCCACTTTTATGGCTCACTCCGGCGATAGATTAAATTTATATTTACCTGAACGTTCATTTTTGTAAGTGCTGTTTAAACACCTGTATTGAAATAATGTGGAACAATATTGCAAGACAATTTCGGTTATGGCGATTTTATTATTTCTCCTAAAATATATAATTTTATATATCATGTACACTATTTTGACCCACTTCCTACCATTAAATTTGTTTGGAAATACGCACAGGTATCCGGATTCGACTATAATACGATATAGTTGATATAAATAAAAAAAACGAATTGAGAGGTAAGAGAGGTATGAGAGGTCGGGAGAGACCTCTGTTGACCTTCGAAAACGTATTGATGATACTGGAGGTCACGTAAAAAGAATGTGGAACCCTCGAAGGGTATATATGTAGAATCTCTACATATATGCCCTTCGAGGGTTCGATTTCTAATGTCTAGGCGAAAGAAATATGCAGGAACCGTAGCGCTTGGTGCTCCGTTCCCTATGTCCCCGATAGGCATACCGTGTAGCTAAATAATAATAATCATAACAAAAATACTTTAAAACGTATGTTTTTTAGTTTAAGTAATTATTCATATTTTTCATCGAATATATTATCGTTGCTCGAAGAAGTTTAATAAAAGCAAATAATATTTATATTACATTTCTCGTATTGTCTTTAATGATCCTCTATTGAATCTACCTGCTACATATAAACAAGTCTTATTTAATATATATAGGAAATTTGTTTAAAACTTATACTTATTTTAAATGAAACTATTTTAACCGGATTAATCGCGCGTATTTTGGTAGGTTCGTGGTCACTGATAGACTACTACCTATGACCACGGACTACTCTAAAGTGTTCGAAACGTCGGGTGTCCAAAAATGTTTTCGAATACCAAAATATACGCGATTAATCCAGTTAAAATAGTTTCATTTAAAATGTGTGAAAATCGCCAAAATCATAGATCTTATTAACTCGTACTTAATTATAAATTTTCCTATTAATATCTAGTAAAACTAATTTTAATTACAACACATTCTCATATACATACTTGCTTTAAAATTATCTAAGAAATGAGCTAACTCTTGCACTTCGGTCTTAGGGAAAATACTTCTTGGTAAAACTAAACCGAACGGAAGCTTTGTTATTTCTTTAAACATCTGATAACAGTCAACTATTTCCTAGTACAATTTCACACTTTAATTTTATTATTAGGAAAATAATTAATATTTTCATTATTATTATTATTTTTTTAGCTTTACGCTTTTATCCCGCACAGTAGAATACACAGAAAGTAGGCATTTTGTCTTTACATTGGCAAGGAAGTGGAAATAATGATTATATTAAAAAATTTAAGTTTCTCTGTTTTAAGCATGTTTAAACTAAAGGCGGTTGAAATAACCGGAATTTAACCATTTTTGAAAAATGTATAAAAATTTGAACGTAGCGGGATTCGAACCCGCGCCTCTTGGATACCGTCTAAGCGCTCTGACCGCTAAGCCATGCGTTCTACTACCAGCTGCGTCGAAATTCTTATACGTTTTGTTACAACTTATTTATGTTGTTAGCATCTCTGTAGAGAGATTTTTACTAATTTCTACTACTTAAAGATTATTAAGAAATAATCGTTTAACAAGAGAGATTGCTATTTTATTTCAATATTTACTATTTTTAAAGTGTTATTCCACACTTAGGATTAGAAAACATTTTTGAAAAAACGTATAAAAATTTGAACGCAGCGAGATTCGAATTCGCGCCTCTTGGATAAGAATTTCGTATAAGAATTTCGACGCAGCTGGTAGTAGAACGCATGGCTTAGCGGAAAGAGCGCTTGGACTGTATCCAAGAGGCGCGGGTTCGAATCCCGCTGCGTTCAAATTTTTTACGTTTTTTTTCAAAAATGTTTCCTACTCCTAAGTGTGGAATAACACTTTCAAACTAGTAAATATTCGGAATTTAGCCTTTTAATATAGTTTCATTTAAAATGTGTTATAATCACATCGAAAATCAAAGATCTCGTTAAGTCTTATTCCACACTTAGGATTGGAAAACATTTTTGAAAAAAAAAACGTATAAAAATTGGAATTTAGATTTAATTATTTTTATTCAAATATTATAATTATGATGGCCTTTTTATAGACTCCACTGCACGGATATCGAACTCACACTTAAGTATTTCTTCTTTCGTAATGTATGTAGTAGTTTAGGTAATACTGTTTAGATGATCTAAAGTTTTTGCCGTTTCCCCAATTACATGCTAATATATAAATACGCTTCCGGTGATTGAAAAACGTAAAATATAATGAAAGGAAAAAAGTACTTGTACATTTATCTTCGTATAAAAAACCTAATTCCCCGTATGTGGTAAATGTTTTCGAGTATTTTCTCGGCAATTACGCCTGAGATATTGTAAGGATTTCTCAAGTTTTTCAATATAAGTTAGAACGATATTTCGGAATGGGAACCCGCCGGGAATAATCACAGATCTGATTGTCTTTTTTAAGTTTCCGCTCCTTGTTTTTTGTATGAATATTTCATACATAATTGGTTTTTTTTTATAATAAGTTTTATTTTATAATGAAGCTTGTTACCACATTTTTGTGTAAGCTCGAAACAATGACAAATATACATATTATTGCTTAAAGGAATTAAAATAACAGAAAAACCATCAATGTGCAGTGGCAATACGATTGTTTAGAACTGTACTGTAATGTGGTTGTTGTAGGTTCGAATCCATTCGGAGGAATACGTCTTATAAGAATAAATGCTTATTTTACTATTTTTAAAATATTATCAGACTTTTTTAATATTTACTATTTTTAAAGTGTTATTCCACACTTAGGATTAGAAAACATTTTTGAAAAAACGTATAAAAATTTGAACGCAGCGGGATTCGAACCCGCGCCTCTTGGATACGTTAAGATTTTTTTAAACATAAAGAAGATAATAATTTACTATTTTTAAAGTGTTATTTCACGCTTAGGATTACCAAATGTTTTTTGGTAAAATACGTATAAAAATTTGAACGTAGCGAGAACTATATATAACTACATTTGACTAAAAAAAAATTATAAAGAAGACAAAAAAGTTGTAATTCCATAATAGTACATTGAGTATTTTTAAATATACACATCTCAGTAGTTACACAATAGTGTATAGAAGTCTAGAATAATCTCGTTCCTCATCATCTTCGTGTTAATGACACTAAACTGCCTCATAATAAATCAAAATATGTTACGCCTGTTCATCCACGTTGACTGCACCGTCTATTGCCTTTATCAAGTAGTGAGAAACACGTTAAATATATTCTAAATAAAACTATTTTTCCTAGTCTCACGCTTTATCCCTTGCGGGGTAGTTAAAGAACGGAGAAGGAACGCGGAAAGGACGGAGCGCCAAACGCTACGGTCCCTGCATACCTGTTTCGCCTCGTCCACAGTCATTATCATAAATATTTCTTACCATTCTTTCATCACTCATTTTCTCAAAAAACCACCTGAGCACGACCTTCTTCATTCTTACTATGACATTCACGCTTACACCTGCCATCTTTCTTTCATTCTTCTTTTGACACACCCATGTTTCGCTGCCGTATAACAACGTCGGTATCAATACTGCAACGCGAACGGCAACACGTGCAGGTACGCTGACGTTTTGCCGTCGTATCAATGCAGCCAGAGCGCGTTAACCTTGTTACCGGCAGCATCACGCCTTTTCACATCCATTTCGTATCTTCCATCTCTACTAAACATACTTATACCCAGATATACTACCTCATTCACTTGTTCTAAACTCTTTTCATCTATACTAATCTTACATTTCGTTCTTTCTTCGTCTCTCTCAAATACCAAATAAAACTATTTTAAACAATTTATTCCTTTATATTTGGGTATTTTAAAATACATTTTATGGAAACCCGACGTTTCGGCATTTACAGTATTTTGTGGTCACAGGTAGACTACATTTATAATAGTTGTATTAAAAATATGCAAAAAAACAAAGATCATATTAAGTTAAATATATAATATAAATATAAACTTTTCACCCAAATGTAATGCCCCATTCACCCACATAAGTATACAGTATAAAGCAACTCCACCGCAAAATCTCAGAAATTCGCACTCCTATAGTAACTTCAGAACATTAACATAAACAGTGATCTCCAAACAGGAGCAACATACGCGCAACTTTGACTCGGAGTTTGCCGACAGTGAACGACGCAACGTTACAGCGATGGTAATTATCGAGTCGTGTTAGCTCTAACCCACTTTCCCTTCTTTATGATCCAACGTGTGTATTGTTTTGAAAACTTTGAAAATTTAATGTAGGAAAAATATTTTTTATGTATATATGTTTAGGTGCGTATAAAGGGAGAGTTCGCGTTTTTATCTCTCTCCAATACTCCGTACTACACTTTCCGCCAATTCCAAAGATTATAATTGATATTAACAATAAAAAATAATAAAAAAAATAATATTAACTGTCATTTTAAGTATTAAAGTGCGGCGTTGAGCTCCACCACTCAACACGCAATTTCTCGACTTCGGTGGAAAGCGAAGTACGGAGTGTCTTGACACTAGGTACTTTCTGTCTACCTTGCTAGGCGGGATAAAAGCGTGAAGCTAAAAAAAAAATTAAGTATTATTTATATTGTACTCTACTGCCGAAATCAACACATATATAGATACAAATTGCATTTATCACATAAATATCGTTTTAAGTAATGGAAATGAATAATTTTATAACATAATTTTTAGAAGAAGGTCAGAGAAATATTTTTATTTCCAATATTGATCCACAACTTCCGCAACACGTTACGTTATGATAAGAGTATAGACTTATGACTAAGTCTTCCCTATAAAATAGGAGAATGGTATAAAGATACCAAAAAATACGAATAAACTGAAAAATAAGCCAACTTAATAAAGAACCAAAACAAAATATATGTAATAACTATAGAAAGTGTACACATTCATATTATATGAGTTACTTTAGCCGATTTTATCCCGCAGTTGGACCTAGTGTCAAGACACTCCGTACTTCGTTTTCCATCAAATTCGAGACGTTGTATGTCGAGGCCGGTCGTGGGTTCGATTTCCAGTCACTTCCTCGCCCTGGTAAGACAGAATGCGGCGTTGAGCTCCACCACTCAACACGCAATAATGACTAGTAAATATAAACCTAAATCAAAGCTACAAAAATCTGAAGGACAAATTAACTCAATACGCAGCTCTTCATTGCAATGAAAGAACCTACTCAGTGCCAGTTTGAAACGGCAAATTGAATTTTCGATAAAGCTGGCCATATACGTTCATTGTTAATATACAATTAACGTGTCGAATATCGTGTTAAGACACTTTCCACCAGATTTTGAGGCAATGTTATATTCTTAGCGGTACTCAACCCCGCGTTTTGTCTTAACCTGAGTGGACAAATAAAAAGGCCTCTGTATGCCGTCACAATTCCTTAAAATTATTTTTAATTAGTTTAAACAAGTGGGAGCTAAAGCCATGACGATCAGATGTATATATAATTTAGTTGCGTTACGATGGGCTTCGTAATGGTAAAAAAAATATAAAATAAAAGAAACCATTCCAAACGGAATATTGCCTTACTCTACCTGTGACCATGGATTTCCAAAATTATATTTTCAAACACCAAAATAAATACGATTAATCCGCTTAAAATAATTTCATTTAAAATATAAAATCAAAAGCCTTATTAATATGAAATATAATTTGTATATAAATGATAATTGTACCATTGTACGTGTATGGGCCGCTTAAAGACCTGTAATATGTTTGGTATCCATCTCTTTACGATTTCAGTTGGGACGTTTTGTTTGACTACGAGCTACGAACAGAGGATCCTTTATTGATATCCCGTATGGCAAATAAAAATATGTAGAGGAAAAACTTTAAGTATTACGATGAATCCAGCTTATTAAAGTCCAACTTGCATAGTTGATGTGTTTCCGGTTAAATTTGCAGTATAGCTGTGGTAGCGAGTTCAAATACTGAATGGGATAGGGGTTATGTTATTATAACACTTGATATATTTCTTATAATTAATAATAAAATTTACAATTTTTTTAATGTATTATTTTAGGCCACAGTGTACAGTGGAATATGAATTACGTATACGGAAGAATGGTTTATATATCAATTATTTTCATTTTGTCATTGTTTTAAGACAAAATACGGCGTTGAGTTCCAAACGTATTTTCGATGATGGGTGAAAATTGGAGAATGTATCTTGATATTAGGTTGTGTCTGACCACTTTAATATGCAGAATATGTCGTGAAAGAGCTTTATTTATATCTTATTATAGGTTTTTTATTTGAATATTCATTGTTAGTTTCCGTTGCGGCATTCAGAATAATCGTAGTAATATTTTATTGATGTGGTCAAATTTTTCGAATCAATATTTAGCTTTCTATAAGTACTAGGTATCCCGTTGACGCATTACTAACGCGTTGCCTTTGAAGCGTGTATGTCACTTTATTTAAACGTGTATATCAAACACATGGCAGGGAATGATTCATTTATTTTATTAATTTAATATATCTTTATATATATATATATATATATATATATATATATATATATATATATATATATATATATATATATATATATATATATTATTAATTTAATATATTTTAAAGAAATATTGTAATTATGCACTCTTTCTCTATATAAATTATGACTATGTCAAATTTTGGTCAGTGTCTTATACTACTCCCTTGCGCTTCTGAGTAGCGTCCTGTAAACGGGCGACCACTATCATGGCAAAAGCGATCCTCTAAATATCTGACGATTTGTTCCGGTCATGTCATGTGTAAGCCAGCTTTCCCTATCCCCACCCTTCCTTTACGTCATCTCCTTTCACATCCATCGCAAAGTCGGCATTGCATCTACAACTCTAATTTTGTAGATGTCAATGGGAGAAGATGGCCACTTATCATCATCTGATCTTTCTGCTGGTTTGCCTCCTTTTTATATGAAAAAAAAAAACACTAATTTTAGTAAATAAATAATTATTGTTTAATTATAATTAAACATAATTAATTATTAATTTTTTACGAAAATTGTACTATCAAACGACTTCATAAACGCACAGTAGTCAAAAATATAGCTGCATTTATATACAGTTTTATCTTCGCCACAAATCAGCAACTTCTCGATCTACGAAAAATGATGAACATTGTGGGTTTTATAGTACTAATTTCGCTATACTAAAAATTAATAAAAGTATGTATTTTTTCAAATTTTATACTTTTAAAGCTATAAATGTAAATAGTTTGGTTTGCCAATTGGAAAGCCAAATTGTTCATTTTACATACCTGCGGTCGCGCTGTCCGCAACTCGGCGTGTGTTTGACAATAATATCCGTTTCTCTTGATCATTTGCATACGTTTTTGCTGGAATTAGCAACTAATTACATTATGCATTTCATCTTTTTACTGTCATTGTAATATAATTTCGTTAAATGTCATATAATATTAAATTTAAATATTTTGTTTGATTAATATGCTCTCAGAATGGAAGCTTCAGGTAAAAAAAGAACAACAGTGACTGACTCTGAATTCTGACTACTCTGGTTGCTTTTATCTTATACCATAAAACATATATATATATATATATATATATATATATATATATATATATATATATATATATATATATATATGTATATGTATAGCTTCTTGCTTTTCCCGCCTTATGTCAAGACACTCGGTACTCCGCTTTCCTCCGGATTAGACACATTATGTGTTGAGTGGCGGAACTCCACGCCGCGCTCTTTTTTACCAGAGTGAGAGAATGAGAATAGTTTTAAATATAACCTTTCCCCTGATTTCGAATGGAACCCACAAACACATAATAATCATAAGATATTTTTAACATAATATTAATTTAATGTATACGTTTACAAACAGTTTGTCTAGGCTCTGGTGGGCGAGTCTAACAATTACAGGCGGCATATCGTACAAGCTGCGTCTTATGCAAATGGCTTATCTGTGGGGATTGGCTCTCTTCTCACAGAAATTCAATTACCTTCGTTACGCACAGACTAGATATAAAGTAGAATGCAATAATAAACTAATAATATTTATAATATAATAATATTTTTATAATAAGAAAAACAAATGATGCCATCTTATTGGAGTTAGAAATTCCATATGTTTTTGTATTGGGTTCGATTTCGGGTTCAGTCAAATTTCATAGAAAATTATGTTTTTTTTTTAAATATCACATATTTTTGTCATATTATAGGTTTTTAAAGTGTATAGTATAAAAGTTATTCAGTAGAAATATTACTCTGTATGATACCGATGTTTTGTATGTAGAATAAATAAAAAAAAGGTTTTTAACATTACCCTGTTATTCTACTGGTATATAGATTAAAGTAGTAGAGAAAACCTAGTGTCAAGACACTCCGTTGTCTGCTTTTCGTCCTAAATCGAAACATAGCGTGTTGAGTGGTAAACTCAACGCCGCACTTTATCTTAAAAGTGCGGAGAAAAAAAAAATGATCTTTACATATAATTATTGACCAGTGGAAATCGAATCCATAACAATTCACGTTTTCAGTAAGATGTTGTACTTTAAAGCCATAATTGCCGCTTACATATATTATAATTATCATATTTATTCTGATTGCAGAGATGAGGTGAGATTCTGAGATCAGAGGAAATGAAATTAATTAATTAATATTAATCCCAGTAACATCCTACTATAAATAGAACAAAAAATATTTAACTACTTTAAAGTATTATTCGACATTAAAAACATATAGAATAAAAAATTAAGGCCAGTCCTAGGATAGTGTCTGACTGTAAACACTAATGGTATTGGGTTCGATTTCCACTCGATGGAATGATTGTATTTAAAATATTTTGATTTTCATACTCTGTTAAGAAAAGCGTGGCGTTGAGTTCCGGCAGTCAACATACAATATCTTGAATTTGGTGGAAAGTGGAGTACGGAGTGTCTTGACACTAGGTACTTTCTGTCTGCTGATAAAAGCGTAAAGTTAAAAAAATAAAAAAGAAGCGCAGCGTTGAGTTCCGCCAGTCATCACGCATAGTCTCGAATTTGAATGAAAGCAGAGTACGGAGTGTTTTTGACACCAGGTACTTCCTGTTTACGCTGCTGCATGGGTAAAAAATCCATATTTTAAAACAAATACAAAATACAGTAGTAAAGTCTCTATAAAAGAATGCTCTGTTAATACAATGTCTCAACTAAGGAACATTGTTGAATCTTTTTGCAGAATATAAAAAAAATGTAATGAATCCAACAATACTCTCAATGCATTTTAAATGCAAATAAGCGTGTATACTGCTATGTATGAAAAAAGAATTTTGCTCTATACTTTCGCATTATAAATTGTATTGGTTTTCTTGATATATATATGAGGCCCTCTAGGCACAGTGGATGGGTCTGACTGTAAAGATGATGGTTTTGGGTTTAAATTAGTTTTTTTTAATATATAATAATTTACTATTTGATAATGTATTTTTAAAATGACGTTAATTAAGTCTACATGATAAAAAATGTTAGAGATTTTTTTTTAAATTTGACTCTCATTAAAGCCACTCGTAACGTAGTGAAACAGCATCTGACTGTAAATTCAATCGGTTTTTGGTTCAATTTCCACTAGTGGAAAAGATTTTAATTTAGTTTTTTTCACGTTGGGAAGGCAAAGTGCGGAGTTAAAGTCTGCCATTCAACACGCAAAGTCTGGAAATCGACGGAAAGCGGAGCGACGGCAATTGACGAAATGCGGAGTACGGAGTGTCTTAACACTAAAAGCTTAAAGCTAAAAGAATATATAAAACTATCACAATATATAAAAAAATCTCGTCTGTAATTTGCACTTATAGCTCTATCATAAAAAATTATTATTAACAGTATAAAGAAGAACAGCTAACTTTACAATTTCTCTACATATAAGATCGGTCACTTTAAATACAAAAAGATGCGCCGCCTTCATAAAACAAAAGTTACAAGGCTGGAGGCCATACCTTATTCAATAAGGTATATTTGCATAGATAAAGTGCAAGCATATAAAATGCAGCTATACAACTCTAAAGGACTTTAGAATCACTTGAAATTCTGAAAAGAAAATCGTCAAAGCTCTATATTGCCTTGCTCCGATAATGGCCAAGAAACGCGAGGATGTAATTGATTTTGAAAAAGAAATATATAGCAACATTCATTGCCGGTCGTAGCGCTGTGGGACAGCGTCTGACTGTAAACGCGACCGGTTGTGGGTTCGATCTCCAGTCGGGGGAGTTATTATATTTAAAATTATTATCACTTCCTCGCTATGGTAAGACAAAGTGCGATGTTGAGTTCCACAACTTGTCTCAAATTCGGTGGAAAGCAAAGTACAGAGTGTCTTGATACTAGTTATTTCCTGTCTACCCTGCTATGCAGAATAAAAAAGATAAAGCTAAAAAAAATAATGCGGGTTCGATTCCCAGTCATTCCTTACTAGTAAAGATATAATATTTTTTTCAGGACCTTGTCATTTCCTAATTTTATTATATAACTTTCTTAAAATATTTAATATTCTAAGGTTATATATTTAATATGTGTTTTTAATATTTAAAGAAAATTTAAATCAGGGTTATTTTTTAACAGCGATAATATCGCTGTCTCAATCAATGCCTTTTAAAAATTTAATTTATATATGTTTTAAATTTAAAACTCAAACTGATATTTTTTTCTATATCAGGTTGAAAAAGTAATGAGGTATGTAATTCAACTTGAGAATAAGTCGAACACGTGAACCTCAGAAAAGATAGCCTAGATCAACAAAACCTTAAAAACCGCAAAAGCATTAAAAAGAAATATTATAAACATAAAAAAGGAATAAAAAAATTACATATGTTTTTTTTCAAAAAAAAAAATTGTCAGCCCAAACTAAAAATAACACTATAAAAATATTAAAATAGTATAGACTATCAAATCGCGTATGTAATGGCCACACACAGGAGGCTAGAGCGATATATGAGCAAGGCATGTTTTATTCATTACGTATCCACTGTTTGCGCCTAAACGGGGGTAAGTACGAAATTAAATTTGGCATGCAAACACAATTCGCAAGTTTATATTCGTGATGACGATGGTGATGGCCCTCCTCATATATAGAGGTTAATACTCATTTTAATTAAGCCATATTAAAATTCCACATTTTACTACGTAAATCCACAGTATTCATTTAAGTCCACCTTTAACTAAATATATGAATGTGTTGTTATGAATATGTAGTTATTTAACATTAAGGGTCAAGTGCTACCTGTTTATGGAGGTGTGGATTCAATTCCCGGGAGTTGTTTTATTTTTACTATTTGCCTACATCATATGTTTTTGGTTAGTTAAGATTTATCTAATTATCTACTGTAACGTTCATCTCCCCCCCCCCATATAGTATATATCATTACTATAATTATAAAAACATGCCTTGGCTCATGATACGTCACGTGGTTAGGACCCATTTAATGTTGTAATCGTATGTAACTCAAGATCTTTTAGAGATTCAGAGGTAACAGTGTTAAGAAATTTAAAACGCAATATATTAAATTTATATAATTAACCATCAGAAGGTAATCTCATTTATTATATATTTGCCATCAAAAGGTATCGACTCGTACATGAATTTATTTGCCATCTGATAGGGTTTTTCATATTTGAAATATCTTTCATTAACGTTCCATTGAGACCACCAACGGCTCGTCCGAGGAAAAGCCGAAAGCGCGTCCTACCTTTCTCCCACATATAATGAACCATTGGAGGTAATCATAGTAAGAGAAAAGGTAGCCAAAGCGGCCCCACCCCGCCGCTAGCCGTGAATTCCGACCGACCGTGATTCTTAAAACCTTGGTATTGAACCCTCCGGGACGCAACGCAGTGGAACAGTTAACGTATATGATACTTACAATGCCTTTGCAAACGATCAATTATTAGTTGCCTGTTCGATAGTTTATTATAAGATAGATTTGTGATGATGATTGGTTTGCGAGACCAATATAAGCCGTTGATTGGTTTGTGAGACCAATATAAGTCGCGGATTGGTTTATGAGACCAATATATATCGTCGATTGGTTTGTGAGACCAATATAAGCCGTGGATTGGTTTGTGAGACCAATACATGATGATGATACGTCGATTGGCCTGCCAGACCAATATTACATTCCGGTTCGCATATCACTTCAGACGCACAACCGCTAGGCGGCCGATTGTGTTATATTCACGCACAGCACATACGTAGCAGCCGTTTGTCAAAACCAACACTTAAACTCGGTTAGGTGCCACCGACATCAGATATCAGCCATAGACTCGCCGAACACTGACAGTCGTATGTCACATTATGCGTTCTATTACCAAACAAGGCGCTAGATAAACAGTCGAACACCATTACGTACTTCAGCATTTCGTGAGATAATAGTACAGCACTCCTCTCAAGGACGCCACTAAAACATACTACGAAACGCATGAGACATATAAGTGTCACATAACCATTAATAGCCCCGACAGTCGCGTACCACAAGTTATATCAACGTCTGTCATCGTACAACCATCGTTGTTGCAACTCAAGACAGCAGCAGTCAAGATGTAATCATCCAACATCGCCATAGCCGTTCACCTAAGCCAAGGATATTAGCCTCAGTGATGCCGAGTAATATTAGGTTGCGCCACCGACATCAGTTATCAGCAAGCTATAACGCTCACCGAAAACCAACAGTCGCGTGTCGCAAGTTATATCAACGTCCAACACCGTACAAGCATCGCGCATGCGACGCGAGACAGCATCAGTCATGATATAACCGACCAACATCTCCGTAGCAGTTCACCTAAGTTAATTATATCAGCCTCGGTGACGCCCAGCAATATTGATTGCAATATTGATTGTGTGTATCTATCTCATAGATCCACTATATGTATCGCCCCAAATACATATATTTATATTCTTATTAGAATTTCATTTGTATAAGATCGTGCCAATATTCGCCACAAAGCCATATATCATATTTATTTTATATGCGGTACGAGTCTTTCAGCTCATTATATATGTTAGTACCTTAGTACATAAGGAGGTTGACTCGACTGCCACATGCCTCCCTATATATGCCACGCAACTGTTCTGACATTCAGGACGGTGTAACCTGAAATCTCTTTATACATTAAGTCAGAGACTCTATGAAAGACGACTCGGCCCGACGACGCACGACATTGCCGACGTCGACGAGTTCGGCCGCCCTATTACATGCACAACTGCAACTTCTTTTATTACTCGAACGCAATCTGTTCGTTACATACTTTATTAAATATTCTTTAATTTTATTATAGTCTATTATTATTTATATTGTTATGTGTACTTTTAATGGGCATATTTGATTTAAATATTGAAACATATTTATATTTCAATATGTACATAAGTACATACCGTTACACTACGAGATATATAATAAAGAATGTTGTATTATTATAATATATTACATAAAGTTTTCTAAATATTAATTTTAATAACTACCGTATTTTTTCTTCCTCATCTGTTTATTACGACCGCAAAAAACTACAATTTAAAATTTAAATGAGCAAAGTTGCAATCCACAAGAGCTAAATAACAAATTAATATACAAAAAAGCAAAACTATGTAAAGAAAATTGTGGAATGGTTTGATTTTTGGTACTTGTCTTGTATTTTGCAAAACCTGAATTTCTGTATGATCTTTACTTACTTTCGGGTTCTAATGATTTTAATTATCCAAATTTAAGACGTTTTTCACGTCCATTAAATGTGTTTCATTGCTATTCCAAAAAGGTATATAATGTAAAACAAATGAATTTAATACTACTTGCATGTTGGATTTATTTTATTTACTTCGTTTTCGTATTTAAAGGTGAAGTCTAAGTAAGTTTCAAATCCAATAGACAAAAATCTATTACAAATAGAGATCAACAGGACTGAATCAATAAGTTGGCTATTAAAAGTTAATATAAAAGTAACATTTGTAGTAAATTTTAAATTAAATACACTGATATTCAAAACAAGTTATGAAATATAAAATATATTTATATATAAAATCTGTGTACATATACGTACATATAATTTAGGTCATAAAACGTAACCCTGTGAAACGCCGCGAACATAACTAGTTGTAGAATTTTCGTAGCGCTCGTAGAACAGATGTAGCTTAACGCTACGTTTCCGCGTAGCAATTAATGTATGTTTATTTACATCACATGGCGGTTACTGTTTAGTTTTATGTAAATAGTATATGAATGATATAAATATTATTAAAATGCAAAGTAACAAAGGGGAAAGGTAATAAATTTTAGAACTAGAAGCTTTATGCTCATCTTGTTCCGTAGAAATATGCATGGGTTTTTGGGGTCACTTTTTCCCGTATAGCAGGCCAGTCAGAAAAACCTAGTACCGAGATCCACTGCTATCTTCTCTGTTGTAACTCAACGCTGCGTTTTCCATATCAGAGCGGTAAAGTGTAAACAATTTAAACTCTGTAGCTTCCCTGATGTTACACGGGGTCGTGGGCGGCGGTGATTACTTACCATCACGTGACCCGCTCGCTCTTTTGTCCTATAAAAAACACAATTTAAATAATATCATTTCATCGAGTGAGAATCGAACCATTGCAGTGTGCCAAGATATCTTAAAATATACGTAGCTTTTTTTTTAGCTTCACGCTTTTATCCCGCATAGCAGGGTAGGCAGAAAGTACCTAGTTTCAAGACTCGTACGACACTCCGCACTTCGCTTTCTACCGAATTCGAGACATACATGTCTAAAACCAAAGAGTAATAATCTAGTTAGACAATTTAAAATCATTCATACTAATTTTGAGCCAGTGTGTTTAAGGGAATAGCTGTAGAAATGATGTTTTCTCTGACAACAGACGACATGAATCATGTATTTATGCAAATGACTGCAGGTGCGTGCACTCGGTCACCCGATACCGGATAGATGCAGCTTGTGATCGCTTGGTGATTGTTTACTATTGGTTAACTTTGATATATGGGTTAGGTTATTGTGGTACAGTGAGACAGTATCATGCTATATTTACGATTCTATTTGGGAGAATGATTTTATATGAAAATTTATTTTCATATCCCCATTGCATCGCAACTGTAATACATAAATGTCTAATACATAAATAATAATAATTTCGTAAAATTAAACGGAAATTGGAAGATATTCTACGTAGAAAGAAGCTTCAAGTATATCGTTGTTGCAAAAAAGTCCCGCTAAGTTTTTGTAGTGGTTCTTCTAAGGTCTGAGGATTATCTTTAGAGAACCTATTATGAATTATTTGACGTTCAAACATTTTTTTTATTAGTTTCACGCTTTTATCCCGCATAGCAGGGAGTGTCAAGTACCTAGTGTCAATACTCCTTACTTCAATTTCCACCGAATTCGAGACATTACGTGTTGATTGGTGGAACTCACCGCCTAATTAAATTTAATAACAAATAATTTTAATTAAATAATAAAGAATAAAGAAACAATAAAAAATCAACGTTCAAATAATAAAGAATGTAAATTAAATTTTAAATGAAATTATTTGTCTATGACCTTGGAAATCTCTAGAAAATCTTGGTAACAAAGCGAGATAGAGAGGGATGGTAAGCGACACCTCGCCATTGACTCAGCTCTAACGCCTACAACGTGACTCGTGTGTGGTTTGCTAATACAAATACAAATAACCAATCCATCGCCGCTAATGTGTGGAGACTATAGGTTTCTAGAATACACTTTTAATAGGAAATTATTGCGTATTTATTTTAATATTTTAAAATATCATAAGAATTTAATTTTTTACATTTTTCAAGTAAATTATATTGTTAATAATACTTAAATAAAATAAAGGTAAAAATAATATAATATTAATTTATTTTCTGTATAGAGCAAGAACTATATAAGTATGATTTTCTCTGAGGGTGTGAGTGAGAGCTTTTTACATAACTTTGATGTCGCCAGACGATGTCGCGTATTACTTAAGCACAGTACAGCTTAAGGAGGTTCTGTCTGAAGCGGTTAAATTCGCATTAAATGTAATTAAAGGTTAAAATTATAATTTAATCATTTTTCATTGTCAAGATACTCCAATGTCCCTTTTCTCCCAAAACACAGGTATTGTGTGTTGAATGGGAAAGCTTAACATATTATGTCTTACCAGAGCAGGAAAAAAGAGCGAGAATCGAACCCACAGCCATTCAATACAATCATTTGTGTTGGAATAAAAAAAATAGAAAATTAAGTTATAATGAAAATTTTAGAAATCACTAAAACATAGTTTATCTAAACAAAATTATGCCTATACATTATAGTGCACTGGTAGGCACAGCTTGTACCTCATGAATACGCAATCGTATTTTGTGACCTACTTGGTTTAAATCTGCCTCCGGCTCGAGGTTCCGGGTTCGATTTCCGCTCCGATGAAGTTGTTGTGATTGCTCGCTATATTAGCTATGATATTGTTCGATATGGCTGTATGAATTTGAAATTATTATTGTGTGAGTAATTAACATGATTTCTACGTTGTGGTACATTTAAGCGTGTTTTTACCATAAAATGTTAAAAATTCTATATATACTATGTACATTCAATTCCTCGAATTCAGTGGAAAGCGAAGTACGGAGTGTCTTGACACTAGGTACTTTCTATCTACCCTGCTATGTTGGATAAACATTTGATTATTTTTTATACAGTGCCTTGATCTTATTTGACAAAGTAAAACAAATATTTTTTATCATATGGCATATTTTATGTCAATAACAAGTCAAAGTATTTTATAACAAGTAAAAGACACTACACAAAGATATATATATAAATATATATATAATATAATTCAGCTAATTTAAATACTTTCCGTTATCGACCATCATGATTAATTTTTTTTAGCTTCACGCTTTTATTTCGCATAGCAGGGTAGACAGAAAGTACCTAGTGTCAACATACTCCGTACTTCGCTTTCCACCAAATTCGAGACATTGCGTGTTGAGTGGTGGAACTCAACGCCGCTCTTTGACTTTGCCAGAGCGAGTAAGTGGAAATAATTTAAATATAATCACTCCCCCGAGTGTGGATCGAACCCACTACTGATCGCGTTTTCAATCTGACCCTATCGCACTGCGCCACGACCGGCCTCATGAAATTCATAATTGATCTTCTTACTTGGAGAGTCACAAGACCAAAATTTTGGATGAATATTTATTCTTTAATTATATTAAAAATCATATAATATTAAAAATCGTTCTTTTATATGATATTAAGTGTTAAATACGGTTCTTCGGATAGCACCCAGTTAGTTAGCAGTATACCCTAGATCCTGGATTTAACCTAACTAGAGGCGCCTATCGTTCAAACAAGATATAAACTAATTGCATAGTTTCCATTTGCTTCGGTACGGTTTTGTTGTGAATTGTTTTCGAATAGTCTTAGACAGGATATACATGATATTGAACGTAATTTATTAAGTTTATACCAGCGGTTGATTGGTTTTGCTATGGGAAGGTAGTTTGGTGGATCTATATGTATTTTCTGGTAGGAATTTAGTATTAAAATGTCACTTTTACATGTTTTTAGTTTTTGAGTTAGATTCGTTTTTTGATTGTCAGTAAATGATGTCAGGACACTTTTTTTTCTATTCCTCCCGAATTCGAGACGTTGTGTATTGAGTGGCGTAACTCAACGCTGCGTTTTGTTTTTCTATAGTAAAAAAATGAATTAAATATTTCAGACAAACGCTGACCCACAATGGCTTCATATATAAAAATTAATTAAGTTATAATATCGTGTACCTTCCTTCAGTTGATATGATTATATTATTCTGTAAACTCAATTTATCTATACAAATAAAAAAATATGGAGCGTCTGTATGTAATAATAATATAAACACTCTTTAATAAATGCATATGCGTATGTATCATGATGACAATTTTTGTCTATTTGTATGCTTGTTCCAGCAAATCTCTGAAACGGCTGGATTCGTTTTGATGGAATTTTCATTGGCAGGTTAGCCTCCTATGTTACAAAGATTAACTTAATCTTTATTTTTAATATAAATTACATGCAGACGAAGTTGGGAGCTTAGCTTATCTAACATATTATTTTTAATAGTAAATAAATACTCCATGTACATATAAAACCTACGTTCACAAAGGAACTTAGTGTGCTATTTCGTAGTAAATGGCCGTTAAGCTTTGACGCGTTGATATAAATGGGGTTAGAAAGTTGTTTATCACTTGCAATGATTTTATGTTTGTTTTAAATAAAAAAAAATATGCAGTATGCAGTACATAGACACGAATACATCGTAACAACAAACATCAGTAAAAGCGTATAATATCTACGCAGCCAGACATAGTACGCATAGCTTAGTGGTTAGGGCGCTAGGGCGCTTTCCAAACGACGTGGGTTCCTATTCCCATATCGAAATTTAACGGGTTTTAGTTACCCTCTGTTTTTTTTTTGATTATTTTTCGCACACATTGTATTATATATTATTTACATAAAAACACGACAAACAATTGAAGTGAAACAATATCATTAAGCAACGGCAAGTGTACACTCGTTGAAGCGTTCGACAAATCGTTGATCGCGCGTACTCACACGGAATCCCGAGATAATACCACATTTAGGTGGAAAATATTATTCGATAATTCTGGAGTGGAAACGGGAGAAAAAGCCAACAATAAACAGTGGAAGAGTATTCAAATGAGGGGCCCTCCCATCCCGCGGGATGCTGGGTGAAAACAATGATAATATTACAAACTTATTTAACGTACGGCTCCGAGGCACGCGTATAAAATGACAATACGTTTCTTTCCTTTTGTATGGGAAGGTAAAAAATGGAATGTTAAATTGACGGTACAGTGGCCCAGTTTTGATGACACACCACGTAATGGTAGCACATTCATATTTTAAAATTTGCTCAGCTAGTGTACATTTTCAGCCTCACTCATTTTCTCATATAGCGGAGTAGTTTGAGAGAACAGGTCGTAGATACCAATAAAGAAAAAAATGTAAAAAAAAAATATTTTTCTATTTTTAAGGTGTTATTCCATAATTAGAAATAGAAAATATTTTTAAAAAACGTATAAAAAAATTGTACGCAACGGATTTCAAACCTGTACCTTTTGTAAGCTGTCCAAGCGCTCTGACGGCTAAGCCATGCCTTTTAATACCGCCTGTTTCGAAATTCTTATACGTTTTATTTCAACTTATTTACGTGGTTAACAAATTTTTATATTTTTTTTGAAAATATTTTCTAATCCTAAGTGTGAAATAGCACTTTAAAAATAGTAACATATTAAATTTTACAGCAATCTCTCTTATCAAACATGTGTCGCAGGTTCTAATCCGCACAAATTGTTATACGTTTTTAAAAAGGTTAAAAAAATATTAAATTTTAAATATGAACAGTTTACACCGAAAAAGATAAAACTTATATTTTAACTTGACAACTGATTCTCATATCCTTTCCTACTGTAATTCCCATGAGATTATCTAACTCAATAGAACGATGAAATAGTCTCGACATTTGTTGTTGATCTATCGTATTCTATATTTCTGTTATATATCTAATTTTTCAGCTATTTTAAAAGTAACCCAAGGTAGTGACACGACACTACCAATGCTCAAATTATAGAATATGTAGATATATTTAATTTTTCTATGTGTTTGTAACTACAAGTAAAATTATTATTATATAATAATTTCTAATGTATCGAATTGAAACCTAAATTATTGTATAATTGTATAATTCAAGAATATATTTTAAGGCTATCATGAGGCAATAAGTTGATGGAATGGTTGCACACATGATGGTTGATGGTTCGATTCCCACTTTGGAGAATGATTATATTTTAATTATTTACACTTCCGGTATAAAAGATCGAATATTTTGTTCACACTTCCCAACATCACCCGGTTTCCAAAATTAAAAACAGAGTATCTTAACACTAGGGGTTTTCCACTTAAATATATGGACGAAAAACGCGTAAAGCTAAAATATACACGAAATAGCGCAATACGAATATATTATACTTAATAATATAATATGGGGCATATTGTAAGTAAATTTGGAAAAAATGTGATCGCGTATGTAAGCTGCAATATTTACGGGTCCAGAAGGGTTGCCCGCCCGCTACGTGATGTCTTAGCAAGCGTCTTCTTTGAGTGGAGAAATTTAATGTCATGTTACAGTTTCTAAGTTAAAAATTAAAATAATATAAATATTTAATATATTGCACTTTTTAAATTTTAACCTTATTGTCAAGCCCATTAGTACATTTGTAATTACTCATTACTGCAAAATAAATATTGATTATATACATCGTTGATTGATGTCTGTCCAAAATCTAGACAGTGTGCGTTCAGTGGTCAATTAACGCCGCGCCATGTCTAACCTGACAGTAAAAATTTTTAATTTTAAATTGTTATTCCGTATTCCAAATGTTTTCTAATATAAAAATGTTTTCTAATATTTTTTTAATCAGTTTCCCCAGCAATTGGCTTGAACCCACTAACGTTGTCATTTACAGTTGGACGGTGCCCAGCATATTATATTATACGTGGTTATAAATTTATACGTAGTTATAACATATTCTTAGTATTTCTTGTATATTTATTGGTAAACGTCGTCCATTACTGTATAAAAGGCATACTTAACACTAAAAAGTATTATCTGCCAGTCAACTTTGACATGTTTTAAACGAACATCTCGTTCAAAAATAAATTTTTGATATGTAATTTTATTACAATAAAAATAATTTACTAAATATTTTTTTACGAAGTTATTTTCTATATGCAAAAGACATAACACGTAAATATAAAATAGGAGCCATTTTCCATATTATAATAAATGCCTATGAATATTTAAAAAGAACTTAAGATGGGTCGGTCGTGGCACAGTGGGACAGTGCCAGATTATAAAGCTATTGATTGTGGGTTCGATTCCCACTCGGAGGAATAATTATTTTGATTTCCTTGATCTGTTCAGACAAACGTGACGTTAAGTTCCGGCGCAGAAGGCAGAGTACGGAGTGTATTAACACTGGGTACTTTCTGTCTACCCTGCTATGCGGGATAAAAGCGTGAGGCTAAAAATCTACAGAGTTAAATATACTTTTCTTATAACTTAGTATAATATATTGGAGCCTAAGGAAGATGAGGCCGGTCGTGGCGTAGTGGGAAAGCGTCTGACTGTAAACGTGTTCAGTTGTGGGTTCGATCTCCTCTCGCGGGAGTGTTTAAATTTAATTAATTGCGTAAAAAATAAATCATAATGTCTTGAATTCGGTGGAAAGCGACGTACGGAGTGTCTTGATACTAGGTACTTCCTGTTTACCCTGCTATGCGGGATCGAAGCGTGAAGCTAAGGACCGATATACAAAAAATCTAAATTTAAATTTTCATTCCTTCATTTCCATAAATTGTAAAATAATAAATAACATTTATTTGAAATAAAAAACAGTATATCAAAAACTGTAGATAACTAGTTGTAAAGTTTTATGGCACGAGCGGCGTGTTAGTAACTCAGAGTAGCACCTCATATTATATTCCTACATCAATGCGCTGAGGACGTGACTGGGAGGTTAAGGAATAGGGCGGGCGCATACGAGGCGTTAAAACGCTTTTTTTAGATATCTACCTTAAAGTCCAAATTAAATAATTTTATTCAAAATAAGAAGCTACATGTTTCATTTCTTGAATGTATTTGATATTTTTACCACCAGTTCACTAAATTTTTATTTTACTTTATCTTTTAGTTTTGGGTTTTTGTATAGGCAAAGAGACTAGTTAAAAAAATCTTTGAAATTTTTACTTTGAATATAATAAACCTTGACTCGATATTACGGTTAAAAATTATGAAGGGGGTCTCAAGGTATTGGATAGCGTTAAGTTTATTTACAGGTAAATCCCATATTAACATCTATCTATAAGGCCGTAGTACCCATTTAATTGTATTTCCCATAGACCCAAAAATAGCTTTAAGAATAACGTCCTTCTTAAATCAGAAAGTATAGAACGAACTGATATGTCGTTAGGTCCTATCTATTATAGCTACATAGTTCATACGATCCGAATTTAACTATCCAGTATTTTTTCTCATTTATAAAATATAACCTTTATTGAATTAAATAATTTATCATATTGAATAGAAAACAGCCAAAAAAACGCTTACTCTACAATCGGCCTAACAGGTATGATAACATTAAATCGCCCATTCATCGTGTTCCTTACATAACATTTTTTCACAGTTACGTGTGTAATCTCAGAGTGTTGATTGTCTCGAGTCACTCGAGGGTAAGTACTTAATTCGTTTAACAAAGTTCCTCCGCCCTTTGATCTACTTGTAACTACTTGTTCTGGGAATCGATTCTCTAATCTTGAAATTGTTGTTCGATACAATTTTGTTAGTTTTTGTAACTAAATGTATAAAGAACAAGTAATTGTGATTCAATAAAATTTAATTTTGGTTTATATATTAAATGATTTTTGGTAATTCATGCTATTCGGCATAGCAGGGTAGTCAGAGACAAAACCTAGAGTCAAGACACTTCATTGACTGCCTTGAGCTCAGAATCAACATTGCATGTTCAGTGATGAACTCAATGCCGCACCAGGTATTATCACAGCGGAGTTTTATATTATATAAATTTTAAATATAACCCTTCCCCCGAGTGGAATCGAACTGCAAAGCGACTGACGGAATGCGGGAAATCGAATCCGCAACCCGTCAGTCGCTGTTCCACTGTGCCATGGCGGTCTCAATATTATATACTTAGGCGTAAATGTAAAGCCGTTAAAATACTTGAAGTAAGTTCCGTCTGCGTGCCCTCTAATTTGACATAAACATACCGTAATGTATAGCGGAATTAAACGCCACGTTTTGCTTAAACACAACAAGGAATATTGTTAGCTTTAAAAATTACTCATATTACAAAATAGTCCCCAAAAACTTTTCGTACATTAAAATTTAATCAATCTTCACTTATTTCTGACGTTTCTGAAAACTAATTTATTAAAATTAGATTTTCTTCAACTCTACAACTATTACTACTTGGTATTAAGTCTTGTCATAATAATATGGAAAGTTTGCACTGTTTGTTTGTTTATTTGATTTTTTAAGCATTTTTTTTAATATTTTCACGTGTCTTATACGTATTTATGGGTAAATACCAAGATAAGGTAATTCTTCCTATATTATTATTTTGAGCTAAATATTTCTACCAAGTATATATGCTTTATTTTTATGATTTATTAAGACTCTCTGAAGATGTTGTTTAGATGTGATTATTGTAGTCATACGCCTAGAATGAAACCCTTATCTCGAGCAGCAGGATATAATTAAACAAATCGCGGTGTTAGGTTACGCAAATATTTGACGAGAAGTAATAAAAATAATTCAGTTTTACTCAAAGTTCATTGAGAAAAAACTTAAGTCTGGCTGACAGAATTGCAGATCATAGCTAGTTATACTATGAGAATCAGTTTGAAATATTGTGTTTGTTTTGATATATTTTCAGCATTGCACTGCAGAATATTAAAGTTAAATGAAAAGTCAAATGAGTTTTAGGTGAAGATGCAAATTTTCCATTCGTTCAGATCCAGCGAGGACCTGAAATGGAAAATTTGATTAGGTTTTTGACTCTACGTATGAAAGATACGAAAGATTTATTTTTTTTTGTACGTTTTTTATTATTTTTCCGAGACTAATCCGTAGCACTAAGGTTTTTCTCATTAGCTTGTACAAGCTTATAAGCTGAATTTTCCAAGCTTTTTATGTTAGCTGCTGACAACATTTATTAGCTTTTGTTTGGTCAGAGGTGTTTTTTCCTACGCTAAACACTTCATACTGCTATTTCTATGTCCAATTTTTACGTGGCCTTTCCATTTGAGTCTTATTTATTATGATATCTTCTTTTTATATAATGTTAAAATATTGCCTATACTATCTATTAATTATCATAAATTAAATTATTCTTTGTCAGTCATCGGGACTGTACGTGTGCCATCACTATAAATTGATTGCGGTGTAAAATTATATAATTTTTTCTTGTTTTTTGATAATATGACAAAGAAAATCTCTACACTTAGCGTGTAATATAGATACTGTAGACGCTTAATAAAATATGAACTATTAAAGTATAATTTCCGACTGAAGTCTATCTTTAAGTACATGATTGGTTTTTGTTCGATTTCCTGTAGAAGAGAGAAGAGAGCTTTATCCCGGATAGCAGGGTAAACAGAAAGTACCTAGTATAAAGACACTCTGTACTTCGCTACAGTAAAGTGAAATATGTTTAAATTATTTTTATTTAACCACTCGAGCAAGAAATAGCGTAGCGTTGATTTCCACAAATCATCACACAAAGTCAGAAAACCGATTTAGATTCAGATTCATATTCAGATTTTTGACCAGAAAACGGAGAACGGAGAAGGGAGTATCTATATCTCGTTATCTCTCAGAATACTCTGCCATTTTTATCAAACTTAATAACTCAATAAAAGACATACTTTTAAAGGCAGTATCTGTCTCGTAGAGACCTTTACTTTTGTTTATAAGGCCATATTTTGTAAGTTACCAACTATTTTATCAAAAGTTCGTGAAATAAGTTGCGAGGTAGAGTTATTGTTTATGTGTACACTGGCGTAAAAAACAACCTTTAAAACTAACTTTAGCGAGCCATAGCGCCGTATAGGATTTTTTGGATGGCTTTTTGTTTTCGATGTATAAAGATGCTATCAGCGCAGATGCGACAGGTTTGTTACGAAGATATTTTTGTGAATTCAAATCTGATTCGCAAGAAGGTACTAAAATAGTTGTATTGATTTTTTTAAATATGATCACTCCACCGAATGAGGATTGTACCATAAACGTCCGGATTCATATATTGATATTATAAGTATTATTCTAACTTAGTTAACAAGCAAATAAGTGTTTTTTGAGATTTTGTATAAATAGTACCACTTATTAAGCCACTGTAACTAAGAGGAAAAAATAATGGTTTAGTTCTTTCTGCCTATTGTTAAAAAAGCGGAAATTGTACAAAAATCAGTGAATCATTACTCTTTTTTTCACCTCACCACTTTTGAAAACTTTTCGCTTTATATGTGGCACATTAATTAGTTTGTATACAAGAATTAAGCCTTCTTGTATCATATTGTTGTTATCATGAATTCAATTGCCATGTCATAATCTATGGTATATTGGCAAGCAAATGACATAGTTACATTCCAATTCGAATACTATTTTCAAACATTCAGAGTGAAAATAATGTTTAAAGACATTACGTTCAGTTTTTTTTTATATACATTACGTAAATGTGAAGAATGCTAACTCAAATGGTTTGTTTAAATAATGTGGGATATTTTATACAAAATTTTAAATGGCCAACAGTTTAACTAGAAGGTAAGCATTGTCGCATTTTAAACATATTAAAAGTTACTACGCACTGCAGAACTCTCACAAAATTTTGTGTAAAATTTATCCGTCCGGTGGGAAATTAGCGAGAAGTGTTACGCTAGTGCGACTTCAACGTTCACGTTATCTTGTAATTAACTGCCGTTTAAGTAATACATTATGGGCGTCAAATTGTTTATGGTTCGACTGGAAGGTTTGGCAGTGTCTGTTTTTAAATTGTTTTTATTTTATGTTCATTTTTAAAAGAAATAAACATTATTGTGTTCAATTCATGTTTAATTTGAACTTATTATTTATATAAAAAGGCTTTATTATATTCTTGTAATTGACTGCCGTTTTAGTAATACATTATGGGCGTCAAATTGTTTATGGTTCTCTGGTCTCTTTTTAAATTGTTTTTGTTTTATGTTAACTTTTAAGAGAAAAAAACATTATTGTGTTCAAATCATGTTTAATTTGACTTATTATTTATTATTTATATAAAAATGCTTTACTATATTCTTGTAATTAACTGCTGTTTAAGTAATACATTATGGGCGTCAAATTGTTTATGGTTCGACTGGAAGGTTTGGCAGTGGCTCTTTAAATTGTGCTTATTTTATGTTCATTTTTAAGACAAATAAACATTATTGTGTTCAATTCATGTTTAATTTGAACTTATTATCTATATAAAAAGGCTTTATTATATTCTTGTAATTAACTGCCGTTTAAGTAATACATTATGGGCGTCAAATTGTTTATGGTTCGACTGGAAGGTTTGGCAGTGTCTGTTTTTAAATTGTTTTTATTTTATGTTCATTTTTAAGAGAAATAAACATTATTGTGTTCAATTCATGTTTAATTTGAACTTATTATCTATATAAAAAGGCTTTATTATATTCTTGTAATTAACTGCCGTTTTAGTAATACATTATGGGCGTCAAATTGTTTATGGTTCGACTGGAAGGTTTGGCAGTGTCTGTTTTTAAATTGTTTTTATTTTATGTTCATTTTTAAGAGAAATAAACATTATTGTGTTCAATTCATGTTTAATTTGAACTTATTATCTATATAAAAAGGCTTTATTATATTCTTGTAATTGACTGCCGTTTTAGTAATACATTATGGGCGTCAAATTGTTTATGGTTCTCTGGTCTCTTTTTAAATTGTTTTTGTTTTATGTTAACTTTTAAGAGAAAAAAAACATTATTGTGTTCAAATCATGTTTAATTTGACTTATTATTTATTATTTATATAAAAATACTTTACTATATTCTTGTAATTAACTGCTGTTTAAGTAATACATTATGGGCGTCAAATTGTTTATGGTTCGACTGGAAGGTTTGGCAGTGTCTGTTTTTAAATTGTTTTTATTTTATGTTCATTTTTAAGAGAAATAAACATTATTGTGTTCAATTCATGTTTAATTTGAACTTATTATCTATATAAAAAGGCTTTATTATATTCTTGTAATTGACTGCCGTTTTAGTAATACATTATGGGCGTCAAATTGTTTATGGTTCTCTGGTCTCTTTTTAAATTGTTTTTGTTTTATGTTAACTTTTAAGAGAAAAAAACATTATTGTGTTCAAATCATGTTTAATTTGACTTATTATTTATTATTTATATAAAAATACTTTACTATATTCTTGTAATTAACTGCTGTTTAAGTAATACATTATGGGCGTCAAATTGTTTATGGTTCGACTGGAAGGTTTGGCAGTGGCTCTTTAAATTGTGCTTATTTTATGTTCATTTTTAAGACAAATAAACATTATTGTGTTCAATTCATGTTTAATTTGAAGTTATTATTTATATAAAAATATTTTATTATATTCTTGTAATTAACTGCCGTTTAAGTAATATATTATGGGCGTCAAATTGTTTATGGTTCGTCTGGAAAGTTTGGCAGTGGCTCTTTTTAAATTGTTTTTGTTTAATGTTCATTTTTAAGAAGAACAAACATTATTGTGTTCAATTCATGTTTAATTTGAAGTTATTATTTATATAAAAATGCTTTATTATATTCTTGTAATTAACTGCCGTTTAAGTAATACATTATGGGCGTCAAATTGTTTATGGTTCGTCTGGAAAGTTTGGCAGTGGCTCTTTTTAAATTGTTTTTGTTTAATGTTCATTTTTAAGAAGAACAAACATTATTGTGTTCAATTCATGTTTAATTTGAACTTATTATTTATATAAAAAGGCTTTATTATATTCTTGTAATTAACTGCCGTTTAAGTAATACATTATGGGCGTCAAATTGTTTATGGTTCGTCTGGAAAGTTTGGCAGTAGCTCTTTTTAAATTGTTTTTTGTTTAATGTTCATTTTTAAGAAGAACAAACATTATTGTGTTCATTCATGTTTAATTTGAACTTATATTTATATAAAAGGCTTTATTATATTCTTGTAATTAAGTGCCGTTTAAGTAATACATTATGGGCGTCAAATTGTTTATGGTTCAACTGGAAGGTTTGGCAGTGGCTCTTTAAATTGTGTTTATTTTATGTTTATTTTTACGACAAATAAACATCTTTGTGTCCTATTCGTGTTTAATTTGACTCTTTATTTATAATTTATATAAAATTGTGTTATTAATTGCTATGTAAGTAGTACGTGTGTTCCTCTATTCGTGTTAATTTGACTTTTAAATTATTATTCTATAAAAAATATATATTATATTTTACCACTTAATACTTAGAGAAGTAAATGCGGAAAAAGGTACTCTTTTTAAATTTCATCATTTATTTTCATGTTTGTAACTAACCCTATAAAATTAAACCTTCAAAAATTATACCTTCCTATACAAATTATTTCTATCAGTACTATTGTTATGACTATATCTTAAGAACGGCAATCTCTCACAGAGATATAAAAGCAATAGACAAGCTAAAGAAGAAAGTAAACAAGGATATGGTCGTTAGCACCAACTCAGGAACGTAAAAACAGGATCATAATAATTCTTCGAACGAAATTTTAAATGCCAACGTTAAATATTATATTTACATTTGCAACTGAGTGAGTGAAGAGTAAAGGGTAGAAAAGAGGCCGGTCGTGGCGCAGTGAGACAGTGTCTTACTGTTAACGCGATCGGTTATGAACTAGATTTCCACTTGAGGGAATGATTATATTGCAATTATTTTCATTTGTTCGCTCTGGTGAGACAAAGCGCGGCGTAGAGTTCCGCCACTCAACGTGAAATACCTCGCATTTCCCTCATGTCCGTAGTGTTTGAAAGATTGGAATAAAAAAGACACTGTTATCGTCGTTCAACGGTTAGGACTAGCAAGGTGTCTAGATTTAGTTTGACATTTTTATCTCGTATACTAGGGTTGACAACAAGTACCTAGTGTCAAGACACTCCGTATTCCACTTTCATGTGTGCGAAACTCAAATCCGCTTTATGTTTACATTTGTGGCTACATTTATTAATCTACTCTACCCATTTTATACATATTCATCTTTATAAAGTAAATAAATTAAAAATACCAGTTTCTGTAGGCGCTACAGAGGTGTAACAAACAAATTATATTCAAAAACGGGATTTGGCTTACAGTGTACAGTAAGACCCTGACGAGGCTAGACAGGCGAATGAGATATTCATACCCTCTGGTTTAAATCGTAATTCAAATAAACTTTTTATACATTTTAGCTTTACGTTTTTATCTCACATAGAAAGGTAGACAGAAAGTACCTAGTGTTAAGACACGCTTTCTACCGAATTCGAGACATTACGTGTTGAGTGGTGAAACTCAACACCGCATTTTTAATTTTTACCAGAGCAAGGAAGTGGAAATATTTTAAATATAGTTGATCCCCCGAGTGGGGATCGAACCCACAACCGATCGCGTTTACAAGTCAAACTTTGTCTCGCCTCTATTAGTTCTACGTATATCTTTAAAAGAAGGAAAAATAAAAAAGAAAGCCTTGATACTAAGTTTTCTATATCTACATTACTATAGGTAAAAGAGCTGGCTTTGATTGTATAGTATTTTACAGTATAATATTAACAAAAATAGATTTTTCTCAATAACCATTATTACTTAAAGCAAAATTAACCTTCTTTAACCTAAGATATAATTATTTATGAATACTATATTTTTTTAGCCTCACGCGTTTATCCCGCATAGTATAGACAGGAAGTGCCAAGTGTCAAGACACTCCGTATTCTACTTTCCGCCAATTTTGAGACATCTTCTCAGTTTTAGTATGTTAGAGTAGTATGTGACTCGTCTATGTGGATTTTAAAATCTTTTTATTTTAATTTTACAATTCTAAAAGCAGTTAACTCCCAGTGAAACTCCTGTTAAAATCCTTAACTTGAAAAAACAAACAGATAGACAAAAAAATACTATTTTGGTATATATACGTGTATCGTACATAAATATGCATTTAACAAAAATGGTTATTTTTAAATTAAAACCAAACAGATATTTCAATTTTATTTATTTTATAGATGTCTTATTATAATTTCTATGAACAAACACCATAGATACCTGTTAGTGTAACTCTCATCTAAAGACTACATCAAAAGCAATCAAATAAATTAGGAAGAAAATAGTGATTAATCACTCATTTCCCTTTAAATACATTTAAAAAACACTAAAAACTTATCTTTGAGGCCGGTCATGGAGCAGTGGGACAGCGTCCGACTGTAAACACGACAGGTTGTGGGTTCGATCTCCACTGGGGGGAGTGATTATATTTAAAATTATTTTAAACTTCCTGGCTCTGGTAAGACAAAGTATGGCGTTGAGTTCCATCACTCAACACTCGATGTCGAAAATTCGGTGGACAGCAAAGTACGGAGTGTCTTGTTGCCTACCCTGCTGTGCATGATAAAAAGCTTGAAGCTAATAATAAAAAAAAAGAAAAATCTTACCGTAACACAACACCGATATACATTTAATTAAGAAACAAATAACGAAGCCCTAACAAAGTGACATTAGTTTAAAAGTTGATCATCATAGCAAAGTTATACGCTAATCAGAATAACAATCTGAAACCCAGTTTCAGTATCAGACGTACGACGAGTATGAACAAAATTACAGTTATCCAATTAAAGTAAATCCTCGAGTAGCGTACAAAGCGGAACGAAGTTAAATAATTAGTGTAGTAGGGCGAGGCGCTCTGAGCTTGCATGATTGACAAACTGAGAACCCCGTCCTAATTAGTTCACCGAACAAACTTGATGCACGATGTGTTTCCCCGCAGATGTACACCAGAGGCTGTGCTAGACTAATATTATAGAAATAACAAACAAAATTGTAAAGAATTGGATATTTTATATATGGAATATAAGACCATCATGGCTAAATTGGATATCATGAGGTAGTTGAGGGTTCGATCATTATGAGAAAATTCTTAATATAGCAGTCAATATAGTAGTTGAGTGGCGGAACTCCACGCCGCGCTTTGTTTTACCAGAGCGAAGAAGTGAAAATAATTTAAATGTAATCATTCCCTCTAGTGGGAATAGAACCCACACTGCGTTTACAGTCAGACGCTGTCCCACTGCGCCACTACCGGACTCTTGAGTGGATTAATATATTTGTACTATTTACAAACCATCTAAAGTTATGTAAATTAATTGTAGATGTAGGACATACGAACTGTTCCAATGCCAAGTAATCTCAAGTGAAAATGTAAGGTAAAACCTAGTTAGAAGACAAGTAGACTTAGGTAGCTGGAAGCAGGTCGGCTGTCACGCCAAGTGTGAAGCTTCACGTCGCCCTCCTTCCCAGTAGTATAATGCACATACTAATATAATTGTTTTTTTTTGTTTTGTTTGGAAATGATAAATTTAGTTATTAATATATTTACAAAAGGAAATATTAATTTTTTTTTAGTAAAATCATTTTGTTTTCTGTGATTTTAACAAAATAAAAACCAACTCTTCGTTAGTATTTGTTCCTGGTAAGACATCGAAGGCGAGAGAGTCAGGTGAGGAAACAAAAGGTTTCTCGGTTTTGGGTTCGATTCCCGACCCGAGGGAATGATTATATGTAAATTGTTATCGTTTCGTCGCTCTAATAAAAGAAACCGCGGCATTGTATTCCCCCATTCAGCATATAATGTTGGGAATTCAATGTAAAGTGGGAAACGAAATTTCTTGTTACTATGTTACAAAAATATCATTTCCAGATGAGATTCGAATCCATAACCAATCGTGTATACAATAGAACTTTTTCATACTGTACCACGATGGTATCTTATATTCCAATATTAAAAAAAGCTTATAACATTTAAATGAAACGACTTTAAATGGATTAATCGCTTATATTTTGGTATACAAAAAACATTTTTGAAACCCTTACTCTTAATAGATTGATATAAATATTTTTTTTGTACCAATCAACAGACAAATGCCTAGTCTATCTGTGACCACGGACAGTGTACTGTACAGTGTCTGAACCATCAAGTATCCAAAAATGTATATCAAAATACCAAAATATATACGATTAATCCGTTTAAAATAGTTTCAATTAAAATGTGTAAAATTAGCGAAAATCTTATAATATAATTGTGTAGACTCCCTTTACCTACAAAATTTACAATGGAAATTTCAAATCTCTACAACTCTCAGTATAATATGAAGAAATCTTCCACAAGAAGTGCCACTCAATCGTACCGATGCAACGTGCAAGCGGCTTACAGTGTAATTGGTACAAGAGGCATTACTGTGTTCCGGGGAAAATGATCCTCTTGAGACGTTATGACTGATTCCTAGACATATAATAGTATTGTAATATTATATTGTGAGGCCGGTGGCGCAGTGCGACAGCATCTGAATGTAAATGCGATCGGTTGTGGGTTCGATCCCTATTCGGGGTAATGATTATATTAAAATTATTTTCAATTTCTCGCTTTGGTAAGATAAATTGCGGCGTTGGGTTCCACCACTCAACACACATAGTCTCCGATGTGATGGAAATGTAATAGGTTTAGGTTTTCTACGACTACCCTTGTATGCTGGAGAAGGACGAAAACAAAAATTATTATTATTATTATTATTATTAATACTTTATAGCACATAAACAAATAACGATATATAAAATATTTTTTACAAAAAAAAACATATATATGCAATGGCGGCCTTATCGTTACAAACAATATATATATATATATATATATATATATATATATATATATATATATATATATATATGAGAGAAATGGAAATTAATTTTAAATACAATCATTCTCCTCACCAAAGTCAAAGTTAAATAGTTTTATTCAAAATAATAAGTTACAAGCTTCTATATAACTTACCACTATTTCACTAAAGCCTCAGATTTATAAGAACCGGAAGTAAGCCCAACAAGAAGAAATCTATTTATTTGAATGCCAGAAATTTACAATTTAATATTTTTTTATTGCATTGCATTCCCAAGGCGTGTTATCATTTATGAAATCATTAATATAATAATAACATATGTCTTTTCACAACTTGACGAGTGGAAATCGAATTCATAATAATTTTCACGCACAGTCGGACTGCTGCCACTTCTACTCAGTGGTCTCTGTTTTTGTGAACAATATACAGAATGTTCTTGTACTGTTTCTGTGGATCCTACAGTGAAAGCGTAAACATTGTCCCACGGAAAAATACTCGATACAATGGACGTACGGGCGACGACGGTCGGCCAGCTTTATAAATATTTTAGTAAAATTATACATATCACCATATTTAGTAATATATTTAAGGGAAGTAACAGTTATGTATATTAAATTTCTTAAGATTAAGAGAAAAGCTTGTACTTGCAGACAAGTTTAAGTTATTTTGGTATGGCGATCTCTCATAGAGTAAGGATGCAAGGGATATATATATATATATATATATATATATATATATATATATATATATATATATATATATATATATATATATATATATATGTTATATGTTAAGTTAGTGTTTTTTTTTTGGGGGTGTTTGTTATGCTTGCCACAGGTCGTCCGTTATATGTTCATGTTTTTTTTGTGGCAATTAATGTATATATATATATATATATACATTAATTGCCACAAAAAAAACATGAACATATATATATACTATAATCACTTTCCAGTTTTTGGATTATGCGACGTATAGCGAGCTCAGACGGTGCACCATGACGACCATATTTAGCACGAAATGCTCTTTGAGTAGAGACAATACTTCTCGAGTTTTGATAGAAAATTTGGACAATTTACAAACGTTGAGGTAACGTAAACTTGTTCATGGTTAAATGGCAAACATTATTGAACACAAAACAACACAAATGTCAAATGTTAAACAACCAAGATGGCGGCTGTGAGCTATCAAAATCCTATCATCTATTGGGAAACACTGTATTAACTTGATGGTAGCTGCATCTTTTGCAATAAACATAAGAATGCCGTCATATCGTCAGTTTTAAAGGCAACAGGACAAAAAAATTGTTTATTAAATTATACTCAATATACTTATACGTTTTAAAATACTTCCATATAATATATACGAGTTAATGTTTTAAAAACTTTCGTACAATCAAAAAAGTAAGTACTAACGAGAAATTCACTTCATAAAAGTTTACTAATAAAAGTGCTATAATTATCTAAATATTATCTATATAAAATATAATTAAATTTATTGATTGCTTGTTTGATGTCTGATTGAATCTTCAACTCTAGTACAGCTGATAGTCAATGCCTAACGGTAGCTACTGAACTCTACATTACCGGAGCGGAGATAGAGGTACTCTCCTAGAGTGCCAAGAATTTTCAAAAATCTGAACCAAATATATAAGGAATACGAACAATAAATTAAACTTTAAGTTAAACAGAACGAACAAAGCCTGTTTTACCATTTTAATATTCTATACATACTCGTTTATTATATTCTTAAATTTGTATACACTTTATTAGTTTGCTTATTTTATTTTTTGAGTTATTTTTCCACAGCGTTTAATTACATCATCTTTAGCTTAACAATATTTTATTCATGTAGCATCTTTGGATTTTGCAATCGTTTTAGTCAGATCTGATAATATTTAATATGTAATATACAATATTAGAAAACCGGAAGCAAGAATGAAATAGATCGCAGAAGTTTTATACAATATTATATGATATATTAACGTAGGTGTGTCAAAAGAAGAATGAAAGAAAGATGAATGCAGTAGAGATGCGATCTCTTCGTCGGATATGCGGAGTCAGTTTAGCTGACCGTATATGCAGCGAGGAGATACGCAGAATGGCAGGTGTAAGCGCGAATGTCATAGTAAAAATGAAGAAGAACGAGCTCAGGTGGTTTGGGCACGTTGAAAGAATGAGTGATGAAAGAATGGTAAGAAAGATTTATGAACCAAAGGTGAGTGGTACGAGATACTGGGGGTAGGTCTCGTATATAGCATGAGGACCACCCGAAGAGCATGTATGAAGAGGATAATGACTGTGGACGAGGCGATAGAGGTGTGCAGAGTCCATAGCGTTCGTTAGCTCCGTACTCTCTGACTACCCTGCAAGGGATAAAGAGTAAACCTAAAAAAAGAAGCTGACGGATGAATGCTCTTTCAGCCTACACGTTGCCATGGAGTGTACTATAAGAGAACAAACTTAATCGCGTATATGAAATAAATGCTTTTAAAATAAATTCATTTATAATTTTTATACCTAATTTTGGACGGCAAGTAGTCTATGGAGTGTCTAGACACTAGATGGTCTCTGACTACTCTGCTATGTGGGAAAAAGCGTGAAGTAAAAAACAATCAAAAATAATAATTAAAAATAATTGAATAAAATATACAACCGCATTTATATAATCTGAATTTATAACTAAAATACTAAAACATAATTCCAAGTTACTTTTATACTACGTAACAAAATTAACAGTACTTTGATAGATATATTATGACGTGCTAATACATAAAAATAAACTTATCCGGACAATAAACAAGGCGTGATCCATCAAAAGTGAAGTGCGTGGGGTCGACAATTGTAGCTCGACGAACTACTGTACTACGTATTCCCAAGTGATAGAAGGCTTAGGTTATATTAGCAAGCGGTAGCGGATGTTTTTTGTGTTAAAACATTGTTTATATAAAATAGAATAATTGTTTTTTTAGCTTCACGCTTTTATTCCGCATAGCAGGGTAGGCAGGAAGTCGTAGTGTAAAGATACTCTGTACTTCGCTTTTCACCAAACTCCGGACATTACGTGTTGAGTGGTGAGACTCAACGCCGTACTTTGTCTTTTACCAGAGCGAGAAAGTGAATACATTTATATAATCACTCCCCCGAGTGGAGATCGAACCCAAAACCGATCGTGTTTTCAGTCAGACGCTGTTCCACTACGCCACGACCGGCCTCTTGTTTTTTTCTGTCCTAATAAATTAAAAAAATATAACATTTCCACTTTAATTTTATATTACATTATTATATTTGTTTCGTGTAATCTGTATTTAGTCTGTTTTTTGATATATTATCATATTTATATAAATATTTATTATTTAATAAATTTTAGCTTCACGCTTTTATCCCGCATAGCAGGGTGGACAAGAAGTACTTGGTGTCAAAACACTCCTGATCTAATAAAACCTTAGAAAGATAATGTATTATTATAAATTAGTTTTCCGTTTTGGAAGTGAAACTTCCTATGGACTGATGTGAGAAACTTTATAGAAATGTAAAAAAAAACATAATTTTTTCGTTACGCGCCATCTTTATTTTCCTTAAACTTTATTTAATTAAGCTTTACTTAACCAATTCTTGTAGAATTGTTTAGAATTTTATATTGAATGTATTACATGAGAAATAGCGTATTGATATTAAATATATTAATTCGAACAATTATCATTATTTTTAAAAACGATCTCATGAAGGAGTTTCGCTTCTTACATGTATACACTAATATACACAAACACACAAATTCTTTATTTTTATATTAAATATGAATTATTATATAAAATATTAACATATATTTAAAACATTTTTGAAAAAACGTATAAAAATTTTGAACACAGCGGGATTCGAACCCGCGCCTCTTGGATACCGTCCACACGTCCCACGGTATCTAAGAGGCGCGGGTTCGAATCCCGCTGTGTTCAAAATTTTTATACGTTTTTTCAAAAATGTTTACTAATCCTAAGTGTGGAATAAGACTTTAAAAATAGTAAATATTAACATATATTTAATTATTATACAAAATATAAATATATCTTAAAATGTATAATATATAAAAATTGTTTATAAATCCGCTATTTCTCATGCAACAAATTCAATATACAACCCTAAACAATAAATGAGTGGCATTTGTGTACAGATTACAACAATCGAGTTGGGCTTCGAGTTACGGGATCGCGAATTACATCAATTATTGTTTTTACAGACACTTTTACTTTATAATTATTTTGTTTTAAATGTACAATATGTAATATTTTCTACAATCAAAAAAATTATATGAAATAAGAGCCATTTTTAATACTATTGTTTATTTATTTTAATATTTTTAATATTATTGTTTATTTATTTTAATATTTTTAATATTATTGTTTATTTATTTTAATATTTCTAATATTATTGTTTTTTTATTTTAATATTTCTAATATTATTGTTTATTTATTTTAATATTTTTAATATTATTGTTTATTTATTTTAATATTTTTAATATTATTGTTTATTTATTTTAATATTTCTTATATTATTGTTTATTTATTTTAATATTTCTTATATTATTGTTTATTTATTTTAATATTTTTAATATTATTGTTTATTTATTTTAATATTTCTAATATTATTGTTTATTTATTTTAATATTTTTAATATTATTGTTTATTTATTTTAATATTTTTAATATTATTGTTTATTTATTTTAATATTTCTAATATTATTGTTTATTTATTTTAATATTTTTAATATTATTGTTTATTTATTTTAATATTTTTAATATTATTGTTTATTTATTTTAATATTTTTAATATTATTGTTTATTTATTTAATTATTTTTAATATTATTGTTTATTTATTATAATATTTTTAATATTATTGTTTATTTATTTTAATATTTTTAAGCGTAAATTTTACATTTTAATATAGATATTTTATAATAATTCAAAATATTCTATACATATATTTAAGCCCTGAATTGGCTAGATTTCAAGCTAAGGTTGCTAACAAAGTTGGATTGGAAGAGAAATCAATAAGGTAGTTTAGAGAAAGATCTAGTATTTTAGACTTTTTTTGCTAAGTACCGTAACTCAACGTCGCATCCCGTTTTAACAGATTGTGGAAATTATATATATATAAAATATATAATTTATATACGATCGACTCCGTTTACTCGCAGACACTGTCTTTCTGATTCTTATTTTAGTTGATTAAAAGTAGAATTGAACTTGGAATTATCGCAATTAATCGGATGCAACACTAATGTGCTATTATATTGTCTTTAAATTAGTTTATTTGTATTTAAAGCTTCAGTCTGAATTGGGATTTTCTTTAAGGGAATTACTTGTATTTAAAAATACATAGGGGACAGCGTCTCATTGTAAACGCAATCGGTTGTGGGTTCGATGCCCAGTCGAGGGAATGATTATATTTAAATTATTTTCATTTGCCCGCTCTGGTCAGACAAGGCGCGGCGTTTCCTGAGGTGAAAGCCTTTCTTAAAAGGGGAAATTAATTTGTAATATTAAAGCAGCTTCGAGCAACTATTAGCAACATCTAAATCCATCAGGAATTTATTACACATATAATGTATATAGGTTTATCTGAAATAGTGTTTCTTATATAACAAGATAATTCAAGATTTCTGGATCTATATATTGTACTTTTAAAATGAAAATAACAAAAACAAAATAAATAAATATGGCAATCTCTAGAAAAGATATGAAGGTGGTTCGCAAAATAACTGGGCAATGCGCCCAACGACCCCGAACACATAAGCAACCAGTGATCAACAATGAGTGTAAAGACCACAATCAACGGCTTAAAACTTTTGGAGGGACTTCTCCAGTTTTTTTTCACGCTTTTTATCCCGTATAGCAGGGTAGACAGAAAGTACTTAGTATCAAGACATTCCGTACTTCGCTTTCCACCGAATTCGAGACATTGTCTTTTACCAGAGAGAGGAAGTAAAAATAAATAATATAATCACTCCCCCGAGTGGGGATCGTACCCACAATTGACGCGTTTACAATCAGCCACTGTACCATTGCGCCAGAACCAGCCCCAAATTCCTCAACAAATTAAAACTAAGATCCGCTCCTGGAGACGACCCATATAATTTTCTAATTTCTCTCTGTGCTTCTCCGTGCTCTCCACCTTTGCAAAATGAATTCAAAAAAAACAAAATCAGTTACTTATTGGGGTTAAATGTATAACAGAACATTTTCAAGCCTTTTAGATAACGTCCGAGCGAACTACGGTCAATAACAATAAATATTGATTATAAGGACATTACCGCGGTACATTTGGAATATCACCGTCGGCTATATGGAAGGATGTTTACGATGTATGAAGTACACCGAAAAATCATATAACTATATACATATTAATGTAGAGGCCATTGTAATCGATACGTTTAATGAAAACAGTTTTGAGTACTGTTCTGAATTCGTTATAATTATAAAATAAAAGATTTTATATTTATATTAAATTATGATAATATTTCCATATTGTTTACGTTATTCCGCTCTGGTGAGAAAAAACGTGGTGTTGATTTTGCCACTCGATACGCAATGTCTTGATTTCGGGCGAAAACCAGTCGACGGAGTGTCTTGACACTTGATTTTCTCTGACTACCCAGCTATGCGTGATAATGCTTTACGCTATATATATATATATATATTTTAAATGCTTTTATATATTTATTTTAACTTTACTTAACTTGCATATAAAACAAAATAGAGAGAGAACTTGTATTAAAATGCTAGGTCTTAGATTCCATATAAATATAAAATATAATAATAAAATATTATATATATATATATATATATATATATATATATATATATGTGTGTGTGTGTGTGTGTGTGTGTGTCACAGATGAAAGTAGGAGGTAGAATCTCTGACTACCGTTTGGTCGTTACTTCTACTCTTAATTTGATATTATAAAAATAGTTATATGACAAAGAAAATAACAAATGGAAAGTATTTTTAATATTTACTATTTTTAAAAATAGTAAATATTAAAATAAAATAGCAATCTCTCTTGTTAAACGATTCTTTCTTAATAATCTTTAAGTAGTAGAAATTTGTAAAAATCTCTCTACAGAGTTGCTAACAACATAAATAAGTTGTAACAATCGTATAAGAATTTCGACGCAGCCGGTAGTAGAACGCATGGCTTAGCGGTCTGAGCGCTTGGTATCTAAGAGGCGCGGCTTCAAATCCCGCCGCGTTCAAATTTTTATACGTTGTTTTCAAAAAAAGGATTTTTAATAATTTAAATCATTATATACTTAAATAAGTAACAGCAATTAGCATTGTAAGAAAACTAAACACAAAATAAATATTATGAATTTTTAAATAAAACATGAATATAGATAAAGTTTGAACAATATTGATAATTATTATGAAAATCAACATAGATTTTGCTTTGCAATATTTTCTTCGCAGCGATCGGTCGTCAAGTGTGTCGACGCTTTTATAACTGCTTACATCCTTCTATAGGTGGAAGTCAAAGTCACAACTATTTTTCACATAATAAATTGTTTTTACTTATCGCAATATTTTATTTTATTTTAATTTAAAGTTCATAATCTTTAAAAACTATCAATAAATTATTATAAGGTGTTTAAAAGATGTACTAGAAAACAGTGAATTGCATTTAAGACCTTTAGGTTCACTTTAAAAATCTAAATACTTAATTTATTTAATACATAATTTATTTACAAACTTTACCTAAAACAATTCATAATTTCTTAAGTACGAAATCATTTTATTCAAATAAAATTCGCGGCGACATATAAAATTCAAACATACGTACATACACTCCGAAAGACCTTACATATTGCATGGAAGATAACAAAACGTATGTTGCAATAAACTACTTGAAATTATACTATTGAGAACTGGGAGCGTATATTTGGGGCTGTGCGAGTCTATAAATGCAGTTTCGCTTTTATTTATCGTCATAGTATATCTTAGTATAGAAATATTTATAATATGAATAATAAAGAAATAATTGATTGAAATTTTGATTTCCTATTAAAAATCACTCAGTTCCTTGTCTCAGTTCTTTGCAATACTGACGATTTTGATATATATATATATATATATATATATATATATATATATATATATATATATATATATATATATATATATATATATATATATATATATATATATATATATATATATATATATACATAGATATATATATAAATCTCAACCCTGTAAATAATATGTTACTGTTAAATAAGTTAGTAAATAGGGAGTTGAGATTAAAATGGTACCAGCTATTTCAGTTTCTTGCGTTAGTTATTCATAAGGATTCTGGCATTAAATTATTTATGCTAATTTATTTCTGATTCGCGTTACTTTCCAAAATATACTTTCAAGACAGTCCGGTTCGCTCAACTCGGATTTGAGGTTTGAGTGTTGAATGGCGGAACTCAACGCCGCCCAGTAGAGCAGAGAACCAGAGTTAATTTAAATAATTAATCATCCAAGTGAACAGTTAAAAGTTGTTTCAATGATCTACGGCCTCATAATTAATATGTAAAATATTGTACCACATCCAGACCTTCAAATGACATTCATGACATTTCTTTGACATTCAGACTATATAATCTTAATATTACCCAAAAAAGCGATTTTTTACCTAAAAGCAGTATTTCAAGAACAAACAATATAAGAAAAAAGCTGAAACACCAAGTAAAAACGCAATTTCATAGAGCGTACCCATGTTACGTCGGACGGACAGATTAACCGGGTAAGCCGTAATGATGGACACGAACGGAACTATGGAATATTGCTCAGTGATTTTGTGTGAAAAAATCTTTAGCTTGAAATATATTTGTAATACTTTTTTTTTAGTTTCATGCTTTTATCCCGCATAGCAGAGTAGACAGAAAGTATCTAGTGTCAAGATACTCGGTACTTCGGTTTCCACCGAGCCGAGTCGAGACGTTACGTGTTGAGTGGTGGAACTCAACGCAGCACTTTGTCTTTACCAAAGCAAGGAAGTGAAAATAATTTAAATATAATCACTTCCTCGAGTGGGGATCGAACCTAAAACCGGTCGCGTTTACAGTCTGACGCTGTCACACGACCGGCTTCAAATATGTAATATGTTGTAAATATATGTTTTAATAGTTATTTTATTTAAAATTATTTGAACAGTTCATGTTAAATATAGTGTTTTTTAATTATATTTTGAAAATTGATAAAATTATAAAGAAATGTTGAGACAGTCGTGGTGGAGTGGAACAGCGTCTGACTGTAAGCGCCATTGATTGTGGGTGCGATTTCCACTCGGGGAATGAGTTTATTTAAAATTTATTTTCATATTTCCACTCAGCATGCAATGTATCGATTTCGGGTACATAGCAGTCAACAGAGTGTCTTGACACTAAATTATCTTTGACCACCCTGCTATGCAAGATAAAGCGTGAACCTGCTTCCTCTGGAATCGCCTATAAGCACTTTAAACTCTCACGAAAACTATTTGCACTTTGAAATTTGGCCCCCAAAAGTTTATATCTATAAGAGCTATAATTTTTTGATATATACTTTTGTATAACTTAACATACGCATATAGACGTTGCCTTAGCAACGTGTATGTACTTAATATGGTACACATTAACGAGCCTAATTATTATTTCATATAATGGGAATAAATATTAAATATTTATAAAAATATTTAAATAAAAATGTAGGCAAGATTTTTTTATAAATTTCTACAACTATGCTACCCAAAAATAAGTTGTAACAAAACATATAAGAATTTCGACGCAGTTCGTAGTTCGTAGTTCGCAGTCAGAGTTCTGGGACGCAGGCGCATCTATTTAGCATCAATAGCATCTATTCTCTTCTTTTCACACTCTCAGAGAGTCCATATCTCGGATACTTATAGAAAGATAGAGAAAATTAGTGCTCTGAATAGGCGTGTCTTAGTGTTTTTGGTGATATTTCCATTTTTCCAAATCCTTCTCATCTAATTAATGGCTGATCTTACCATGGTCAAATGTCTTATTTACTTCCACGTATCCGCCATTGTTAGTGATCAATGATCCCAATAGATGTATGATTTGACTATTTCGCAATCAGCTACATGCATGACTTCGGGTGAGTTGTTTGTAGCATGTTTGATAATCAACCAAAGGCTAAATTGAAGGGTGACATGTTCCATTCTCTCAAGCAGATCTTCCATTTGGTCGATGCTTGTACCGAATAAAATGGTCCACATATCGTAAATTTAAGACTTTTCTTCCGCCAACTAAAACCCTTTCGGTCAAGTTTTTAAGGGTAATTTTCATTCGGTGAAATAATATAACCTTGGCGAACGCCGGCAATTGGGTGAAAATTATCTTAGAGTAGTTCGTCCACTCATTTATTTAATTTAAGATTTGTTCCCTGGTACCTTTTCCTCTTACAAATCCTGCCTGTTCCGGGGTATCTCACTTGACAAATACGACTTCAGACGTTCATTAAGTATATGTAGTAAGCTTGCGTGAGGCTATGAAGCCCCTCGCATTAATCCATAGTTGATCTAATGATTGTGTGGTATGGACGATCGACGTCCATTGTGTCCATTTTGCTCTAGGGCTGTCACAAATTTGGAGCTGTCTTTTACCTCTAAACGCGGATGATAGTTGATAAATCGGGCAGCTTTTAATTTGGTTTTATTATGCAGATTAAGAGTTGCTGATCTGATCTACAATCAGCTCCAGGCAGTGTGTGGGTGTTTTGGACAGGGATTCTCCATCGGGACGTTATCATGATGTAATCGATTTGGTTTCGATGGTTGCCATTTGGTGATATCCAGGTGTATAATCTCCGCGAATGGTTTTGGAAGATAACCTGTTAGCGATAACCGGATTAATATCCGCTGCAAATTATAGTAGGAGGTTCACCTATAGGTGAACGATATAACGTTACACTGTCCTACTCCGTATTTTCCAGCACACGTACTGGTTAGGTTAGCGTTAGCATCAATTTTGGCATTAAAGTCGGGGTATCTAGTTAATATAATAATAGTATAATAAATGTATAAAAAATAAAAAAAAGTACATTATCAGTGACAACTGAATGTAAAAAATCTTTTTTCAGTTAAAGCTGTTAAAAACCATACAAAATTTTAAAGGCAGATTGGAATTGGAATCGTTTGTACCGCAGAGAATAAAATACAGCGCAAAACAAAAAAAACCGTAACAAAATACTTTGCCGCTTTTTATTTTTCACGAGAGCGCGCCTTTTGTTTGCTTAACACGTTATCAATAGGCGGAAGTTGATACCAATCTCTATTTCTAAGTATAAATTGGGTATTAGCTTATTATTAATGTGGTTAGAGTTGAACAGTTTTATATTTGAATGATTCATTTCTTATTGGTTGTCACATTTTTAAATTTCATATAAAAATTTGAACGCAGCGGAATTCAAATCAACGTCTCTTGGAAACTGTCCAAGCGCTCTGACCGTTAAGCTATACGTTCGACTACCAGCTGCATCGATTTTTGCTACTCAAAGATTATTAAGAAATAATAATTTGGCACGAGAGAATGCTATTTATTTAAATATTTTTCTTTTTTTAAAGTGTTATTTCACATTTAAGATTAGAAAACCCTTTAAAAAAATCTTTACAGCATCTCTGTTGCATCTGCTAATAGCAGCAAAGCTTTAAAGCTACATTTCTTTCCTAGAAGTCATATTAGAGTATATCTAAATCGTATATATGTTTGTTAGATTGTATGGTTAGTTAAAATGTTAATAATAACGTCAGGATAAGCAAAACAGGTAGAACCAAAATAACCTACTATTCAAAAGTCTACGAGAAACAGAGCTCCGTGTGGTTTAAATTACCGACTTATATAGGCATCGAAAAAATAAAGGCAAATCATAGTTAAAAAGGAGGGTAGGTGCTTGGTAATAACATTATCATTCTAATTACTTCCTTTAAAATATATTAATTAAGATCGAATGGCATCCCTTTAGTTACTAATATTTAGGACAAATATCCCATGTTACATATTTATACATAAATTACGTTAATATGTTAATAAAATGACATTAAGATTTTCTTTTGTTACGAACGCTCAAACGACCTATTGATCGAGCTATTTCAATCTAGACAAAATCTAAGCTTCAAAACAATTCGTCGAATTTTAATATGCAAAAGATACGAATGATTTCTGGGAATATAAAACCTAATATAATAATTTTGAGCATCGTACGTAGTTACATACCAATATGGCAGAGGTCGTCCGTGGCGCAATGGACGTCTGACTGTTACGATTTTATATAAATTATCATTTAGTATATAAGACTAAGCGTGGCGCTGAGTTTCGCAACTCAACACAAAATGTCTCGAATTCGGTGGAAAAAGGACTATGGAGTGTTCGACACTAGATACTTCCTGTTATGCGGGATAAAGGATAAAAAAAATTAATGTAGCAAAATTCCCTGCTATAATATTAAGACGACTAAAATACTTTTTAAATGAAACTATGTTAAGTGGATTAATTGTGTATATTTGGCTATTCGAAAATATATTTTTGGAAACCTGACACTTTAAAGTAGTCCGTGGTCACAGATGGAGGTGGCATTTGTCTGTTGGTTTATACAAGAAAATATATATCAATCTACCGCCATCTGTTTCTTAATTGCCTCATGTCTGCCTGCTGCCCTGGATTCTTGCAGAATGACTGTATCTTTGTCTCTGGTGTGGTGGATTTGAGATTAAACATTTTTATTTTTTTTCTAAGTCGCTTTCTAAGTCGCACCCATGTGATAGAGTTTAATAATGTACCATTTTCGATTCGATAACCAAATTGATACACTGACGTACAAACTGGCTCGAATGACCTTAAGTTAGCTAACAATGAAACCATTTCTGAACACTATAATTGTTAACGGCTTGATGAAGTAGTACATTATTCTTGTGTATTTTGGCTAGACCATACAACTTAGAAGGTTTTACTCAACTAGGCACAAGGGATTTAATGTCAACGAGAAGGTCTTTGCGTGGTTTTATATTAACTAAAATACTTGTACATCTTAAAATAATAAATAGCTCGAGTCTTTCATCCCGAATAGCAGGATATGCAGAAAGAAGCAAGTGTTAAGATTAGCATACTTGGCTTTCCGCTGAATTCATATCATTAGCTGTTAAGTGGTGGAACACATCGCCACCATCGCCACATCGCCGCCACATTTGTGTCACCAGAGAAGAAATAAAAATAATTTAAATATAATGATTCCCCTGAGCTAGAATAAAACTCACAACCGATCTACTGTAAAGCCACATGCTGTCTGACTACTCTACGACCGGTATTTTAATAATAAATACAAAAGCAGGCAAAGTAACACAAAATTGTCATCATGAAATATATGTATGGAGAGAAATTAAATATTGAAATTTATGATCTATTTTTATGTTATTGTTATTGTGTTCAACGTAAAAAAATGTATAGAACATTGATATTAAAATGTTTGAATCTGTATAGATAAGCTTTGAGTCTTAAATATACTACAACTAATTTTCTCCTTGAATAAAAATAATCTAAAAATAATTTTCTCCTTGAATTTTAAATACTGGATTCTGTTCGCGAACTTGTGGTATGATCTTCCTTTATATATATATATATATATATATATATATATATATATATATATATATATATATATATATATATATATATATATATATATATATATATATATATATATATATATATATATATAAAGGAAGAGCAACAAACATACATACATACATTCACAATCATAATTTAAGATTAATGTAATTGCTGGGGTGAAATCTGGTCACACTGCTATTCTGGGAACTATCAACTATCTTATGTAATTACTGCACGTGTTACATTACCCACAATATAGGTTATTATCTTATTAACGTAAGATCAAATGTAGAGCTTCCTGTTGAGATTCGCCTTAAATGTAACTGCATGGATTATTAGAGTGAGAAAATAGTGTCACATTTCACTGAGTATTTTGACATAATACATGATGCTGACAGCAAATATTATATAGTCAATCTTTTAAGAAAAGAAATTTGTATAATTATATTACATTTAAAAAAAGTGTGAATTTAATTTAAAAAAATATTTTAAATGAAACTATTTAACCGGATTAATCGCGTATATTTTGGTATTCGAAAATACATTTTTGGACACCTGACGTTTCGAACACTTTACAGTAGTCCGTGACCACGTAGTCACGTAGTAGTCAGTCTACCTGTGACCACGGACTACTGTAAAGTGTTCGAAACGTCAGGTGTCCAAAAATGTATTTTCGAATACCAAAATATACACGATTAATCCGGTTAAATAGTTTTATTTAAAATGTATAAAAATCGCGAAAATCAAAGATCTTATTAAAAAAATATTTTAAATAACTCATCACCGCATCTCTTTTCGGAGAAACATAAAAAAAAACATACATTCATTCCCTCGAATTGGAATCAAACCTACAACTAGTGTATACAATTTGGCGCTGTCCCAAGATGGCCTGAATCAGAATTCACTTTAGCAAATTAATATTCACTATACACGAATTAAATAATAAAGTTATATGATTCAAGAACGGGCCACTTCCTTCCATTAGCACTTTATCCTTATAATCAGTACCGTAACAAAGTAGCCGTGTTGTAGCAATATTACTGCGATTGAGGGCCTCTTAATCTTACCTAATAAAATTATATCGTCGCTTTCACGCTTTTTCTGATATTGTCTTTTGAAGGGGCGCTCAAATATTATAATTTCATATCTTTCAATATTTCAGTTCACCGGTTTTTCTACAGAAATAACCAAATATCAAGATTTTGAGCTTTCTGCGCAGATTTGAGACATTGTTGGAACTTAACGCCGCACTTTGTCCTGTCAGATTCTCCATACGGCAGTTGAACCTAAATATCCAGTAGAGAGTTAAATATATTTCTATTCAGCATGTATATTTAAAGAAACAGTAGAGAATTATGATGGTACATTTTCATAATATTCCATCTACTATACAAAAATATATCTAGATATTGCATAATTTTAGAAATATAACACGCAAATGCACCTTATATGCAAAAGCCCTAAAGTTATCTATTAATATAAATTTTTTTAAGGTCTTCAAAGGAGTTTTAAACCTAAAGTTAAGATTTAAAAGTAAAATCATATCACTATGGTCTCTTCAATAAATCGTATATAATATTTAAAATAAGTTGAAAAAAAACCTCCTTTTTCATGTTTTCCTTATACTTAGACATTGCGTGGAGTGGCTGAACTCAACCTCGTGCTTTTCTTAGCAGAACTGAGAAATGCGGATACTGAGCGGGATACTTGAGCCTCCCTGCTCTACGGAATTATACATATCTCCCGATCGACCCTCCGATATGGAGACACGCAATAGGGTATATTTTACTATGTTACGATGTAGTAATTTTTATGTAAATCGAACTAGGATATATAGACAGATATAAAATGCCTATGAAATTTACCCTCTTTTTATGGGAAACGATTTTTTACGCAATAATTTTGTACAATGCATTGTCTCATATGTTATCTTTGGTTTATATCACCTGTGTGTTTCAATGGATTTTTGAACTTGTGGTTTAGAAACTTGACAGTAGTTCTTTATAGAGAGTGTATATGAAAACTCATTATAGCATGTGTAATAATTATTTAAAAACACACACATTGAGAAAAAAAATGACCGGGACTCAATCCGCGTCTCTTGGGAAACGTCCAAGCTCTCTAAGCCAAGCCATGCGAACTTCATCCTGCTACGTCAAAACTCTTATGCCTATAAGAGGCATTATTTTAAGTTAGTAATCAATTTTTAGGCATTATTTTAAGTTAGTAATCAATTTTTTGTGAGTTAATTTTATTTATTAATTGACTGTAATCTGTATTTTTCATGATAGCTCTCCTTCTGGTATTTAGATATAGAACTCTTGTAGTGGCAATTTATTTCAAATAAAAAATTTGTACAATGTAGGAGTATTTTATTAATGCGTAAGATATCTTATCCCATGTATCCAAGTAAAATCATAACAATCATATATTTATTCTGACGATTCTTGGCAAGCTAAAAGTTAGTCTCGCTTTTACAGCGATACCACTATATCATTTTCACGTTTATATTTCAAGTGGAAAGTTTTTATTCAAACACTTCATATTTATGGATTTCCACTAAAATGGTTTACAATGCGGTAACTTTTAACAACTTGAAGCATACACCGAGGTACTCGACCGTTAAATTGTATTCAGTTATTTATTATATCATATTCATTTTATATATAGACAGGCCGGTCAGCGGACAGCGTCTGACTGTAAACGCGATCGGTTGTAGGTTTGATCCCCACTAGGGTGAGTATAATAAATATTTAAATTATATTCACTTCCTCGCTCTAGTAAAAGATAAACTGCGGCGTTAAGTTCCACCACTCAACATGCAATGATTCAAATTCGGTGGATAGTGAAGTCCGGAGTGTCTTGACACTAGGTATTTTCAGTCTACCCTGCTATGCGGGATAAAAGCTTGAAGCTAAAAAAAATTGACAGCATTGGAATAGATTATGATCTTAAAATATTACGATATTTATTTTTAAACTTATTGAGTAGCGGACATGCCTCTCCGCCACATGTATACGCTATTCTACTTAAGGCTTGTTACAAAAAAAAACATTTCATTAGAGAAAATTGTTTTTATAATTACAATACTATATTTTAACAGTTAGTTATAGAGTATAATTATATCTAATTCTAAGTAGAAAAATTGACTTTTCTGGGTTTTTGTATTTACAGAAGTCTAAAATTAGGACAATCCAAGGGAGTTGTATAATTTAAAAATATACATTTGTTTTTTTATGTAAAACAAAGATTTAAAATTAGGAATTTGTATCGCGATACGACATCACCCTACTGTATACGATATACGAGTGGACATGTTAGTATGTATGTACATAATAGTATGGACATATTAACGCACTAAAAACAGTGCGAAACAAATTATAAAAGATTTTAATATTTTTTTATTCGGTAAATATAAATATGGGCTTTTTCCAAATGATTATGTAGAAAATGCTGAATGAACCGTTTCGCATAAATATCAACTTGTATATTTTACACACTACTGTGTTCGCGAAGCTCAATTGACTTGCTTGCTTTTAGTTACAATAAAACGCGCAGCGAGAAATGCAATATCTGTTATTGATGGGACAAGTTGGAAGAGAAAACTTTTAAAATATTAATTATTAAAACATTTGTTGCACCTGGCTCTTTGACACTGTGTATGGTCAATAGATGGGAATTTAATAACCGTATAGTTATTTTAAACAAAGTGTTTTCATTAAATTTAAATGAATACTGAGGCCGGTGGTGGCACAGTGAGGCCGGTATAGGTGAAGTGGGACAGCCTCCACTCGAAGGAGTGATTGTATTTAAATTATTTTTTAAATGAAACTAATTAAATGAATGAATGAAAATAGTTTCATTTAAAATGTATAAAAATTGCGAAAATCAAAGATCTTATTATATTTAAATTATTTTCACATCCACGTTGTGGTAAGTGCGGCGTTGATTTCCACCACTCAACGCGCAATAACAGTTATAAATATAATATTAAATTAATCTATCTTAAAAATCAGCATAAGATTGTAAAATAAACTAGTTATTTTAAATTTATAAATACGTTTAAATAATATAAGTATACGGATATATGTATGTTTAATCTCAACACATAGCAGTTGATTGTGACAAATCAACGTTCTATGTTCTATACGTTTATTCGTACGTTACATCAACCCGTTCCCTTTATCCTTTTTTTTAAATGTATAAAATACAGAGTTCAAACACTTTTCTCTTATATACTTATATACCCTATTATATACTTAAATATACTCATATATTTTTTTTCTTATATTTTTTTATTTATGTCTTACGTCTATAGTAAATATAAACTAGATATATATTTTTTTACTTTTTTTTTAACTTCACACTTTTATCTCTTATAGCAGAGTAAACAGGAAGTACCTAGTGTCCGGACACTCGAACATCGCTCTCCGCCAAAATCAAGACATTGCGTGTTAAGTGGCAACTCAACGTCATGCTTTGTCTGGCAAGAACCAGAGCGAGGAAATGAGAATAATATCAAAATATCATTTTGTTAGACTTATTAAGGTAATTTTATATTTATTTACAAATTCTTATAACTCAGACCAAACGCTACACACCCAAACTCAAAGCGGGCAATGCAAGCGCAACTTCGCGGCAAACTTCCCAGTTGAGAAGCACACCTTCCTAATTGGGTAAATATAAGAGACGCAGTATCCAAATCGAGAGGAACTACCTACACTTGTACTGAGTAAATAATGAGAGATCTTTATAATTTTGTTACTCACTATGTACCTATTTAAAGCAAATAAAGTTGGTAAGATTAAGTTAATATTATATATATTTACATAGTTTATTTGAAGTGAGCGAATTATTTTCTTAGTCGGAAGTTGTATTCAAATCACATTTCTCTGATCTTCTGAATGTGAACGTAGCGTTTATCATATATTAATTCAGTTGAGATACTCAGTCTAACTACTACTTAGACTAACAAGTAAAAGGAAATGGTTATGTATCGAATTATTTATATTTCCCAGCTCTGTTAATACAAAGCGCAGCGTTAAGTTCCGCAACGCATCACGCTATCGGTCAAATTGATTGGAAAAAAGAGAATGTCACATTTTATTTGTAAATGCTATACAAAAGCAGCTAAAAAATTTAAATACTATATAAAAACCTATAATTTTAAAACTAACATATATACAAGGTTCGTCTTACTCTATTCTAAAGTAAATATTAATAGCAAACGCATACTAAAACACATCTCAAATGATGAAATTAAAACTTTGATATTCGAAACACGGCGATATAATTCAATTACAATAGACACGATGTTGACAGCATTGAAATATAGCTCCACGATAAACCCAACCAAATAAGCTGGTAACCACACCGCACCAACTCGTGTGTACTGTATTAGAATAATGCAATAAAGTGTAGCGTGTTATGTGTTTCTTACGCCATAGTACTAGATTCGATTCCCTGTAGATGAAAGTCAAAGTTAAATGGAGGAATGATTATTATTTTACGTTTATTTTCGCTTCAAAGATAAAACGCGGTGTTGAGTTCGGCATCCGATACATGATTTTGAGCGGAAAGCAGTCAACAGAGTGTCTCGATACTAAGTTTTTTTTTCATAATCAGACTCTGTCCGCAGGCTCATTCGTGCCTCTTGATAATTTTTATAACATTACATTCAATACCGTGGCCTATTTTTAATTTAGTCTTAAAAATCAAGGGGTAAAAATTCCTGATCGATATGATATATTTATTGTTTTTTTTATTAATATATATTATCTTTATTACATTATTACTTTCATATATATTATTATTATCCTCATGATTATAATTAGTATTAACTGTATTACAACTTTTACTATTGTTTATTTTAATACCACGCATAACTCTCAAGTATTTCTAAATAATATTTATCTTTTATATGTTATGAGACACTGGAAGAGCTAAATCAAATGCTGAACGACCTAAATGGGTCCTCCCGACGTGTTGGTCTTGGTATGAACTTGGACAAAACAAAAGTTATGTTCAACAGAAACGTCATGCCGAGACCAGTGCGGGTCGAAGACGTTCTTCTTGAAGTTGTACAGGACTACACCTACCTAGGCCAGACAATACAACTTGGCCGACACAACTTCGAGAAGGAAGCGGATAGGAGGATTCAGTTGGGTTGGGCGGCATTTGGCAAGCTCCGTCGAGTCCTTACGTCAACAATTCCGCAAAGCCTAAAGACGAAGGTTTTTGAGCAATGTGTCCTACCTGTAATGACATACGCTGCCGAGACGTGGACACTGACAGTAGGGCTGGTCCACAGATTTAAAGTCGCTCAGCGAGCTATGGAGCGAGCTATGCTCGGGGTCTCTCTCAAGGATAAAATCAGGAATGAGGTTATCCGTGAGAGAACTAAAGTAACCGACGTAGCTCGCAAAATCAGTAAGCTGAAGTGGCAATGGGCCGGTCACGTCTGTCGCAGGACAGATGGCCGTTGGAGCAGACGAGTCCTGGAGTGGAGACCGCGTCTTGGCAAACGTAGTGTAGGACGCCCTCTGGCCCGTTGGACTGACGACATACGCAAGGTTGCCGGAGCAGGCTGGATGAGGGTTGCGGAGGACCGGGATGTTTGGCGCAAACTTGGGGAGGCCTATGTCCAGCAGTGGACTGCAATTGGCTGACGATTTTATATGTTATGGTTATAGATTTTTTTAGCTTAACGCTTTTATCCCGCATAGCATGATAGACAGAAAGTACCTAGTGTCAAGACACTCCGTACTTCGCTTCCCATCGAATTCGAAACATTGCGTGTTGAGTGGAGGTACAGATTAACTATTTTTAATTTTCTAATGTCTTTTCCCCAAACTAAACCACCCATCGCAACCGCTGGTCCTTGAGCCCCAAGTGGCGAGGGACCTTTCGCCTGGACAATGAAAGCCATGACAGCATACGGACTGGACTAGACTCTGCCTCATAAATGGTCATGACACGCGATCCGTCTCCAGTTCCGTATCCTTTGTCCATCAGGAGTTTTACTCCTCTTGAGTGTAGACCAAGTATAGGGTACCTTCCTCGCCTTTTGGTATTTGTGCGCCAGTGAAACACTCCAGGTTGAGCGGGTGATTAGGCTAGAGGGGTAGATGCTGCCGTACATTCTTAGAGGTGACATCCATAGGGTTTCGGTACGTGCAAGTCAACATATGTGTGATGTTGAGGGTCAGGTATAGTCTACAGTATCTTAGACCTGGATACCAGATTGTCTCTGGCTATTCTCCGAGATAAAATAAATTTGATCAGCGAATAATTTAATATTGGTTCACTTAAAGTATTGCCTTAGAGTTGAGAAGAACCAGTTTAAGAAACAGTGGGACTGTTTTAGAGTCAACAATTTATAGAATTGTATTTATATTGTGTCTTTATTTGTAAAATCGTAATAGCGACAAAAAGACGCCTTCTCATACATTTTTAAAATATATTCTTAATCATTTCTTTAGTTGCACCAAATTGTCTTTTGGTTTTGGTTTTATCTTAATATCTATCTCTCTTAATTAGCAAGGTAGTTAGATATAACATAACGTTATGAAAAGCAGCGTTAACCACTTTTGTTAGAGTGGCGAAACTCAACGCCGCTTTTTATTTTATTTGATCGAAAACATGAATATTATTACATTATATTGACATAATACGTAAATTAAATACACATTATAATGTAAGCATATTGAAAGTTTAGAGGTTAAAAAACGACGTCAAGCCAGGGTTACACAATATTATAATCCTTGCCCATCTATCAGTTGACATGGGTTGGGCGGCAGATGTCCCGACTTTGTATAATTTAAACCGTAGCACAAACTGACGCTTTAGTTTTTTCCGGATCTCCGTTAGAACTTTATCTATTTCTAATAATAAATTATAACCGGCCGTTCGGTTTAGATGCAGGATATCGTTTTTGTTTCCCAGCAAAAGGAGTGAGTGGTTGGATGAAATACGTTTGCGAATTGCTCAGGCGTTATTTTCATTTGATAATAATAAATTTCAATATTGAGGCTTAAACAGTAAAATTATATATTGAACGTACGTCCGTGGTGCAATGGAATAACGTTTCAATGAAACCCCAATTGAATGTGTGGTCCGTTCTTGTTTGGGTTTGCGTTCTTCTGGTACTCCAAGACACATTCTAAAGTATTATAGCCTGGATAGTTTCTCTTCGGCAACCCTTCCCTAACCTACCTTACCTGACCTAACTCTACCCTACCTTACCCTATGATGTGAAAACGTTAAAATACATTTTAAAATTTACTACTTTTAAAGTGTTATTCCACACTAAGGATTAGAAAACATTTTTGAAAAAATGTATAAAAAATTGGACTCAGCGGGATTTGAACCCGCGCCTCTTGGACGGTACCCAAGAGGCGGGGGTTCAAATCCTGCTGTGTTCAAATTTTTATACGTTTTTTTTCAATAATATTTTCTAAAAATACATTTATTTAACACACTACAATTGTAAACACTATATATACATACATTGGGTTACTTAGCCTAAGCAAAGTGCCAACGATTGTTTTAGCAAACATTTTGGGGCTGTCAGTGAATTGGAATTCGATGTCTCGCGTCATATTCACATACAGACATAAAAACCAATGTACGTGCAGAATATGAAGAAAGGGGATTTACCCTCGTCAAGTGGGCGACGGGCAGGGTAATACCAGCGAGCAACCAAAATAAAAGCACGATGAACTGTTACTTTATTCGTTAGTACAATCGTTATTATTTTTGGTTCATTTTTTTCACGTCTGACAGCTTATTAGGTTCTATGTTCTGCGTTTTGCGTTATGCGTTCTGCGTTCTGCGTTCTGCGTTCCGTTTTACGGTCTCCAGTTTTAAATTAGTACAAAGATATTGAACGTGATAGTTAAAGCTTAAAATTTTCTTACATGTATAAATACGAGCTGACGAAATATTTTAATAAAAATTTGAGCGAGGTTCGAAGTGTCGATTAACCCATACCCATTGCATTCATTCCCATTGCATAAAGATTTCTGCCAGCGTTACGTTAGCCAGTATGGTGGTCATAAAAATTTTATTCTTGTTGTGTAAGCAGGTTCAAATCCCACTTTAATAAGGCCAAAAACGTTTTCAAATTATAAAAAAGTTTTCCATGAATTTGTAACGGTATGAACTTACGTATATATCGAAATATAAATATGATTTAATATTTAAATCACATATGTCTATTAAACGCACACATAATAATATTATATAATAATAGACTATAATAAAATTATTAAATATTTCATATAGTATGTAATGAACAGATTGCGTTCGTGTAATAAAAGAAGTTGCAGTTGTGCATGTAGGGCGGCCGAGCTCGTCGACGTCGACGATGTCGTGCATCGTCAGACCGAGTCGTCTTTCATAGAGTTTTTGACTTAATGTTTAAAGAGATTTCAGGTTACACCGTCCTGAATGTCAGAACAGTTGCGTGACATATATAGGGAGGCAGCATGCGGCGGTCGTGTCAACGTCCTTATGTTCTAATGTACTAACATATATGATGAGCTGAAAGACTCGTACCGCATATAAAATATATATGATAAGTGGCTTTATGGCAAGGTGGCAATATTGGCAAGATTTTATGCAAATGAAATTCTAATAAGAATATAAATATATGTATTTGGGGCGATACATGTAGTGGATCTATGTGATAGAGACACACCATGCCGCCTGGCTTTCGATGTTCGGCGAGCTTATGGCTTGCTGATATTCGTTGTCGGTGGCATAAATCAATATTGCTGGGCATCACCGAGGCTGATATAATTAGCTTAGGTGAACTGCTACGGATGCGCGATGCTTGTACTGCAATTGTAATTTGTATTGCAAATGAAATTTTTTAACACTGTTACCTCTGAATCTCTAAAAGATCTTGAGTTACATACGAATACAACAACAAATGGGTCCTAACCACGTGATATATCATGAGCCAAGGCAAGGCATATATAATTATAGTATTTATATATATTATATGGGGGGAGAGATAAACGTTACAAATTACAAGGACGTAGTTTAATCAAATCATTACTTTTCATTTTATTTATTAGTTTAATTAGCAATATGTCTAATATTATTTAATAAACATAGAAAAATAACTTTAAAAATTAAGTAAGTTATAGTAAATATTTTTTAGATTTTTGAAGCTGGTTATGGCGCATTGGGACAATCCCCACTTTGCGTTGAGTTCCACCACTCAACACGCAATGTCTTGAATTCAGTGTAAAGCGAAGTACGGAGTGTCTCGACTCTAAGTACTTTTTGTCTACCCTGCTAAGCGGGTTTATAAACAATGTTATGCAATTTCATGTTTGTATATGTAAAGTCCTACGGCTTTGCTCTGATGCAATCGTGATTAGTAGCATAGCATAGAGTGGCTATGTATGCATTTTAGATTCCTCGAAAATTGCTACCCAATTTGAACGGAACAACCTTTGTTAATACTGCAATGTAAATACTAACCACTTCTATTATACTGGCCGTTTGTATATTGAGTTTAGATCAGCTTTACGTTTTTACTCCGTTAGCAGGGTTGTCAGAGAGAAGACGTAGAGTTTCCACTAGAATTGAGACGCTGCGTGTGGAACTGAACGCCGTACTTCCATCTACCAGAGTGATGAATTAAAAATAATTTAAAAATAATCATTTGGCTGAGTGGGTATCGAACAAAAACAACCAATCGCGTTTCCAGTTCGCGTTCACATTTATATCCTGCATAGCAGGGCAGGCGCCTAGTGTCAAGACAATCCGTACTCCTCTTTTCGCCGAATTCGATACATTGAGTGTTGAGTGGAGGAACTCAGAGGAATTGAAACGCCGCGCTGTGTCTGAACATCGAACCCACAACCGGTCGTGTTTACTGTCAGACGGTATCCCACTGTGCCACGACTGACCTTAATTAAGAATTATTAATATTTTGCACAAAGTTAATATAGAAAAAGATAAATGCCTAGCACCTCTTATTCATAAAGATATTTATATGCAAAACAAACATCAATACTCGTACAAAATTCCTCGATCTACCAAAAACTGTACCAACCTTCAGCTTATTACTCAGTTTTGCCAATTATCAAATAAAACAACAATTTGGCCTAATTGATTTCATTTTGTTTGAAATGTTTATTTAGTTTTTTATTTGTTAACCTAGTTAGCGGTTTGTAGAGTACCGTCACACCCTCGTACGTATCGTTTGTAAATTCATCAAATTAAGATAGTACTGAGGCCGGTTGTTGCGTAGTCTGACAGCGTCGTACTGCAAACGCGATCGGTTGTGGGTTCGATTCCCATTCGGGGGAGTGATTATATTTAAAATTATTTTTCTTACTTGCTCTGGTAAGATATGTATCGTTTGTAAATTCATCAAATTAAGATAGTACTGAGGCCGGTTGTTGCGTAGTCTGACAGCGTCGTACTGCAAACGCGATCGGTTGTGGGTTCGATTCCCATTTGGGGGAGTGGTTATATTTAAAATTACTTTTCTTACTTGCTCTGGTAAGACAAAGTACGGCGTTGAATTCAGACAGTCAACACACATTGTCTCGTATTCGATGGAAAGCGAATAAAAAAAGGTTCAAATAAAAATATAAAAATTCAACATTTTGTCTGTCTATCATTTAAAATTAATAAAAAAAAATAAACAACGTAAATAAAAATATTAAATGATGTATATAATAATAAGTATTCAGAGAACCGCAAATTGGCTGTTACGTAGAGCGGCACGGGTAACTTAATAACTATACATCGATACCTGAAATATTAGTTGAGTTCGGAAGTGCAAACTACAGCACTAACCCGAGGCGAAGTTAGTAAACTTTGCAGTCTTACTTATTGCCTGTCAAAAAACGCTAGATAGACTCACCTTAGAACATTGGATTTAGTATTTCTTCCAATATTATAGAGACGTAGTGGAACAGTGGGGTTGATGTCCCATACCCAATGCTGGTTCGATTTGAATTCTGTATTATGATTATGTCTTAATTATTATTATTTTCCCTGTTTTTGTTGTTATTACGCAAGGCACAGCGTTTGGTTGCGCCATTCAATGTCTTGTAATTGATCAAAAAATGTAGAGTGAAGTCTAAATAAAGAAGAGTTGTATCTCAATAATATATGTTTGCTAATTAAATAGGCAGTAGGAATTCGAATCCTATTTAATATTTTTTTTGCTTCACGCTTTTATTCCGCATAGCAAGGTAGACAGAAAGTGCCTATTGTCAAGACGCTCCGTACTTCGCTTTCCATCGAATTCGAGACATTGCGTGTTGAGTGGTGGAACTCAACGCCGTATTTGTCTTTGACCAGAGCAAGGAAGTGAAAATAATTTAAATATAATCACTCTCCCGAGTGGGAATCGAACCCACAACCGATCGGGTGTACAGTCAGTCAGCCCTACTGCGCCCGACCTATTTAATAATATATACAACATTTAAAAAGAAATATCATTTCTTTACCTCGTATATTGAGAAAGACTATAGTATTTGACGTAACTAGCTGCACTTTTGAATAAAATCTATGTAATGTAAAATATTAAATATTTTTTTAGTTTCACGCTTTTACCCCGCATAGCAGGATAGGCAGTACCGTACATTGCTTAGTGTCAAAGCACTCTGTACTTCACTTTCCACCGAATTCGAGACATTGCGTGTTGAGTAATGGAACTCAACGCTGCATTTTGTCTTAAGACAGTGAGGAAATGAAAACAATTTAAATATTATCACTCCCTCGAATGGTACAGTCAGGCGCTGTCCCACCGCGCCACGACCGGTCTCAATATTTTTGAATGATGTATAATTAAAAATAATTTCCCCCAAACGGAAACCAAACCCACTACCAACGCGAGTAATCTACTCAGTTGCCAAACACCGGCAATTCAAACTCATGCTCTCAAATTTAAAACCCCCATTAATATCTAAAGTCTATCTATTAGTCAAGTCAAATCCTATGCAAATGGTCGCTTAATTACAAATTTCCTTTGTTAATTAGCGTAAAGGCCTTGTTACTTTGAAAAAATTTACTTTCCACTGCGCTAGAAGCGAATTTTGTACGAAAAATTAACATAAAATATGTATGACACTCCGTCTGTTCGTCTCGCATCTTTCAATTAGTATTATTATTTAATTCTTCTAAAAGAGGATGAATGTGGAGAAAGTGTATGTAATTAGTGCAGCTTAATTATTGCTATTGTTTAATATTAGAACCATATAGGTATTGCAGATATATTTTATAATATTGCGTTTTGAGTTCAAAAATAAAATATTATTTTAGTTATATTTATTTTGAAAAAAATCCTTTTTCTATTATTCAGTACAGCGTTAAGTTCCGCAATCCTACCAGCTCTTTTTAAAAATAAGGTAGAGTGTATTGTAATCTTTTCTTTTATTTTATCCGATTATGCTTAATTTATTTTTTGATAATTACAAAGGGTTTTAAAATATTATTAATTTTATAATAATTTTGTTCTTAACACTAAATAATCTACCATTAATGGGGTGCATCCCGGTAGCAAACCGGAAGTGACATATAATTACAAGACCCTTTTAGAACTTAATGTAAAAAATGTTGCAGCTCTTAATACAGGCATAATCCCAACCTAAATATGGAAATTTTATTATAATTATAATAAAGTTTTGTGGGAAAAGGAAAAAGTATATAAAATTTAAATAAAATTGTCAGTTTATTACAAATTATTGACGCCGATTATAGCGCAGTGGGAAAGTATCTGACTGCAGACGCGTTCGGTTGTGGGTTCGATTTTCACTCGGGGATTTTTTTTTTAGCTTCACGCTTTTATCCCGCATAGCAGGATAGACGGAAAATACCTAGTGCAAAGACACTCCGTACTTCGCTTTCCACCGAATTTGAGATATTACGTGTTGAGTGGTGGATCTCAACGCCGCACTTTGTCTTTCATCAGAGCGAGGAAATGAATATAATTTAAATATAATCACTCCCCCGAGTGGGGATCGAACCCGCAACTGATCGCATTTACAGTCAGTAACTGTGCCACTGCGCAACGACCGGCCTCAATTTGATTATATTTAAATTATATTAATTTTCTCGCTATGCAGGAGAAAAGCGTTAAGCTAAGAAAAGAGTTACAAAGAAAAGAGTATGACAGAACGCGTTGATTATAGATTCGATTCCCATTCAGGTTAATAATTTTTACTTTATTGGTCTCATATTCATAACCTAACAAGCAAAATTCTGCTCACCATTATATTACCAGATACAGGGGATCGATTGTGGGTTCGATAACCACTCGAGGGAATAATATTTAAATTATTTTCATTTTCTCGCTCTGGTAAGACAAAACACGGCGTTCAGCTTTCCCTCTTAACACGCAATGTCTCGAATTCGGCGAAAAGCGGAGTACGGAGTGCCTTGACACTAGGTACATCCCATCTACCCAGCTATGCGGGATAAAAAAGCACTCTATTTTAGCCTAATCAGCACTATGCAAAGTTTTGCAAAGGAATATCCTTTACAAAAGACTAAATTGCTAGTAGAGTAGTCTAAACAACTCAAGTTATATACCTTACGTGCTCCTCAGTACACCGATACGAGTATGAAATCTAAAATAGTACACATCAGCATTAGAAAGAGATACTTTTACATCGGTCTAACGAAAGAACTCCCAATTTATATTGCAAAACGGTCCCGTACATACAAAATCAACATTATTTATTGAAATTTGTCTGAACGTATGCAGTGCGTGATCTGATATACAAAGTGCCTACATGTTCAACAAACTAGACAGTTACAGGTAGTTGAGTTATTTTATATATATATGGTGCTTTATGAGGCTATTATGGTGCAGTGGAATATGGTTTTAATTGTAAAGGTCATTGGTTTTCAGTTTAATTACAAATCGGGAGAATTTTAAATATTATAATTCATATTTTTATTATTTTTATTGTGATATTCCACACTTAGAATTAGAAACATTAAAAAAAACCTATATTTTAATTAAATTGTTTTTTTTTTTTATTTTTAAGTGTGGAAATAGTAAAATATAAGAAGAGTATTCTCTTAATAATCTTTGGATGGCAGAAATTTGTAGAAATCTCTCTACAGAGATGTTAACAACGTAAATAAGTTGTAACAAAAAGTATAAGAATTTCAACGCAAGTGGGACTAGAATACATAGCTTAGCGGTCAGTGCGCTTGGACGGTTTTCAAAAAGCGCGGGTGTAAATCCAGCTGCGTTCAAATTTTTGTACGTTATTTAAAAACGTTTTCTAATTATAATTCATTTCTTTGCTCTACCAAGTCAAAACTTGATGTTGGATTCCGCCACTCTGCACGTAATGTTTCCAATTTAGTTTTACACAAGGTTTTCATGATTTTACTTATTTGATATAAATATATTTAACAATTCTATATCTTAAAATATTAAAATAAAATTATTTTGTATGGCAATCTCCCCTGCGTGAAGTACGCAAATATCTTACTATTTATTTCGGCTCTATGGCTCTATTGTAAAGCGACACACGTTTACAAGTTTACACTGTCTCGCCTAAAGTATTTTATTCGTAGTTAAAGGCAACTCTATTCTAAAGTAGTTATCGTATGCTACCTTGCTATTTACCTTACTGTCACTTTTGTGACATTTTGAATTTGTACGTGGGATAAAGTTCTTAAGCATACACTTGTAGTACTGTCGATATATGTGTTTTGTGTTTTAAATGAAACTATTATAAACGGATTAATCGCGTATATTTTGGTATTTGAAAATACATTTTCGGAAACTTGACGTTTTGAATACTTTATAGCAGTCCGGGGTTACAGATAGACTGAGGTGGCATTTGCCTATTGGTTGATACAGAAAACAGATGGCGGTAGATTTATATAATTGATTTTTGTCGAGTTTCCAAAAATGCATTTTCGTATACGAAAATATACGTGATTAATCCGTTTAATGAATGTGAATGAATGTGATGACGCCTCTGTCTCGAGCGACAGCAATATGCTGAGTCTTGATGTAGCAGATGGCGAAATCGGTATAAAAGAAGTAGATAATGCTATACGAAATCTGAAATGTGGTAAGGCAGCGGGAGCAGATGAAGTTACTGCAGAGATGATCAAATATGGTGGGCCGTGCATCTTGGACCTGTTCTTTTTTCTATGCAATTTATGCTGGAAAAAGGGAGAGGTCCTGGAAGATTGACAAGGCGCAGTCATCGTGCCTTTTTATAAAGGCAAAGGTTCACAGATAGACTGTGCAAGCTATAAGGCTTTAAGCCGGGATAAAAACGTGAAAAATCAAATCTCTATGCCACAACGACTAGGATAATGAGAATAATACTTTAAAATGCGTCTCTTGTAGTTATCAAAACTACTTATATTGTATGATATTGTTATTTGTTTTAACTTCACGTTTTAATCTCACATAGCAGGGTAGACAGAAAGTAACTAGTGTCAAGACACTCCGTACTTCACTTTTCCACTGAATTTTAAATTCGATAAAAACAGTATTTAATCAATACATTAGATAAAATATCTCGAATTCGGTGGAGAGCGAAGCACGGAGTGTCTTGACACTAGGTACTTTCTCTCTACCCTGCTATACGGGATAAAAGCATGAAGCAAAAAAAAGCGTTTTAATCCAAACAATGTTAAACGGTTTTAACATATAAACAACCGGTCTTGAATACATAAGCGTGCTAGACGCTGTAGCCCGCACTCGTACATTGCAACTTTTATTGGAAAACTTAGCCGAATTTACATCTCCCGCACATTATTAAAAACCCTTCTAGTACTAGTAGAAGTTAAAATGCCTAACTTCTAGACTGAATTTATATCCATGAAGTAAAGACTAATTTTTATTGTTACATGGAAAAAAGTTATAATGGGATATTTTAAGGTTAGGTTAAAAGTTGCGCTGGATAGTGATAGCTTAAAGCTCCTTTATTGTAAGCGGTTTAAATATTTTACTTGTAAAGAGCTTTTGCAAAAGTGTTTTTGTTGAATTTTTTTCTCTAAATTGTTGATTGTTAGCGTTAATTGTTTTATTTTTGTTTTTGTATTCCGTTTTAAATATATAATTTAGTGTACTTTAATGTAAATGTACGTACATATGTATATAAAAATTTTCTTCCTGTCTGTATTCGAGACATAACGTGTTGAGTAGCGGAACTCAACGCCGTACATCAAAAATAAATATGTATAAACATATAAACCATCAGATCACAACAAAAATTCAAACCGCAAAAAATTGCGTAGAAACCCGAAAAGGAAAAAATATGATACTTTTAAATATGAAATATTACTCGTAAGTGTTCACGTTATGAAGAAAAAGGGTTTACCCGTGTCAAGCGTTAGAGGGTGGCGCGATGCGTCTTCATTGGCAAAACAATGAATTGGTATTACCATCGCTGTATTATTAGTTATTGTACTTGGATTTAGGACGCGATCGTGCGCAAGCTTTTCAAAATTATATATATTAATTTATGTGTATGAAAATTGTAATAAATCTTTATGTTTGTATGTTATCATGACGCAGCGATACAGAGTGTGCAAGCAAACTTGTTCGTTCAATACTGGTTGAAATAATAATATGAAAATATTAAATTAACTTGAGGCCGGTCGTGGTGCAGTGGGACAGCGTCTGGCTGTGAACGTGATCGGTTGTGGTTTCGATCCTCACTCGGGGGAGTGATTATATTTAAATTATTTTCACTTCCTCGTTCTGCTAAGACAAAGGCGTTGCAAAGGCTCTGCTAAGCAAAGTACCCTGCTATGCGGAATAAAAGCGTGAAGCTAAAAAACAACTTTTATTACTTCATTTTGGTGAAACAAATTGCTGGGTTATGTTCCGCCTATCCATTCATAATGTCTAGAATTTGGGGAAATAGAAGAAAGAGGTAAAAGAGAAAGAGTTAAGAACACGACATGAACACGAAGAGTAAATGTTGCGCAGTCACGATTTTATCCCGCATAGCAGGGTAGACAGAAAGTATCTAGCGTCAAGACGCTCCGTACTTCGCTTCCCACGGAATTCAAGACATTGTTTATTGATTATTACTTGCTGCTTAAATTAGTGGTGGAACCCAACACCGCACTTTGGCTTACCAGAGCGAAGAAGAGATAATAATTTAACTATAATCACTCCCTCGAGTGGGCATAGAATCCACAACCGATCGCGTTTACACTCAAACGCTATCCCACACCGCCACGACCAGCCTTAAAACATTATCCCACATTTATTTTTCAATTATTCTCTCACAGGACCAATATGAAAACAATGCTAAAAATATACTACTTACAAATGCAGATACAATGATTAAAATTAGTCAACACTAACCGCGGTCGATACCTCATTAAATAGCCACTGTGTGACGTTGTTATCACTGATAGTGTCATATAAATCACGTTATCAGATCTGCGGCTCATGGAATCTGCGAATATCTGGCTTGCGAATCGCGGACGAACAGTATTGTACCGTTCCTCCTCTTAATTAAACTTAGGTATTTATAACCGGGCTAAATATGTCAGCGATGTAAATGGTTATCTACTGTTTAATTCTTGTTATCAGGTCATTATGGTTGGTGAAGGGCTGAGGTCACGGCGTACTGGAACAGCGTTGGAATGTGAATACGTTTGGTTGTGGGTTCAATTCCCAATTGAGGTAGTTGTTTGGCGGGACAAAAAGTGACGTTGGGCCTCTTAATAACGTAATGTCTATCCAACTCGTTGAGTATCTCACTAGCTCTTCTCAACAGAATTTCCGGGTTAATGGTATCTTTTTGTAGGACTGACAATACTGACACTTTTACGTTAATTTACAATTCGGAATTACTTGTTTAAAAAAATAGCCTATTTGAATAAATAATATTTCAATTTTAATTTGAATAGGGCAAATTTCAGGCAAAAACTGGAAATTGGACTGTTTTGATACTGAATTCTTTGAATATACTTTGATATTGGAGAAGCGTGAAAGCAAAGTAAGAGAACAAACACAACCTTATTATCAATGAACAGTATCAGGTAAACACTGTTCTTCGTTTCACAATAGCGGGGAAAGGATGAATACCGCAAAGAGTTATACCGACTATAAACTTTTGCAATAAACATGTGGGCATAAATTTCCGACGTCAATAAATGGAGGTACGTATTTTAATAAAAAAAACCCCCGTATGTGACCCACGCATTAAATTATGCATAGACAGTAGGGGAAACCTTCAACATAAAAAAATATATAATTTTATTTTGCATTATTTATATATTTTTTTAGCTTCACCCTTTTATCCCGCATAGCAGGGTAGACAGGATGTATCTAGTGTCAAGACACTCCGTACTTCGTTTTCCAGTGAATTCAAGGCATTGAATGTTGAGTGGTGGAACACAACGCCGCACTTTGTCTTTTACGAGCGAGGAAGTAAAAATATTTTAGATTTATTTTTAAAAACAACGTATAAAAATTTGTACGGTGATAATTTGAGCGGGATTTGAGCCCGGCTCGGGTTTTGGATACTGTTCAAGCGCTCTGACCGCTAAGCCATGCGTTCTACTACCAGCTGTGTCGAAATTCTTATACATTTACAACTAATTTATGTTGTTATCACCTCTGTAGAGAGATTTTTACAAATTTCTACTACTTAAAGATTATTAAGAAATAATCGTTTAACAAGAGAGATTGCTGTTTTATTTTAATATTTACTATTTTTAAAGTGTTATTCCACACTTAGAATTAGAAATTTTTATACGTTTTTTCAAAAATGTTTTCAAATCCTAAGTGTGGAATAACATTTGAAAAATAATAAATATATTTTAAATATATTCCCTCCCCCGAGTGGGGATCCAACCCACAACCGATCGCATTTACAGTCAGACGCTGTCACACTCAGAATTATTTTTTGTTCATTTTTACTTAGGTTGCATATTTTATAAGTGTCATAGTAAAATAATGTTTCTATTTTATATCTTTTTATATATACTAGTCGTCCTACTAAGGCGTAAAATTTGCTGTGTTTTAGTACCTATACGTCATTTTATAGAAAAGTGTACGTGGCGGTGTTGATTTAAAATATTTTATATATATACTATTTAAAAAATATATATTGAAAAAATTGTATTTTATACTCATCTGTCTGCATAAATCACCTTTCTTGCCCGTGAACAAAGAGGGGAAGTCTCACTCGAAAGAAAGATTATATTTAAGTTATTTTCATTTCCTCGTATAAAAAATAGCCTGTTATTATATTATAGCCTAATAATCTGGTAAGGCAAAGCGCAGAGTTCAGTTCTATCACTCAATATGCAATGTCTTAAATTCGACGGAAAGCGGAGTACGGAGTGCCTTGACACTAGGTACTTCCTGTCTACCCTGCTATGCGAGATTGCTTGCTTGAAGCTTGAAGTTATAAAAAGAGAGGAACGTTTCCTCTGGTGATTATCGAAACGCAACCATTGGCATTGGCCATTGGCCTCTATATATTAAAAGTAGTAATATTTGACATGAACAAATACAACATTATAAGATATAACATAAATGTAAAACGTAAAACTGTTACAAGAGCGCTGGCTGTTTCCACTTTCCACTAAAATGCAATTCCGATTGTTTACGTGTGAAGCAATCCAGCTCTCTCGTCACAGTAGAGAACTATAGAATGAGGTGTTTTTTTGTTAAAGCAAATTGTTTATTTTAACCTAATTACTAAATAACTTGAATAAGAGTTTTATATTTTTGTTTTTATTAAAACTATATGAGAGTACATAGTGTCAAAACTAAGTAACACTTTACTCTTTACTTCCCTTTCTGGTTCGCTCCGCTTCGCTTCGTTTCGCTTCGATCACTTCGCTCAGTTTACAGATATAATATATTTACTGGTACTTGACGCTGTTTTTGTTAAAATCAAATCAAAAGAAAACACTAAGACGTATAGAGTCATGCCTTTTCCCTCAGCTAAGGTTACTAAGTAGCAGATAAGTCAAAGATAACTTACGAGTTACATTCAAGTGGCGGAATTCAAAGCCGTGCTTTGAATGTTATCATAGGAAAATATGAAAATATTTTAATGGTATTCGCTCGAGTACGAACTGAGGCAATAAACAAATGTATATTTAATATAGGACCCTCCGTACTTCATTTTCCAGCGAATTTAAGACATCAAGTGGTGGAACTCAACGCCTTTGCCTTAGCAGAGTGATTAGGTGGAAATAATGATAAACATAATCACTCCTCCAAGTGGGGATCGAACCCACAACCGATCGCGCTAACAGTCATACGCTTTTTCACTGCGTCACGACCGGCCTCAATCGGCCTACTTTTTATATATATAAAAATCGTTTTATCGAAGTAGAAGCGAATTTACTACTTTACACATGTACTTAAAAACGATTTTCAACTGTGCCACGATGACGTCAAAAATATTCATTATAAAGTTTATAATGAAAATAATAATATAATACAAAAGAATAAACTCATTTACATTTTCCACGCCGTTGTCCAAATCACGCCAATCCGATAATTCACAGTGACACGAGGGGTGACGAACAAATAACAACCGTTTATAAATATTATGGGAAGGTGTTTGGTTCTAAACGCAAAAAATGTAGGATTAGTGGAATACGTTATTTAAAGTGGCCGGTCGTGGGACTGTAAACGCAATCGGTTGTGGGTTCGATTCCAATTTGGGGGAGTTTGTTTTTTTTCCGAACGTGTAGTATGGCTCTACTGGCCTAGACAGTGTGTCCAGATTGTGAGGGAGGCCAAGCTAGAAGAGCTCTGACCCTGGCGTAGAGACCTCGAGAATCCTCGGAATGTCTTTACGTTAGGTACTTCCTGTCTACCCTGCTATGCGGGATAAAAGCGTGCAGCTAAAAAAAAAGTATATAATTTACATATATTTTTTGTTTATAAGTAACGATTTTTATCAATTAATAATTATATTGTTAAGATTATTTCTCATGATTAGTACGTCACTTGGGAAAGCAACAAAATGGCGTATATTTTGGTATTCGCAAAATAATTTTCGAACACCTTACAGCAGTACTATACAATACACTATCTACCTTCACTTTATACAAGTCTAACATTCTAAGGTTGCTTGGAAGAGATCGCTTTAAACGATAATGCCGCCGTATTGCTCGCTTTTTTTTAATTATTTCTTGTTTGTTTTTTGCGTGCAATATAGTCCATGGCCACAGGTACATTGTATAGTTAAAAAAAAGTATGTAATGTTACAAAAACGTTGGATTTTTAAAATATCGCTATTTGATTTCCTTTACGTACTTATATATAGGAGGAGGTCTGTTAATTTGAAACATACGCATTGTCTTAATAAGTATTGAAAATTGTAATACTTACAATTAATGTCCATACTAATTTTTTGACAAAACAGTTATTAAGAAAGTGTAAAACGTTGCGTGTTGAGTGGTAGAACGCAACGCCGCACTTTGTCTTACCAGAGCGAGGAAGTGAAAATACTCCCCCGAGTAGGCATCGAACCCACAACCGATCGCGTTTAAATTCCAACTGCGATCGGCCTACGAAATAACAAAAAATATTCTACTATTACGTTTAGAAATGCTATTATAAGTATATTTATATTTAAGACCACGGCGTCACACGTGATCGGAAACCTTACTAGGCGGTATGGGTACCTCTTAAGCTCCTCGGGTAGGCGTGACGGATGTGCCCCAAAAATATGACACTTGAGACTCGTTGGTGCCTTATCCCGTATTATATCTCAGATATGGGGTAACTGCGCGTGAAATTTTACAAGTGTCGACGGGCTCAGACCGTCCGGCGGTGGAGTACGCCGCTGAATACTGACAAAGGAAAAAACATTGAACATTCAACTTTAAGCGTGAAAACTTAGAGTCGATTTTAGAATAAGAGAAATAGAGCGTGTTGCAAATAGTTTTCCACTGAAAACTAAACCGTATAGTAAAGATAATAAGATAGATTTTCATATATTCAATTCGCATCGATGCTTTCCAATTTGTGTGGAATGGACGGTCTTATTATGAATTTTCTTTACTGACCATACTTGATCTCTCTAAATTGTTCTTTGTAAAATTTCAACAGCTTATTGATGCTTTGTATACATTTTTACTCACAATGTAATCTTTAATGTTTGCTTCTGAAGTGTAACCGGAAGGGCTTCCTTATATTTACTTATATTTACTTCTTTATATAATAAATAAATAATTACTTTTTTAAAAAAAAAAATTATAAAAGAAGTAAAATATAATTCTAGATTAATTTTCAAGAAATATTAATTAATAGAATTTAGACGCGATGCGAAGTAGATGGCCTAACATAACATCGCATTTTGTCTAACTAACTAAACGGAAATACAAGATTCTATTGTACCAATAAAGCGTGTAAAACTGTTAATTTAAAAAAAAACTTTAATAAAAGTCTATGAATATAAATAAATTATCTAGTAAAGTTTAGAAAGTACTGGTTAATGCATTCATATTATAAAATAATGATTATAATTGCATATATACTTTAACATCGTATTTTACGCTTTATAAAGCGTGAAATACAATGACTACCATCAGAGGTAACCTAGTGTCTTGACACTCCGTTGTCTACTTCCGTCAAAAATCAAGATATCCAGCTCCGAACTCAACGCAACGCTTTGTCTTACCAGAGTGAAGAAATACAAATAAAGTTTTATATATAATCATTTCTTCGAATGGTAATCGAACCTACAACCAATCGCGTTTTCAGTCAGACGCATCCCACTTCACTACAATGGTATCCTTTATACCAATTTAATTACACTTCAAGAATAATTAGCCTTTCATCAATATAATTAATTAGAATTCGATATAACAATAACACATTTTAAATGAAACCGTTTTAAACGGATTAATCGCGTATATTTTGGTATTCGAGAATACATTTTTGGAACACTTTACAGTAGTCCGTGGTCACGGGGAGACTGAGGTGACTGTAAAGTGTTCGAAACGTCTGGTTTTTCAAAAATATATTTTCAAATACCAAAATATACGCGATTAATCTGTTTCAAATTTAAAATGTGTAAAAATTGCAAAAATCAAAGATCTTATTATAACATTATAGTCTGAACTATTCAGAGAGGAGAGAGGTCTGCGGTAGTTACTGTCAATTAAACTTGCACTAGAGATGCGGTTTTGTTTCCGAAGTCTGTGCCAAATTTATTGCGGAACTAGACGGCTTATAGCTGCTTAAAGCCTATACGTGGTAGCAGTTTTAACTCTAGGCCGGTCGTGACGCAGTGTGACAGCGTCTGACTGCAAACGCGATCGGTTGTGGAATCGATTCCCACGCGGGGGAGTATTATATTTAAAATTATTTTTCACTTGATCGCCCTGGTAAGATAAAGTGCAGCGTTGAGTTGCAATACTCGACATGCAATGTGTCGAAATCAGCGAAAAGTAAATGAAAGTCTTGATACAAGGTACTTTCTGTCGCTTGAAGATAAGTAAAAGATTGAAGATTATTAAAATCTAATTAGTGAAATCTATCTCAGGACACTCCGTACTTCGTTTTCCGTCTAATTCGAGACATTGTGTATTAAGAATAAAGAAGAGAAAATAATTTAAATATAATCACTCACCCAAAGTGGGAATTGAACCCACAACCCATCGCGTTTACAATCAAACGCTATTAGACTGCGATACGACTGGCCTCCATACATATTCATTTAGTGTATAGACAGATATAGATTATAAGACATTAAGTTAAGCGAAATCCAACAGTGAATCCTTATACAAAATACAACGTAAAATTTCCCCCAAACGAATATTGAACCCGCGACCACTGCGAGTTCAATTGAGGCTCTGTCCCACACCGAAATGGCCCCATCGTTGTAACATTACAAAATATCAAATATGGGAGAGTTTATAATACCCTCGTGTGAAATTGCGTTTCCGCATAATATTGTTTATGACGCACACTGACAGTTTTATATGATGTTTTTGTATTTCAGGATATATTGTGTTATGTAACATTAGATTACTATTGTGAATTAGGTTTGCATCAATAACGGGTTTAATAACCATACGGTAATAATAATAACAATAATGAATAATAATATAACAAATATGAAGAGCTAAAAGAAGAAATGACACGAATTAGAAAACAGAAAATAGTATATGTGGTACCTATAGTTCTATCTACTACCAGCGCTATACCAAAACATCTTTACACATATGTTAAATTTGTAAAATACACCTTACATTACATTACAACGAGAAGAATAAATTTTTGCAAATAAACAAAGACCAAAACGCGTACTCACTTCAAATACAATAACAAACAATACAGCAATGCAAACAAAATATATCTACTTGGTTACTAACCCGTAGATATAATTGAACCCAGTTTCGGAATGAGTAAAAAGCACATAATATAATAATCAATAACAATCAGTAATAATATTTGAGGCCCATCGTGGAGAAGTAGGACAGCGTATGACTGTAAACGCGATTAATTGTGGGTTCGATTCCAAGTCGTGTTAGTGATTATATTGAAATTATTTTCACTTCCTTTTTAAGATTAAGTGCGGCGTTGAGTTCCACCACTCAATACGCAATGTGTCAATTTCTGTGGAAGTACTGTATCTTGATATTACCTACTTTCTGTCTACCCTGCTATGTGGAATAAAAGCTTGAAGCCGAAAATAAAGTAATGTAACAAGAAAAAATTGAATAATCAATATTATCTGAACGGCAGAGGAATCCTAATGTTAGTTAACAACGCCTCGCCAGAACACGATACGACAAAACAAACAAGTGAGACGCCGTCTTAAGAAATTCACCATGAAATTTCTTTATTGAGTAAAAATAAATATTAATACCAACTTGTTATCGAGGTTACAAATTCCGAAGTGTCAAATATTAGTTCACCTAATTTTGGGGAATTCAATTTGAATCACGAAATACGTGAAGACAAAATGGATCTTTTATAATATAAATATTTGAGATCGTGCCATACAAACATACTGACATTAAAGTTGGTGCCTCGCCAGGATCTGATCGAGCTGGTAATGCTTAAAAGCTTATGGTTTTTAATTAGTTCATCCAATTATATTGTATTGTGATTGATCATACTTAATTTGTTTTTTATCTGTTCATTTATTTTTTAGCTTCACGCTTTTATTCCTCATAGCACTATGCTATCTGAACACAGACAGTACCTAGTGTCAAGACACTCCGTACTTCACTTTCCGTCGAATTCGAAACATTCCGTTGAATTCGAAACATTTATACTACCTTATACTTTACTTAAAATACCATGTCTTTGACATACATTTTCACATAAAGTGACATATTAAAACGGGACACCTAGTAGGTGGAATTACCTCAGTTTAAATACTTAACATTGCTTTCAGCCCAATCATTTAACACGATTGGAACGCGTAACTTAACGCAATTCTCATTGTAGAAATTTAAATATATATTGTAAACTGCAGATAGATCTCACATTCAGAGACAATCCAGACACTCAGTTGACTGCTTTCTGCCCGAAATGAAGACATTGGGCGTGACAAGTGGCGAGCACAACGCCGCGATATATCTAAGAAATAATGATGAATTTAAAACAAAGTCAGTCCTCCGAGTGGCAATCGAACCCACAACCGATCGTGTTTACAGTCAGACACTGTCCCACTGCGCCACCACCGACTTCACTACTCTATTCAAAGTATTTATTAAATTAAAAATATCAAGATTTCTTTTCATATCAAAATATAAATACATACATACATACATACATAAATTTAATATATTATATTACAAAATCAAACAATAGCCGTCCAATTTGAAGTTTCAATTCGCTTGATACAAATATGCAGATAATAATTAACCAACCTGCGAACATTATGGGCTCATATATCCAAAGCATGCCGCATTTTACATTCATATCTCACTTGTCTTATCTATAGGGAAGATTCACATCAGCGGGAATCATACCAAATCCAATGCATCAGCGATTATATATATATTTGACAATGTACTTTGCAATTAGTTGTGAATACGTTATTATATCTGTATTTAATCTGTTTTGATATTATTCATGTAATAATATTTTTGATTTGACACATTTTATACGGATTTCAAAATAATATTTCAAATGAACGAATAAAATATAGGCGATTGATTTAATATAGTTTCATTTTAAAATTAAATTACTTTACTATATCTAGTAAATGTCGCAATTTTAGTGCTTTTTGTTAGTGACTTACTGAACGCAATGGTTGAAGGCTGATGGGGCACAATGGGACGGCGTTTGATTGTAAACGGGATCGGTTGTGGGTTGTATTTTCACCCGGGGGAGTGATCATATTTAAATTATTCCTCGCTCTGGTAAGACGAAGTGCGGCGTTGAATTCCACTATGACAAGCGGAGTACGGAGTGTCTTGACACTAGCTACTTTTTGTCTATCCTGCTACTGCGTGAAGCAAAAAAAATATGTAGGTAGGGTTATGAGTATATTAAATTAAGATTGTTATAAATTATTAAGTATTTTTGGTAGCCACATACAAATAATTCTATTACTAACATTACATTTATTTCGATATAGTTTTGTATATACATATGTACATAACACTTATATAAAGCAAGATTATTTAATAACAAGAATATATATATATATATATATATATATATATATATATATATATATATATATATATATATATATATATATATATATATAAATATATATTGGTATTTTTGATATCATCTTCTCATCTACAAACTTCCTCGTCCAATTTTCTATTTTTTGTCTTCATTCTATCTACCTGTTTTAATTTCGTTACAATGATCTTTTTTTAAATATCCCACTAAACTATTGTAGATACCCATATTTATATAGCTTCCTGCTTTTAGCCTACATAGCAGGGTAGACAGGAAGTGCTTAGTGTGAAAATACTTCGTGCTCCGCTTTCCGTGGATATCCAAGACAATGCGCGTTGAATGTTAGAAATCAACGACGCGCTTTGTCTTAATAAGGAAATGAAAATAATAATTCCCCAAAGCGCGACTCGAATACACATCCAATCATGTTTGTAGTCATACATACCCACTGCGCCACAACGCCTCTCATTTTAATAAAACTTATAATAAATGAACACAATATATATCATAAGAAATATTGAAAGAAAAGGGGACACTGTCGCCTCGTTTGAAATAATTAAAAATAGATCTTGGATAGGGCAAGCTTTTATCAAGTGGCCATTCTCACTCACTGACAGACGTTATCGGCTCTCCTGAATCAATGGGCTTTAATTGATTTCCTTCGCAGGCCCCTTTGTCTTTTTCTAATCGTAATTCAGTACCAGTGCGGCGCTAACGAATTTTCTCAAAAGAATAATGTACCGATAAAATTGTAAGAATAAACAGCGTTCAAATGGCCGCGAAACGGGGCGCCTTATAATTATTTATTGAGGCTTACACTGGACGGCGATAAAAACATTGCAAGTACTATTTCAAATGTTTACTTAGACATTTAACGGGAATTTTATATGTACGTTTGGACCGACCTGTTTCTATGTACAGTGTTTTTTCATACACACAGGTTTGCCAATATTTTCAGTTGTGCTCATCTGAACATTGTGTGTTTTACTTCATATATTGTTTCCATTTTATACGTGTGTTTAGTTTGTATGTCATTTTTACAAGCTCCTGTTTGATTTGCGGTGGTTATATTTCTGAGTGGGGTGAAATTTTGCTAGCCAATACCTATCTTAGTTATAATGATAATCAAATTATACATAATCAGTATTGTTTTTTTTATTATAACGAATTTTTATTGTTTAACTGAGTCCTATAGTCTAGAGAAATCCTAAAGCCGTACCAGTCCATAGTACCGTGTACCAGTCCATAGTACCGTGTACCAGTCCATAGTACCGTGTACCAGTCCATAGTACCGTGTACCAGTCCATAGTACCGTGTACCAGTCGTGTGTATTTTTTATATATTATTAATGTGTTATCTTCAAAGAAAAATAAAATAAGGAAACATTTTCACTGGTATAACAAGGGTTGTATGTTATTAAATAATACTTACATAAATAGAGCCTGGTTGTGGCGTAGTATGGCAGTATTGTAAATGCAATCGGTTGTGAGTACGATTCCCACTAGGGGGAATGATTATATTTAAATTATTGTCATTCCCTCGTTCTGTTAAGACAAAACGCGGGGTTGAGTTCCACTATTCCACCCTGAATGTCTCGAATTTGTCGAAAAGCAGGATTGTCTTGACTAGGTATTTCGTGTCTACCTTGCTATGCGTTATAAAAGCGTAAAGATGTTTAAAACGATACATATAGATGTTATTTATATACTTAATGGATTGTTCCCGTTGATACTCTTTTACCGTGTTACATAAATTAAACAGATCTGATTTTATATTAGGAAATAAGTAAGGTAACTATTTACAGATTAGGGAAAACGTAGTGAAAATAGAGTATCTATGAATTCCTATAAGGTTTAGTGCTTTAAATTGTATAAAAAAAATCATAGTGTATATAAAAATAAATAAAAAAAAAATTAATGCACAACTGATGTAAAAATTAATCGTTATTTACAATTGTATCAGCACCGTTATGGGATTCACTTGCCAATGTTATTTTAATGGGAAACCAAAAATCAGACCACACTACTTACATTGCTAGGCTTCTAAGGAATCATTAACACATTTACACCTTAACGCCTCTCTAGTACATAAAAAAATCCATTCGTTTTCTATTGACCATTTTAAATATACTTTGTATTGAAACGGAACTCAGAATAAAATTATTATTTAAATTTAATATTATTATATATAATAAATCTTAAATTTAAGATAATTGATTGTCAGAATATGACGTTCAACAAATAATCTAGGCCATCGTGGCGCAGTAGGACAGTGTCCGACTATATATATGCGATAGGCTTTGGGTTCGATTTCCATTTTGGGGAAGGATAGGTTGTCTCTGAATACGCTTCGCGAAGCTGTAACGTGCAATTATTATAGTTATAACTATAAAAGTTTTTAATTGGACTGTAGAAATTTGTTAATTAATTCTAGAAATAACATTGAGTACCTTATTTTATTGATATTAAAAAACTATTTACCTGTTATTTAGATACAAGGTATCATATATTTATGAATGGAAGTGAGATATTTAAATTTACATGAACATTTTACAAAGTATTTACTCCAATTAGAATTTAAAAAAAAATATATATATATATATATATATATATATATATATATATATATATATATATATATATATATATATATATATATATGTTTGTATCTATGTACTTTGTTTCTAGCTTCACGCATTTTATCCCGCATAGCAGGGTAGACAGAAAGCACTTGGTGTAAATTAGTGTACTACCTACTGTCCTACTGTCAACACACTCCGTACTTCGCTTTCCACAGAATTCGAGACATTGCGTGTTAATTGGTGGAACTCAACGCCGCACTTTGGCTTTACCAGAACGAGGAAGTGAAAATAATTTTAATAATCACACCCTCGAGTGGGGATCGAACCCACAACCGATCGCGTATACAGTCAGACGCTGTCACACAGCGCCACGACCGGTTATATATAGTGTATATTACTATATATTAATTAGATATTTAGCGGCGTTTAGTACTGTACAGTGTATCTCAACACGGCACTAAAGTAAATAACAAATAAAATTAAACATTCAGAAATTAAACAACACACACTCAGAAATTAAACAACCCAAAATAATTTTATACTAATTTATTCTTATTTACATCATCAAAATCGCACAATGATCTGTACAATAGAGGTTTTGTAAAAGTAAAATTATTCTAACCGCATCTCTTATTCATAATATAAGATATATTTTATACATTCATTGGTAGATATATATATATATATATATATATATATATAATTATATATATATATATATATATATATATATATATATATATATATATAGTATTTAGGCTAACAATTTCATAATAAACATATTTGTTAGAATATAATCTTATGTGCAATAATTGTTTAAATATAGGTATATTTACATAGAAGCGTGTACTGGCAAGCTGGGGTTATTATTTACTACAGGTGCTGTGTCTAGCGTACTAACAATATATACAGAGTGGCAAGTTAATGGCAATTACTTTGATATTTAATTTATTTTAAACTAGAAAAATGTATTGTTATACATAATCTTTACTGTATCTTTGTCGTTTATAAGATCTAAATTGTTTTCAGATATGTATACGATAGTGTAAAATTGAACGTATTCAAGCTTGCCACTCATATTTTACTTCCAAATTCAGTGTTAAATGATTACCTTGCCCACGTCGCTGTTTACGCCAACCGACGTCATAACGACGATAACAATTTAACTAAAATTAACAATTTCACTAAACATTTAAAATTTAAATACAAATTGAGTTTAATTTTATTGAGTGAAGTGATCAAAATGAATAATATTTAGAATTGAAAGACAAAAAGTTTTGGCACGTTGGAACGACAGTAATATAACGCGAAGCGTGGCATCACAATTGTACAATATAAATTCTATTCTACCATCTCAAACATAACACAGTATACATCGGGTGTAAAATGTAAATTGGGGATCCCGAATCATAAATAATATGGAAGGTAATAAAACTATAAAATACCTTGGAGTGATTTTGCAAATATTTATTTGTATACAGAGGTTGTACGTTCGATTCCCACTCTGGGATCCGCTGGAATAATATTATTATGTGGCCTGTAAATTATTTAGCGGCGTTAAGTTACGCTAAACATCAGAAACAGTATGTAATGTAAAAATATATAACAATTTTAAATCAAAAACTTAAATAACAAGGAACAAAACATGACAGTTCAAGTAGGCTTACATTCTATCGTACTTTACTACGACCAGGGTCTTGGCCCATACAAATATAAAATTCTCACTCACAATATTAACGAATAACGAGGATATGACAAGGTTCTAATTTGTATGATATGTCATTAATTAAATAACTTGTACGCTTTGAACTGTTATCTGCGAAATAGTTGGACATTGTATTAGGCGTTCAGAAACATATGAACAGGTCTGAAAGGAAATCTATATGAACCAATACGACAATAGCCAGGAACGATTGCCGCCAGCATTGGAGAGATCTTGTGCCTGAAACAAAAGAAAGGGTTTTCAGATATACTAAATATATATATACATATATATATATATATACATATATATATATATATATATATATATATATATATATATATATATATATATATATATATATATATATATTGGGTCGATATTGTTAAATTGCGCGCGGTGTTAAATTTCGAAACATCACCAAAATGTCACCAAATTCAAATTCAAAAGTCAATCAAAAAGCAAAGTGTTATGATATTAGGGTTCAGAAAATTATTATTTGTAATTTTTTTTTACCTAAAGTACCTAGTGTCGAGATACTCCGTATTTCGCTTTCCAACGAATTCAGGACATTGTGTGTTAAGTGACGGAACTCAAAGCACTTTGTCTTACCAGAGCGAATAGTTTAAATAATTTAAATATAAACACTCCCCTGAGTGGGGATCGAACCCACGACCGATCGCGTTTACAGTCAAACTGCGCCACGACCGGCTAACCGTTAATAATTATTATTCCAACATCATTTTATAAGACACTAAATAAATAGGCTGACATAAAAATATAAAGACACCCGCAACGTTTAAATAATCGAGCAATTCCTAAAAAGGTGTAAAATGAAAACAAAATAAACGTCAAAACGCGAATACCAATGAGAAACAAAAAGTAAGTAAGGTAAATGAGTCTGAGCAACGAAACATGAAATAAAATACAAAAGTATAGCTTTGTGCATTAAAGCGTGCGGAAAACCAAGGGAGGACCGCATTTTCGAATTTAGATATTTACTAAACGAGAAATGTTTTATTTTAACTTGATAAAGTTATATTTTTAAGAACAATTTTCTGAGTTTCTAAGTCGTAGATAATATAATAATTCTAGAAAATATATTATATTTTTACGGTATATCTTAAATTAGTAAAAATTTATTTAACAAGCTAAGTGTTTCTTCTACATAACGGAATAGACAGAACTTAGTGTCACGCTCCGTTCTCTCCACTCTCCCAACATTGCATACATATCGCATACTGAGGAACGTAGTTTAACGCCGCGGTTTGTGGTTTTTAATGTTTCCTCTAAATAATGTTGGATGTGTAACCAATTACGTTTCCATTCATATTGTTCCATATAGTCCTAGATACAGTTCGACTAAAACAGATACTTTCTTAACTTCACCTCTACGGGTATAGTTAATTTCAACAATGGAGCCCCCTTATATTTTATTCAAAGGCGTTTCTCTATTTGATATCATATTATTTCGCTGTTCAAACACTTTTTCCTCAAGCTTGGGAACTGAAAGAATTGATTGTACGCGGTCTCGACTGAATATTTATGAGGGTTAAGTGTGTATGCGAAGTTGTTGAATGTTTAATCTGTATTTGGCGGTAGGAAAGCGACCCGAGCTCACCGCATGCCTAGATCAAATGGAACTTCTCTGAACCGTAGCTCTTCTGTTCAATGTTTCACAGATGCCACTCGTCCATTGCTCAAGATGTAGAAATTACGTATTAAACTCTGTATGGCCAATCAAGTATACCATATTGTTTCTATTTGAAAATTATGAAATCTTTATTAGATTATATAAATTATTTTATAAAATATTTTATATATTTTTGGCTTCTATGGTGACAGTTTCCTTTCGTGTTCAGAGCAGATTTTTGATGTATTTATTGTAATTCTTATCAATAATAGAATTTATATTAGAAAACCAAATAAAAAGAGGCAAATTTAAACTTTAAGCCCTCCAAACGTATTATTCCATCCGACCTATCTAGTAGCGGGTGTTGGATTTTTCAACGCGTTCATTCTTTACGTGGCGAGGGGAAGATGCTGTTAATAATGCAGTATATTGTTAGAAAGAATACAAAGCCGTGAAGCCCTTACGAATCGAGGCTTGGCTTCGGCTATGGGATTGGGAATGTAAAAGTTTATTCCACCTTTGGTAATTGGCAACAGGCCTGTATCGCCCGTACGCTTGCTTAAAATTGTATGATTCACATGTTTTTTTTTTTCAACCTTTGATCGTGTGTTTTGGTTAATTTGCATATATTTTTTATATATATTTAGTATATCATTCTATTGTTAATGTAAGTAATTCACGTTTATTTCTAAGTAGCTGATTATAGTACATACAGTCTGTAGTGTATTAAATTTTATATTAATAAATAGAAAAAAGGCTAGGTTTTTACTATTATATGTTTTTGCTATACATTTGTGTCTAATATTTGATTAAATAAAGCGAGTCATAATATATTTAATATAGAAATTGGCAAACTATGGAGAAACTAGTCAAAGATTAGTGTTGGACTCATATATATGTCAGATTCTATAATGCATTATAATGAATGTAATAGTGATGTACTACATATGGTTAATGTATCGTGCTTATATTTTAAAACCAATATAGAATTTATTTTTAAAAAAAATATGAACGTGATAAAGGGCTCGCAAGAACAATTACGGAGTTTTAGTTGATATTTCCTAGATAAGAAAACCGCAATAAATAAAATATTCATATTTCGATAGATACTTACTTACTTAGATACTTATATAAAATATAATAAAAAATATTTATTAATATATATTTAGAGGCATTTATAAATAAAAAATTGCATCATATTTACATTAGATAATATATTTACAGGAATATATGTATCTATGTATTTTCCGTACAATCCCAAGAGATATATATCAATATTGAGTTATAAGGTTTAATCTTATATGTAAGTTAATTCTGGACTATTGTAGGGGATTACGTTATACTAATTGCTTGCCATATTTCGTAGTTTTCTATGTAAAATATAATAAGTTTTATAAATATTTATTTAAAAAAAGGCTCAATACAGTCACTTACATGAAAAACAATATTTAAGACAATATTTAAGACAATATTAAGTAAATAACAATATTAAGTCAACTAACTTAAGGTCAGTCAGGATTAGTGGGTAGTACATACTAGACACTAGTAAGAACAAGTAACTTGTTAATAGTATGTGGGCGAGTGTGTTATTTTCAAATATAAAGGTGATGTTACAATTGGAAATTATACAATATTTTATAATTCAATTAATTAAATGGTGAATCAAGTGTTTTTGCCTTATTTTTCTATGGGAGATACATAAAGATAAAATAATTGAAATATTATATAGAAAAGTGTTTTTTATAATGTAAAGTGGTCCTAGGAATCTTTTTACAATTTCTTGCCATTCTAACTAAAAATTTGGCCCAGTTTAAACTATATATTAGAAACACAATTAAGCTAATTATGTATATATTAATAAATAAATATGTTTTCCGTATAAAGTACAAAATTGTAAGAATATTTTAATTTTACATTCTACAATTTCAAAAAATAATGTAATTATTTAAATATTTTTATTTATTTATTGTTAAATGTTTCTTTAATATTAAATTAAATTTCTTCTAATCTATAGAAAATAAATGTGATGTCTAAGTACAATTTTCTATATATCTAACAAAATATTTCATTGTCTAACAAGTAGTAGAATTTTATACAAAAAAATAATAATTTAAAATTATAATATATATATATATATATATATATATATATATATATATATATATATATATATATATAAATGTGCAAAACTATTAGGTGCTTAACGATTTAACTCAATTTTCTACTGGTCTAACAAAATAGGTGCGTCAAGTTTACATAATTGTACTAAATATATACTGTACAGTTAGGACTCGTAGTTAGTTACTTCACGTTTTTTCTATCTAGAACTAGAATTTATTTAATTAAAAACTTTTTAATTCCAGTGAAACTTATTGGGGGATTAAAAAAATTGATACTGTTTATCAAATTGTTTTTACAGTTTATGATTTTCTGATCTAAAGTGCTTTTAAATCTTTGAGAAATTATAAATAAAAAAAATAATTTTAAATACAAAAATTAAATGTTCTAAAAAACTTTAAATTCTTTTGTGGTGAAGGTAAAAGTGGTGAAGCACTAACATACAACTTAAGTTATATTTATTACTATTAAATTTAGTTTGAGATATTTAATAAAATCTAGATTAAATTACCTAAAATACGTTGTAACTAAGAACAGGATATTGCTGTATATATATATATATATATATATATATATATATATATATATATATATATATATATATATATATATATATATATATATATATATATAATATAAAATTTTATATACGAGTACATATATAAAAAAATATCATTATTGTTATTTAATCTGTTTTTTTTATATACAGAATACAAAAATGAGAAGCTCTCACAGCGTACCTGAGGCGTGGTGCGGGTGCGGCGCGCGGTAGACGTGCGCGCGGTCGGGCGCGCGGTCCAGCTGCGCGCGCACCACGCTCGGCCGCTCGGTCGCGCGGGTTACGTTCGCGCGGAGCGTCGCTGCGAACGCAAGGTAGTGTAGAAAATATCGATTTTAACATCGAAATCTTTAATTTTATGTACAAATAATCGATTTTAACATCGAAATCTTTAATTTTATATACAAATAATCGATTTTAACATCGAAATCTTTAATTTTATATACAAATAATCGTTTTAAATGAAACTATTTTAACCGGATTAATCGCGTAAATTTTGGTATTCTAAAATACATACACATTTACACATTTTACATAATTTTTACACATATTTACAAAAATACACAAAACTAATGTACCACTTCGTCCAATCGTTAGCCAGTTCGATACGCCGACGTATAAACTGGCTCAACATGTCGCGAAGGTATTTTCTCCCCTACGTGGTCACAAAACATCTTATGTCAGGGATTCTTACCATTTTATTAGCGGACTGAAAGATCTTAAGTTAGCTAGCAATGAAACCATGGTCAGTTTTGATGTCCAGTCGCTGTTTACCAGTATACCTATAAAGGACTGCATCAGGATTGTCAAGCGGAAGCTAGAGGAAAACAAGATGCTTATTGAATATCTTAAACTTTTAAAACACTGCGTTACATCTGGATATCTCGTGTTCAATCAAGTATTCTATTTGCAAGTAGATGGCATTGCTATAGGTTCGCCTGTATCCCCTGTAATAGCAGATATAAACATGGAGGATGTCGAGGAGATGGCTCTTGGCTCTGCACCATGTCTACCTAGATATATAAGCGGTACGTAGTAGTTTTCTTGATGTTTTAGTAATAAATAATCCTAGTGGCACATTAGGCCACACAGTGTATAGGAAACCTACCCATACCAACAGGTATCTCAATGGCGAATCCCACCATCACCCTACACGTTTATCTACCGTTGGCAAATCTCTGAATATGGTAAGCTCTCTGAAACAAATTTCAGAGAGCTTACCATATTTGCGACGCTGAATACCTCGGGGACGAGCTTCGACAGGTGAAGGGTGCCCTTCATCAGAACAAGCTGCCAGTTCCCCGCCAGCGTTGTGTGAAGACCAACAAGCCACCGACAGTGGATATACAGCCAGCACTTCTACTGTTTGTGAAGGGAGTTACTGAAAAGATCTTAACTTGGCAACATCTTAAGAAGAGCTTCTATCAAAACCATATTTAAGCCTAATAAAAAGTGAGCCAATGCTTGAGACCCGTGAAATGTTATATTCCTTTGCAGTGTGCTGGTGTATATAAACTAGACTGTGACTGTGGCTTGTCATTCATTGTTCAAACAAAGAGGAGCATCGACGTTAGGGTGAAAGAACACATATCCGATATCAAGAATGGGCGTGTATTGCAGTCAGCTGTGTGTGAACATACAATGAATAAGTCCAACCACTACATCAGGTATGATAAGCCACATATCCTAGCTAGGGAAAGTAGATATATTCCTAGAATGATCTGCGAGGCTATTGGAATTCAAAAACATTCAAATTTCACAAGACAAAGATACAGTGAGCTCATTTTGTAAGAATCCAGGGCAGTACGCGAGGCAATTAAGAAACAGATGGTGGTAGTTTGATATAATTATTTTTTTGTATCAACTGACAGATAAATGCCACCTCAGTCTACCTGTGACCACGGACTACTGTAAAGTGTTCGAAACGTCAGGTGTCCAAAATAGTTTCATTTAAAATGTAAAAAAATAGTCAAAACGTTTTTATATTAAGGTTTTATGGTGTATTTATATTTGTATAAGAGATTTCATTTGATATCACATTGGGTGGACAAAACTTGTCATCCGCCATTTTGTTGCGGTGGCAAGTTTCACCTGGAATGACTTCATAATTGGTTACTTTGCTCATATTACACCTTCTGGTCAGCAAATAATCAATTTGAGTTGAGGGGGATCCGCTCTTATACGTGATTAGGTGCTGAAAATTCTTTTAGAAGAACGTATTGACGACGGCCATATCCAACCGATATGCTGAGAATATTTTCTCTGTATTACAACGACCATAACCAAAACCAACATGAACACGCTCATACGCCTCCGCAGCTTTACCTACGTGACCGTTCTAATCCCCCCCCCCCCCAAATATGAATTCTTCGGTAGCCCTTGCCCACTTATCGCAGGTGAAGGGTGATGTGCCTGCGCGTCGTGTAACGGCGACGCGCTAGCCATACTCAGTTTTATCATTTTCACACCCATTTACGTGGCAAAAAGTGGCTTTACTGGAGCGATTGTCATCTGACCTTCAAAATCCCATTTGCGGTTAAAATCAGGGAAAGGAAAAGGCTAAAGTGAGAGAGGAGGATGGAGGAAATTAGGAGAGGAAGGTCAGGACACCATATTCATGGACGGGAAGGAGATATGATTGTGGTGGCTCGAGGATCCAGAGTCGCCTACCCGTATACCTAAGACTAAGTGTCGGTCAGATACTTGGACACCTTCTGAATATAATGTTTTTCCTCTTTGAGTAAGGAACGCTAAAGAGACCAGAGGTTTATTTTTATGTTTTCTTAACGTAAAAGAATAATTACATTACACATTCATTTTTTGAAAAATAAGATAATTTTCAACCATATTCATTAAACATGAAAGCAAGCCTGGTTAAGCCTAGAACGCAGTAAAATCAATACTTCTTATAATTTAAATACTTTTTTTCCAAATTTATATTTTAAATATATATTTTAATTTATATTTTAGTTTTGCAAAGCTAAGCCAAGAAAATAATTATTAATATTTAAGAAAGTAAATATTAAATAATTATTAAGGATTTGTTGATATGTTTTTCATAGTAATAGTAGTAGGTTCAAATTCTACTTGGGAAAAATGGTAGGGTACATGGGCAATGGTAGGGGTAAAAAAAAATAATTAATCATTTTATAAAATTCACATAAAATTAAATACATATTACACCATATTACTACATATCCCTACGCATTAAGGTGCCCGATAGAACGATATTTTTTTAATGTTATGATAAGAATGATTAAACACTCTTACTTTTAAATAAGAAATTTCAATTAAGTTTAATTCAAGCCTCAAATAATGTCGACTTTTTGCTGAGTAAAAACTTAATTCTTTTTGTCATACGTCTTCTTGGATTCATCGTGTGTGGGGAGAAGTTCAGAGTAGTGTAGAATGCTTATTCCCAAGTGTCGGGTAAAGGCCCCTTTCAAATACCCATTGTAACCTAACCAAATCATCTCTCTCTATATCTACATAACATATTACATGCTAGAATTACACTGATGATAATTCTGGACAGGTTGATATATTTCAATTATAAAAAAGATTATAGACTATTTCTACCACGTACCAATTAAATCTTAGACTAATCATATAATGGTCAGAAAAACTACAACCATGAGAATATATGAAGATACTTTGAAAGCAGTCAAGTACTTCATTATGGTACAGCACCTTCAAAGTGTAATTCAAAAACTCGTTTATATTTAGAAAATTTGAATTTAAATTATGTTTTAGTAAAACTTTATGGGCAATCCACTTTCAACTCATTAAGGCCACTATGCCTCTTAAACTCTAATTATTTATGTACGACTTGATGGGGACACAACACCGGGTTTTGCCATTATTACTTTAATATGCAAATATATATGTATACATAGATGATGGAAATTTACTTTTATTTTTAACCAATTTCAAAAAAAGGTGTATGATGTATGTACTTATGTAATATTATTGGGGTTAAATATTTAGACCCATATTTGAGTATTTAGACCCATTTAAGCAGACAAGTGTGCTTATTTTTTTATATAAAATTTAACACACTACTAGGGTCTGTACCTGTACATTTACATCTAAATATAATCAGCTACTTAGAACTAAAGATGTATATTTAAATTTAAGCGAATTTTTGACAAAATTAAATTATTTTGATTCTACGAGGTACATTTATATATGAGTTACGAGGTACATTTATATATTTATTTTTCATATTGAACATATACAACTAAATATATTTTAAAATAATAAAGATTTAATCTGGGTTAATGGGTGTGCTTCATTTAGTAACTTCATGTTCGTATGTTTTTTTGTTTATTTGTATGTTTGTTCATGAATTTCTCTAAAACTAAAAATTATATCCTGATTGATTGATGATTTTTTTAAATTTAAGTTAGGCGCACTTTAACTAAGGGAACAGTACAAGTTTCATTAAAATTGATTTGTAGTTGTATAGTTATTATGAAGTCGTGCCCATACTAACTCAGCACGTTCTTTTTCTTTCTCACTATAACACTCATGCTTACGCCTGCCATTCCGCTGATCTCTTCGCTGTACATACCGGCTATCAGCTAAACTGGTTCCTCATATCCGGCAAAGAGAATGCATTTCTACAAAATTCATTGTCTTTCATTATTCTTTTGACACATTCACATTTCGCTGCCGTATAACAACGTCGGTATCAGTACTGCATTGTCAACGGCAAGACGTGCAGGTACGCTGACATCTTGCCGTCACATCAATGCAGCAAGAGCACCATTATCCCTGTTACCGGCAGCAATACGCCTTTCCACATTAATTTCGTATTTTTCATCTCTACTAAACATACTTCCTGGGAAGTATGTTACCACCTCATTCTAAAATATTTCTATCTACCTTAATATTACTCTCAAAATTAACCTTTCAGTATAATAAAAGTTAATATTTAAGTGTTTTCTTATGAGTATAAAAACAAAGAGCCCATGGAATAGCAATAAGTAAAGAAACTCAACGTCTTTGTCGATTCTTCAATAACTGAACCAGGCCGCGCTTACAATGCAAGGTACACACACTTACGAAGAGCTGACTCTAATTGCAGTATATTGAGGTTTATAAAAATGTGTGAATACTTCTTTTTATTACTAAAAACGTTCAAGACAAGGGCAGTATGACTATAAACGTGATCGGTTGTGGATTCGATTTCCATATGATGGAATAATTATATTTAAAAAAAAATATCTTCATTTTTCCGCTCTGGTAAGACAAAATGCGGCGTTTAGTTCGCCTCTCAACACTCAATATCTCGATTACAGTGGTAAGCAGTCAAAGTAGTATCTTAACACTACGTTGTCTCTAATTACCCCGCTATGCGTGATACAGCGTGAAGTAGAAAAATATTTCACGCCTTTTCCAATTTAATAGACTTTATGTTTCTGTTTTCATACTAAATTATTTCTTCTCTTGAATGCGGAAATTAAAATAATTAAAATATAAGCTTCAAATGGGAATTGTACCCATAATGATTGATGTTGAAGTAACGATATACAATCGTATATATTTTTTTATATCAATATACATACAGTACATGGGCAGTAATAGACTTAATTTGAATTACCGGTTAGTAATTATCTATCCTAATGAACCCCTAATAATCGACACATTCTAGATATTACGCAGTACAAATTGAATAAAACCATATAATAAGCGAAATAACCGTTTTGTAATTGTATTTTATAAGCAAATTAGAGGAAAACAGCTAATTATGTTTTTATTGTGCCCAGTTTCACGCTTTATTCGGTATATATATACTGTGTTAACTGCTTTTCTCCCAAATTCAGAATTATGCATGTTAAGTGGCGAAACTTAACGCTGGACTTTGTCTTACCAGATTAAATATAATCGTTCCCTCGACTGGGAATCGAATTCACGATCGTTTACTGTCAAACGCTTTTCCACTGCATATTGCTGGTCACAATATTGTTTTTATTTTATAATTGATCTCACTTTGCAGTAGTTAGTGAGATATCCCTCCGTTCTGTACTCCGTTATTTTAGGTATAAAATAAATATTTTTATATGTATGTATTATGAAAATGAAGATGAAACGTAAATTTATAAATAAAAATTATAAAAGAATCGAGAAAAGAGACTGATCGTTGTGTAGTGGGACAGTGTCTGACTGTATACGTGATTAACTATATATATACTTCAACTATTTCTGGTAAGACAAAGTGCGGCGTTGACTTCCGCCATTCATCACTCAATGCCTATAATTTTGCAGAAAGTAGAGTACGGAGAGTCTTGTCTAGATATTTCCTGTTTAATCGGGATAAAAAAAGTAATGTTAATAGACAAGAAAATCACTTAGTTTCTTTTGATAGTTCTAAAGTTCATTGCAAACCTAAAGTCTTAACACAGAGTTAAATTTTCTATGAAGTTTTAAGTTATAGAAAATAACAGTAGTAGTAGAAGGCTTTTTAAGAGAAAAATATATTTTTATATATAATTCTCTTATTGTTTTTTTTTATCTTCTCGCTTTTTATCCCGCATATAAGAATAGACAGGAAGTATCTAGTGTCAAGACACTCCGTACTTCACTCATAATATATATAATTAATTTTATTGTGTATGTAACATAGTATATGAGTTGAATGTTCAATGTAAACAATCTCATGTTTCAGATAATAACTTGTATAAATCAATAAAGCAGTAGTAGAGAGTAAGAATTCATAAAAATAAAAGCCAAAAATATTCAGAACACATTGAATTATTTTACTTGACTTTAAATGCAATATTTTAGAAATTTTCTTTGTTTGCCTTTTCTTCTTGACACTAATGTCAAGACATTCCGTTGACTGGTTTCCGCTCAAACTTGAAACATTATATATTCTACGATAAACTCAATGACACGCTTTATGTTATTAGAATGAATAAAGGAAAGTAAATTTTAAATATAATCATTTTTTCACGCAGGAATCGAAGCCAATCGCGTTTACAGTAAGAAATTGTCCCACTGTACCACGATGACCTGGTAGAGTTTGTTTTTTAATTTGATGCTTTTCATCAAGAAATTACCTAGTGTCATGACACTCCATACTTCGCTTTCCACCGAATTCGAGACATTGCATATTGAGTGGTGGAACTCAACGCCGCACTTTGTCTTACTAGAGCGGGGAAGTAAAGATATATTTTTAATGTAATGATTTTTAAATGTGTATTGTAAGTTCATTTATTTATTAAGCTAAGGGTAACTCGATTCGAGTAATTTTATATGGAGTTCGCTACTGTTCTGATAATTATATATTATATAAGCAAACGCTTCGGTAAATTTTTTTGTAATATTTTATTATAAAAATATAATATATAAATAATATTTTAATAATATTTGTATACTATACTCACTTTCTTTATGGGCATTGCTTTTCATTTCAGTCGCTTTTGGCGATGTGGAAGGCATTGGGATTTCTGTACAGAAGATAATATTATTATGTTGACTTAGTGATGTGTCACTCCATTCAAGATACATTTAGTGAATGTTTTTGGAGAATTATACTTTTTTATTTTAAATATATATAAAATTATGTTTATATAACATTTTTGAAAAAACGTATAAAAATTTGACCGCAGCGGGATTCGAACCCGCGCCTCTTGGATACCGTCCAAGCGCTCTGACCGCTAAGCCATGCGTTCTACTACCAGCTGCGTCGAAATTCTTATACGTTTTGTTACAACTTATTTATGTTGTTAGCATCTCTGTAGAGAGATTTGTACAAATTTCTACTACTTAAAGATTATTAAGAAATAATAGTTTAACAAGAGAGATTGCTATTTTATTTAAATATTTACTATTTTTAAAGTGTTATTCCACACTTAGGATTATAAAACATTTTTGAAAAAAATTTTTATACGTTTTTTCAAAAATGTTTTCTAATCCTAAGTGTGGAATAATACTTTAAAAATAGTAAATATTATGTTTATATATTGAAATTGTAAGTTTTTCTAGGAAGGTGCAGGTAGCTTTACGTTTTTTCCTTGATGAAAGAGTAGTCAGATATAACTCTAGTACAAAAGCACTCCTGTTCTTTTCTTTCAGACCGAAATCCGAAATTGATAAATAATATATTAAGGCTATAATATATATGTACATTATTATTTTTTTTATTGTCATGCTTTATCCCATATAGCAGAGTAGACAGGAAGTGCCTTGTGTTTTTCGAATTCAAGAATTTTGTGTTGAGTGGTGGAACTCAACGCCGTGTTACGTCTTACCAGAGCGAGAAAATGGAAATAATTTAAATATAATTACTCCTACTACTATTTATAGTCAGATACTGTCCCACTCCGCCACGACCGGCCTCCATATTAATTTTATCTTAATTATATTAACTTTAAATACATACGTATTTAATTTAATAAAATAATGTTTGTATAATATCATGATATCTTACCATATAGTCTAATAGAGCCTTCAGTTTCGCCGAGAGAATTCTTTGAGATACATCTATAGTTACCGAAGTCACCAGTTTGGAGATTCCGGACTGTCAGCTTCATGTGTGCTCTGTTTACAAAAAAAAAATATTAACGCTGACGGTCACAGGTTCAAGTACCTTCATCTTATATCTAGTTAATAAGATGTTTTATCTTGTACATCTATTGAAATAATATAATAAGTTTTTTTAGCTTCATGCTTTTATCCCGTATAGCAGGGTAGACAGAAAGTACTTAAGTGTCTAATTATATTATAGGCATTGCGTGTTGAGTGGCGGAACTCAACGCCACACTTTGTCTTACCAGAGCGGTCATCTTATATCTACTAAAATATTTGCTCTTATACATATTTTGAAATTATGTATATTAGTTTGTAGTGAAAGGAGCTTTTGTTCATAATATTTTTTTATATTTATTCAGGTACTTTGTAAAAATGTGTTCAAAAATTATTTCTAAATAATATTAAAAATACCTATTTTATAAATATTTTTTACTCGCTAATTAATTGTTCTTAGAAATAATCTTTAAGAAGCTGACATTTGTGAAAATCTCTATACAGATTATCTAACATAAGAAAAAAAGATTTAACAAGTTTTTAAAAAAAATAATAGTTGGATAACAAGTCTTAACCACTACGCAATACGGTCTGTATTGCGTAGTGGTTAAGACTTGGACATTTAAATGACTTCCAATCCATCTGCATACAAATTTTAGTACAATACATTATCCCACACCTAAACCTAGTGTCAAGACACTCCGTACTTTTTCGTTGTACGCCGCACTACATCTTACTTTTCTTAAAAAGAACAAGGAAGATAAAAAGATTTCGTAGGCTTATATGTTAAATCATGCATGCATAGCAGAAATATCACAGAGAATCTAGTGTAAAAAAAACTCAGTTTCCCACTTTTCACATGAATTCTCGACATTGCGTGATAAGTGGCGTAACTCAACGCCGCGCTTTGTCTAACTTTACTAAAAATAACCTAAAATAATTTCCTAGAATAGAACCCACTAAAATAACTTAGAAACATAACCAGTATAAGACGTCAAACATGTCATGCAAATTAAGCGATAAGTAGTCAAATTTATATGTAACGTAACAGATAATTAATAATAGATACTGAGCACTCCACGCTTCGTGTGGGTAATCCCAAGCCTGTATTATGCATTGGCCATTATATAATGGATCTTTGAACAAGGTTATATGTTTAATGTTATTAATTAATACACGAACATACATGTATGTTAGATATATATACATTTTATTAGTTTCAATAACATGGGTAAGTTCTTGGGTCGAATGCAGTTTGGGGACATATAATTGAGGCTGGTCGTGACGCAGTAGGACTAGCGTCTGAATGTAAATGCGATCGGTTGTGCGTTCAATCGTTAGTCTGAGTAAGAATTAGAATTAAGATGAAACACGGCGTTGAGTTCCGTCACTAAACACTCAATGTCTCAAATTTGGCGGAAAGTGGAGTACGGAGTGTCTTGATACTAGATACTTCCTGTCTACAATGCTATGTGTTGATAAAAGCCTGAAGATAAAAAATGCAGTAAGACTAACTCACCCAGGTTCGCTTTAATGAAAAAGATTATCTTTCCTAACAGCAATATACGTTACGCTCTTGCACAAGTAGGTTAGGACTATAAAATATATTTTACTCTAAAACCTTCTTGAAGATAAAATTTAATAAAACAGAATTCGCGACGTCTGCTTGCAGTTAATATAGGCCATACATTTTTCGTTGAAACTGATATTAGTATTTTTTTATAGGATAGGCATGATGGCAAACGAGCGTGCGGGTCACGTGATGGTAAGTGATCACCGCTGCCAACGGTCCCGTGTAACACCAGGGGAGCTACAGCGTTGCCGGCCTTTAAGGTGGGAATAAACGTGCTTTTTCAAGGTGGTTATGTCGTAATAACCTGAAAACACTGCCGCAGGTAGGCCGTTCCACAGTTGTGTGGCACGTGGAAGGAAATTCCTACAAAACCCCACAGTAGTAGAACGCCATGTATCCAGATGATAGGGTTGATCTTTTAGTCTGTTACGTACTGTGCGGTTGGAAAATTCAGCGACAGGAACCAGGTCAAACAGTTCTCCAGAACACTCTACGCAACGCCAAAGTGTCAAAGTTAAACCCGTCACAGATAATTGGGTCGCCAACGATCCGAATGGCTCTCCGTTGTATGCGATCAAATGGTTTAAGCTGACACTCGGGTGCCCACCCACCAGCCCAGACATGAGAACATAACTCCAAATGAGGCCGAACCTGGACCCTATAAAGGGCCAAACGGCGTTTGGGCGTGACGTGCCGTCTCGCAAGTAAGTAAATAGTTAAGACATATTTCATAACGTCTATTCATAAAACGCCTTATTTATTCTACTTATACCCCGTACAAGTTAGCTTGATCTTTTTGACAGAAGGGCATAGTAAAATCTTCGGATATATATTAATCTCTAAGATCTTTGATGTTATATGTATATTTTTAATATTTTTACAATATTTTAAATCACTAAATTAGGAAAATAATATGTTACGAACATATTATTTTCGTAATTGGTACTAACTAATGTATATCTGAATATGACTGATAACGTTTGAATAATATATAAAATATATTAGAAATAGAAACACACTATTTTAATTTAATTTACTTTTTTTTTAACTACTCTGACTGAAAAACCCCTGACAAATTTATTCAATAATTTCTTATTTCCACGCTTTAACTTTGCATAGCAGGTTAAACAGGAAGTAACTAGTGATTTATATCATTAAAATTGCTTATTTGTATAAAATAAAGGAAAATTTTAATATATAATGACTTGCATTAATCTCAAGTACTGTATTTAGATAAAAAATAGATTATCACATCATCATCTGCAATTAATTTTAAACTATATTAAAATTATTTTTTCTAAAATACATAACTAATAAAAAAATTCAAACAATACAAAAATACCTGTAAGAATTTTCTTCAGTATTTATAGCGTATTTCTTAGTAGGCAGTACCATGACGTTGTCGTATACCCAGTACGAGATCGCTCGGGGATGCGCCTCAGTGTGACAGTCGACGGTGACGTCGGTGCCCGCAGGGGCACCCACTAGCTGGTTCGGTACCCAGATCATTGGTGAAACTGAAAAAATATTATATATGAAAACAGTTTTTAACACTCAACTGTTTCTGGCAAAGATCTCAATAAAAATTCAATATCTAAATAGTTGTAAATACCGTCTTGAGCTTTTATTATGTTTTGTTCAAGTAGACATTTAAATGGCTTGAATAATCGATGTTAATTAACGTTTCGAAGAAAAAGTAATCGGATATAATTATGTCCCTAGCTTAATTTACCTTAACAATTTGTTTACAGTTTTTTTTTATTTATTTAAGTTTTTACGCGTGAATGTGCTTAATATTCATGTGCATGTATTTTGCTATTTTAAAGTGTCATTCCACATTTAGGATTAGAAAACATTTGTTAAAAATATATAAACATTTTTCTATTCCTAAGAGTGGAATAACACTTGGAAATAGTAAAATATTAATATAAATGGCATTCTCTCTCGCCAAACGATTATTTCTTACAAATAATCTTTAGGTAGCAGAAATTTCTAAAAATCTCTCTATAGAGATGCTAACAAAAAACATAAGTTGTAACAAATGTATAACTTAGCGGTTAAAGTGCTTGAACCGTTTCCAAGAGGCGCGGGTTCGAATCCCGCTGCGTTCTAAATATTTTATACTTCTTTTGAATATATTCATGTATTTCTTGTCTCAGATAATATTAACCTATTTTCTGCCCACTTTAAGGACACTTCGGTAACTTAGCGAGTGGAATAATAATATTATTAATTAAATATAAATTTCTCAATTGAGTATCGAAACCATACAAATCAAAGATAAAAATAATATAAATATAAATTACTATAAACTCACTTACTTAACTAAGTACTTAAAATTACTTAAATTAATAAATTTTATTAACGTTAATATTTTTTTATGCTTTCCAGTATAACAGAGAGGAAGTGGTAGCCTGGGTTTTATAAAGGCCTCATCACGAGCACGGCACGAGGTCGATGTATGAAGATAGAGGAGAAGACTCAAAGGAGACAGTTCAGTTACGTCGAGCCTTTATATTCTAGAACCCAAGCGGATGATCTATGATTAATCCCTACCGAAACTGGTTCAGAACGCCTTTTGAGAATGATGGCAGAAGATAAAGTTAAAATTGTACAGATAAGGCGCAAATTCTCAAGTGTGGAGTATGTTTGGCAGGAGAAAGCAGCTGGCTGATCACAGACAAGTGGCGGCAGTAAAAGACTTTGCAAGGAAGTCTTCAATAGTCTTATCTGCAATTACCCGGCTAAAACCTTCAAAGGCGATATTGAAGCACCACGCCTATTATCAATTCAGGAACACAAAGACCATTACAATAGTACTTCCTAGAATTTCTTGCCCTACTAAAAGCCACCAAGCAAATGAAACTTCAACGTTGCAACTTAATTATGAATGCTTGCCGCGCTGGATACTTAATTCTGGAAGAAAACTCAAGAAGGTAGAAGCTGCTATATATATAATAATGATAACAACCAGACCTTCGCTAATAAAATAAAAGATACTTAAGTATGGCGGTATATAGTAAAACATCTGGCTTTGTCATGTTGAACGAAGAAAAAACCAGAAGTACAGGATGCCTCAAATTCAACACTCCTATTAATGATTCCATTGTAGTTATTATAGCTGGAAAAAGCTACACGTCTTGACTGTACTTAGGATTCCACACCTCCATATATGCGGGAGGTACGTAAAATACAATGGGTTCAATTCAATGGTATTTCTGGATTTGGTAAAGCAACTTGTATAGTGGGACAGTATAATTTAGAAAGTAACATAATAATCACAAGTAGGACAGAATCAGCAAATGAACTTCAAGTGAGATTGTCGGTACGTATATGGAATCTGGTAAACAGCAAAATCCGTGCTGTGGCCTCAATGCTGTAGATTGGAGCACGAAAAAATTAGAGAGATGAAACTGGAGAGGCCCTGATTTACAACTTTAAGGCAAAAGTGAGGGCAGGCAGGATATACGGAGCAGATATATTGTTACACAGGGATGGCAATCAGCTGTTCTATATAAAACGAGATAATCTCTTAAAAATATTCTCCCGCAGACCCACAGGGATTATTACCATCACCTATTATATACTCACAGAAATTTCATGGACACTTACGCCCTGCAAGAGCTATATCCTGGTCTACACTATTGGACAATATTAATACACATTTATTTCAAAGATATCACGACTACATCAGTGCCAAAGTATCTAAGAGATACCCTCTACTCAGCAGGAGAAAGAACGCCTTATCAGCTAGAGATATGGAGGCGAGACAGGCTCCAAGGTACTAACAATCCATAAAACTCAGAGTGTGACCAGCGCTACCGTTGTTTTGGTAAACTCTAAATCAGTAAAATTACAGGTGCATGATAGGGTTTCCCATGCTGCAGTGGCAATTTCACGTGACACGAACAGCTGCACTTACTAGAGTGTTGGCGAAGATGATGCGGTTAAAACGCTATACAAGACCAAATAGAGGCATACAATCTAAAGAATGCCATAAAAGATAGGAAGCATGTGGTCACGTCCTCAACCATATCGGTCATGCTCATTTCCCGCAAAATTTTTATACATTAAACGCGATTTTTATACATTTTAAATGAAACTATTTAACCGGATTAATCGCGTATATTTTGGTATTCGAAAATACATTTTTGGACACCTGACATTTCGAACACTTTACAGTAGTCCGTGGTCACAGGTAGACTGTCACTGTAACGTGACAGGTAGAATTTCTACCAAAATATACGCGATTAATCCAGATTATTGTTTTAAAATATTAATTATCATGATAACATAAAAATATGTTTACAGTAAAATATGTTTAGTGCTATAAGTTTAATATTGATAATATTTATATGAATCTACCTCGTAGAAATAACATATGTTTTTTGTTTCAAGATATTTTGTACTATATTTTTTTTTATTTAAGTTTAAGATATTGCGTATTGCTTAACGCGGCGATTTGTCTTACCAGAGTGGCAAAAATGATTTGTTTTTAATATTTCCACCTGGTCTGCGAACCCACAAGCGTCACGCTTAGAGTCGAATGCTCTTCCATTGCGCTATGATAACCTCAAGATTGAATTAGAAATTATCTAATCAATATCTGTAGCGATTCACAAGAAGTTAAAGATATATTAATTTATAATCTAATATCATAAAATATATATAATTGTAACATAGAAGTATGTTTACAGTAAGATATGTAAAGTCTTATATGTTTAATAATAATATTTATATATTTACTATTTTTAAAGTGTTATTCCACACTTAGGATTAGAAAACATTTTTGAAAAAACGTATAAAAATTTGAACGCAGCGGGATTTGAACCCGCGCCTCTTGGATACCGTCCATGTACGGTTTATATAAATCTATTTCGTAGAATTAATTATTATATTTCTTATCATAAACACGTTTAAATATAAATATAAACCTTAGTTATAAGTAATCGACTATAATAACATTTAAATGAGAGATAAATAACAATAGGGAAAAAATATACAGACCCAGTCTGCAGTGCAATAAATTTTATATTAAAAAAAAAAGGTTAGTATTTCAGTCAATGAAGTCATCGGGTAGAAACCGTGTCATCTCACCCGAGTGAAGATGTGAGGCGGTGACATTAAAGTCTGCACAAAGATGTTCTAACCTATGTGGTATATTTATGCTATCTACTATTTTTATTTCATCGTGTGTTTGACCATATATTAGTTGTTTTCAGAAAAAGCGCGGTGTTAAGTTCCGCACTTTTCCATTTTATTGTAATTTTATGTTTTTCAGTCATGTAAATCACGCTAAGTAAAATATATTGTATACTGTATCTTTTGGTGTACTTAAAAATATAGTAAATTTGATTCATTTTGATAAAAATTTTGAATAAATAAATCGTTTTTGTTTATTGGTCAAATAAAATTTTAAAATTTAACTCTGATCTTCAAGGAAACATAGTGGAATATTGCTATAGCGATTCTTTGCTAAGTAAATTTAAATAAATCAATACTCTAATCTGTTTTATAATTTACAATAATTAAAAAATATTACGTACTTTTTTGAGTTATCTCAATGTCTTACTGTATCCAAACCAAGGTATCATAAGCGCCTATCTCAAATACTATTATTCCCTCAATTGAATTCAAACCTATAACATTTGAATAACGACATGTTTTCTATACATTTCACTATAATCAAAACAAAACATATTTTTTAAAAACAGTTCTCTATACAAATAAAAAAAGCCAAGCTTGCAATGATAAATCATATCGCGTATCGATCTAATCTAAAGTATACGCGTGCATTGAAGTATTAAACTATTTGGAAACTCTGGATCAATTTATAATAAGTAATGATATATAGGTTTTGACTTTGAACGAACGAGGCCCGACTATTTTTCACATCTCCCTCGGATAATAAAGTCCACACTTTAAGAGAATAACTCACATTCCCCAAGTTTATGATGGCAATTTTCAGGACGAATATTACTCGAGCTTCGTGATATGTTTTAATATTCTATGATGTTTTTTTTTAAATATTTATTAGGTTCCCGCTTTATGTGCTTGGAAGACGATTTTATTATTTCACCCAGTTTAAGCTTTTTCGAGCTTTTTTTTGTATAATAACACTTTTTTTTATTGCTTCAATGTATTTTATGGGGCTTTTGAATTTTAATTTACTTTTGTAAAATATGTATGATGGGTTATTTCTATTAAAGCTCTCGGAATGTAAAAGTGATATTAATTATAATGTATTTTATATAGTACTATAAAGGTTTAGTGTCTGAGAATCTTATTCTGGTCTTAATTCCTTGGAAATTTATATAAATAGCTCTTGGTAATGCCGTAAAGACATCGTTGAGAAGACTTAAGTTGTAATCGATGGCTTATTTCTGATTCTTTTTACAGTTTTCTGTCGGTACAATATCGTACATTAAGCTATATTGACATTATTTTATTATTATTTTGAAATATAGAATTACTTTTCCCCTTTGTTACTCAGAGTTCCTAGTGTCAAGATATTTTGTACTTTTTTTTTTCTAAGCTTAAGATATTGCGTAGTGCTAAACGCAGCGATATGTTTACCAGAGCAGCAAAATATTTATTTTAATATTTCCACCGGCCATCGAACCCACACGCTTAAAGTCCATTGCTCTATGGTAAGTTCAAGAATAAATTAGAAATTATCGAATCAATACCTGTAGAAATTTACACTTATAACATATAGAATAAGGTTAAGAAATATCTATTTATAATGTAATATCATAAAGTAGGCAATTTTCCAATCTTGTTATAGTTTGCTGTATTTGTATGAAAAATAAGAAATGTAGAATGGTACAAATGGTATTGATTGGTTAAAAATATAATCATTTGTTAACATCGACTATGGAAGATGCCGCTACGGGGCAGTGGGATAGTAGTCTAATTATGAAATGCGAAATGTCGAATAAATTAATAAAGGTATATTAAAAATAATGACATTTAGTGGTAAAGTGCCATTTTCTAAACTATAATAACTTTTAATTCTAAGAGTGAATGATAACTTTAAATTACTTAAATATAAAATGATAAGAATGTAACAATTATGTTTTTATAAGATCTTTGACTGTCATGATTTTTACACATTTTAAATGAAACTATTTTAAACGGATTAATCGCGTATAATTTGGTATTCCAAAATATATATTTGATAACCTGATGTTTCAAAAACTTTACAGTAATCCGTCACTGTAGGTCACAGGTAGACTGAGGTGGTATTTGTCTTCGTCTACACAAAATTATTTTTTTCAATTTAATTATATGAGCATGGCATTAAGTTCCGCTATGGCACTTCATGGTATTGAGTGGCAGAAGTCATCGGCACAATTTATAGAAGCGAGGAAGTCAAAATAATTTAAATATAATCACTCTTGGGACTTGTACCCACAACCGATTACGTTATATATATATATATATATATATATATATACATATAGTGCCTTGACACTAGGTGCTTTCTGTCTACCCTGCTATATGGAATAAAAGCGTGAAGCTAAGAAAAAAAAAATTACAATTTTATTTTCACTCTCCAAATTTTTTTAAATATAACAAAAAAATATGTTATCAGCAAATTCTAAGGACATTCAACAGACGTTAGCTTCGATTCCATTCACTCAGTACCATTCTTAGGACGAGTATTATTTTACTGGGCTGCTACATCATTCTACTTCAGCTTCTACATCATTTACATTTACAACATACACATTAATACCAAAAGTTATAAAAATATTCTATTGTTATTTTCAACTTACTAGCTTAATATTAAAATACTCAATTTGGCTGTTTCTATCAAAATCAAGTCATAACATAATCATAGTTGGGGGATTTGAAAGGTCACGTAGGTAAGGCTGCGAAAACTTATGAACGTGTTCACGGCGGTTATGGTTATGGTCGTCGCAATATAGAGGAGAAAATATTCTAAGAACCTGTATTGTGTCTGAGTGTCGTGAACACGTTCTTCGGCGGGTAAACGAGTTCTTGGTATTTCTAGTGGAGGTCGTGTCATGGATAAGGAAACATGGTAGTGGAATGACAAAGTGCAGGAGGTAATTCGTGGAAAGAAGGCAGCCTTTAAGGAGCGGCAGACCACCGGTTCTCCTGAAGATAGCAGCCAAACGTGCCAGTAAAAGAGCTGTAGCCAGAGCCCGCAGTGAAATGTTGTTACCACTATATGATAAACTTGAAACTACAAAGGGGCAGAAGCTCATTTATAAATTGGCACGTGCTAGGGATAAAGCGACGCAGGACATCGCTAAATGTCTTTGCGTCAAAGATTTCCAGGGCACACTGTGAAGGAGAGATGGAGTTGCTACTTCAAGGAGCTGCTGAATACTCAGCATCCGTGCAGTCTTTCGACCGAACCACCTTCTAATCTCGGACTTGTTACTCCAATAGCACCTGACGAAACTTGAAATTATCTCCGACGCATGAAAAATCGGAAAGCGGTGGGACCTGACGACATTCCGATCGAAGCGTGGAAATCTTTGGGCTCTCTTGGTGTGCTCGTGCTTACTGACCTTTTTAACCATTGATGCCACGTCAGTGGCGGTACAGCTTTATAACCCCTATTTACAAACTCAGGGGCAGTGTTCAAGATTGCAGTAGTTATAGGGGAATTAAGATTATGAGTCACGCCATGAAGCTCTTTGAGTGCGTGATCGACCTCAGGTTTCATCGCGAGTGTACTGTCTCTGGGTGTCAATATGGATTTCAGCAAGGATCGGGTACCATGGATGCCTTTTTTGCCCTCAGAATTTTGGTGGAGCCATACAGGGAAAAAACGAGAGCTCTGAACTTAGCATTTCTAGCCTTTCTTAATCTTTGTCTGTGTGCCTTGTCAATGCATCTGGAGGGCATAGCAATCAAAAGGGATCCCTAAGGCCTATGGTTGATATTATCAGAGATATGTACTGCGGTTCTGCTTCAATGATTAGGACCGCTTTTGGCGACACCTAACCCTTGCCGATTACGGTGGGGTTTCACAAAGACTCGGCTCTTAGTCCGTTCTTGTTCAGTGTTGTGCTGGATACTGCCTCGGTTTATATCCAAGACCAGCCTTCCTGGCTGATGATGTACCCCAATGACATATAACTCATTGACGAAAGCCGGAGTGGAGAGTGCACCTCCAAGGTAGTCTTGGAGTCCGTGACGTAGTGGATAAGAGCGTCACTTGAGATGGTATGAGCACGTTGCGCGCCGGCCTGAGAACTGTGTCAGACGAATATGCCTTGATATGTCTGTCCCTGGAGTTAGATCGCCCGGAAGCCCAAGGAAGCGATAGCTGGATGTCGTGAAACAGGATATCAGAGCCAATGGACCCAGAAGAAGAAGATATATATATATATATATATATATATATATATATACATATATATATATATATATATATATATATATATATATATATATATATATATATATATATATATATATATATATATATATAGTTTGTTAAGTTGTTATTTTCTACATATCAAAAACAAGACTTCACATATTTACAAGGAATATTTTCATTTTAAGTAAATTCTCATCTAAAAAAGTTTCAAATCAAAATATTTGTAGTTTCTGTGTACTTCGCATAAAACTTTTCTTACATCGACACCCCTACTGTGCTGTAGACGTGCACCTTTTTTAAAAATATTATCCTTCAATTATCACCAGCCACCATCTTATTTAGTCAGCTGTTCGGAACAAGAGAGAGCGAAAATAAAAGAGCGTCTTGGAATCTCTGAAACCGCCTTACAATATGAAAGTTTAATACAATGATGACGCTCCAATGGCGTCGAATTGCTATTATGATTTTTAGATACAATTTTTCTTTTAGATTATTTTTTAATGAAAACAAGGTGGTTATTTTGTTATTTTCTAATTTATTTTTAATAATTTATCAGTTGTTTTTTTTTTGTTATTTGCTATCGTGACTCAATTGTTACTTACTCGAATTATTCACGATACTCGCGGATTTGAATTCTCATTCTGATCTCAGTGTATACCAAATATTTTTGTTTTCATAGTCTCATATATATAGTTCTATATGGCTTTCTTCTAACTAACACGTTATTTGTTTGTTCAATATATACCTAGATATAAAAAAACCTACTTCCTAAGAACTATATAACTGTCTATCTATATTTTCTTTCGAGTAATTTATTTATTTCTGAAATTACTGCACCGATTTTAATAAAACTTGTACTATTCCCTAACTTGAAGTATATCTAAGTTTAATTAAAAATAATCATGTCGATATGACTTTTAGTTTTAGAGTAATTCGTAGACAAACGTACATTTACTAACTGAAGCATATATTGTTGGAAGCCTAAATAGACCATCATATTCATAGCTTTCTTTTTTGAAGTCGGTTAAAAAAATATAACTACCTCGGTGGTGGGTGTAATACTTACTTATTTTTAATGTATTTCTAATGTATTACTGAAATTATTGAGTTTAGATAATATTTATTTCATTCCTTTTATAAAGTTTTAACTGTTTTAAATTTCAAACCATATGATTTACGCTAAGAAACGAGCCGATTGGCCAAAAATCATGTCCAACTTCAATAATATAAACTCGACGATGATGAATCATTCAGTCAGTGAATCCATACAAACTATTTTATAATTCACTATTTTAAAGTCATATTTTTTAAAAACGAAAAAAATAGATATTTGAGAGCAGCAGGATTCGAACGCGCGTCCATTGGAAACCGTCCAAGCATTTTGACCGCTAATCCATGCATTTGACATCCGAAATTCTTCTTTGAAATTTTTATAGGGGTGTTACAAATTTATTTATATTGTAACCACCTCAGTAGAGAGATTGTTACAAGTTTCTACTACCTAAATACAATTTCTAAGAAACTCCTTAGAATGCTATTTATTTTAATATTTAATTAATTTTAAGGTAAGGTGCGGGTTTGAATCCCGCTGCGTTCAATTTTTTATAGGTTTTTTTTTTAAATTATATATACATATAGATACTATCATCGTTCGTATAAAGTATTGTTTACAATTCGTTATTTGCTTAAAATAAAATAATCATTTAAATGTAACTTATCTTTTCATATAGAAAATTAGTATCAATATTTATTATCAATATACGCGAGTCCTTAAAGTATTTTAAAACGATATAGCCTTGAATTTGCTTAAATTAAAAATATAAATGTAAAGAAATATTTTTTCTTTGCTTGTTTTTATTTGTGGACCTTATTTTCCCCTATAGAACAACATTGAAAAATTACTTCATTCAATATAAAGAAAATTCAAAAGCTAAATAATAACTTAGTGTCATGTTAATAATAATTTTAAGAGTGTCTTAACACTACGTACATTGTGGCATCTTGATATAAGGGTTAAAACTTTAAAATGTTAGTCAGAGAGAACCTAGTGTCACGACACTCCATTGACTACTTTTCTTCCAAAATCGAAATAATGCATATTGTGTGGCGAATTCAACGCCACGCTTTATATTATCAGAGCGTAGAAACGAAATATTTAACCTGAGTGGGATTCGAACCCACAACCAATTGGGTTTACAGTCAATTTAATTAAGTATAATTTATATGGAGCTTCTAAGATTATGCATTCACTCACATTCAACGTCGACTATGATCCGCTTCGACACGGACGGCGGTACAGCATTCGTTGCGATGCACAGATACGCGCCCATCTCGGTACGGCTGATACGTTGCAGGCTTAGCGTGTCCCCTTCATAGACTGTTACTGGAACAAATATATATTATGTATATATCTTTTTTTTTAGCTTCACGCTTTTATCCTGTATAGCAAAGTAGACAGAAAGCACCTAGTGTCAAGACACTTCGTACTTCGCTTTCCACCGAATTCGAGACATTGCGTTTTGAGCGGTGGAACTCAACGCCGCCACTTTGTCTTTACCAAAGTGAGGAAATGAAAATATTTTTAATATAAAAACTCCCCCGAGTGGGAACCCAAGCGATTACAGTAAGACCTTGTCCCACTGCTCCAGGATGTTCGTTGCGAAAACTCGTTTCAGTTATAATTTATTTGTTTTTTTGTTTGTTTCTTTACTAATTATTCATCAAAAACGAAAAACTCGAGAAAATTTTTATATTTTTGCATTTGCTCTGATTCAGGTATTGCTTGGTATTAATTCCAATCGTTTTAGAATGAATTCTCTTAAAACTTGGTTTTCTATCAACAGGTCGATTGGTATTTGAATCCGAGGGTTAAGGTCACTCCTTGCCTATTTAAATTATATGTAAAAAAAAGGACAAAAATTTTCTTTATATTATATATATATGTTATATGTTATATATATATATATATATATATATATATATATATATATATATTTATAAATATCTCAAAGACTAAATATCGTCTCGATTGGGAATGAACCCAAAAATATCGTACGTTCAACAGCGCCACGATGGTCTGTGTGTCTGAAGCAAGACAAAAAAACAATATCCATCCATTTTGACCAATTTCTTGCCCATAAAAGTAAGTATGCTTAACATTTCTAAAGTACCTCTGGGATTGTCTGGGTATACGCAAATGAATGGGGCAAATAAGACAACGGCGCCAAATTAGCTATTCCCGGAAGGATTTTACGTAGTCCGTGGCATAAAATATGTGGCTGTCTTGATTTTTGAACATATGTACGAGTGTAATAAACTTTTATGGCGCAGTGGGACAGCTTTTTACTATATGCGATTAGCTTTGGGTTTAATTCCCGTACGATAAAAAGATAAGACAAAGGCGTTAAGCTCTGTCAATCAACAAGCAAAAGTCTCCCGTTCGAGTTGAAAGCAGAAAACAGAGTGTTTTGACAATAGATTGACTCTGTCTACTCTATGGTTTTCTTGTTCTACAACAACTCCCATATAAAACTCAACATGATATTTAATTTCACCCTAAGTCATGCCATAAAGAGATTAACGTACATACATACATATGTATGTAACGCATTTAACGTCTTGAATATAATTGTTTGAAATATTACACTTAATTATTATACCTCAACGCACGCCATGTTATATTTCGACCACGTGATTAATTGCCATCAATCAGTTTAATATATTATTTACAGTTGCTTCTGAGAGAAGTATTTACAAAAACGGTACTCTAAGGGGAATATACAAGCAATAACTTTTAGAATTTTATAAACGTAAAGTAAGTAAGAAAAATGTATAAAAGAATTATAAGAACATTATTTTTGGTTTTTGTAATGTGTTATTAAAATGATTTTTTTCTAATTAAAAATCGAACCTAGAACTACCCCGAACCTAACTTCAGGATAGGAAAAAGAATACTTATCCGACATAAATTTAATCAATTTTTAAAAACATATATCAAATATTGATATGTTTTTATTAAATAAAATTTTATTTTATTAAATAAAATTAGGAAATGCAGATCGCATTTCCCCTTAACCAACTTAATTAAGCCACAATAATATAAAGTCAAAATTAATATTATTTTCCATCAAATAATTTACCAGCAGTTCACTAACATTAATTCTTCGGCAGAAAGTAACCGGTGCAAGAAACTAAGCGGCTCTATCTCTTTTTCTGCAAGCCAAAGATTAGTGTGTAGGCATTATCATTTCCAAGGCGTATTTTACTTATCAATTTTTTACATACAAAGTACTAAACAAAAAGCACTTTAAAGATAATACCAATAACGGGTGTGCCGTTATAATAAAGAGGCCGGTCGTGGAGGAGTGGGAAAGCGTTTGACTGTAAACGCGATTGGTTGTGAGTTCGATTCTCAATCGGGGTAATGATTATATTTCAAATTACTTTTAATACTCCGCTCTGGTAAGACCAAGCGTCGCGCGAGTTCCACCACTCAACACGTAATGTCTCAACTTTGGTGGAAAGCGGAGTACGGAGTGTCTTGACACTAGGTACTTTTCGTCTATCCTGCTTTGCGGGATAAAAGCGAGAAGCTAAAAACAAGCAACTTTTTAAAAATAATAAAACTTAAACACACCCGTTGTAATTCATAATGTTCAACACTGAACGCTGTCTGAAGGAAAATTTTTACAAAGCTCAAACTAAAACTTTTGAGGATTTCGCTTTAAAAATATTATAAAATCATTTGAACAGTCTATATGAATATAAAATGTTTGGAACTGAATCAATTTGCGTTCATATTGAAGTTTTACATAAAAATGTGGACGTAGCAGATCTTGAAACTGCGCGCCTCAAGACTTTACACTGTAAGAACTTATACAACTTTACGCTTTGTGCCATATTGGAGGGTAGTCAGAGAAAACTTAGTGTTGAGACACTTATTTACTTTCACCGCCAAAAATCAGGTTATTGCGTGTTGAACGGCGCAACTCAACGCCGTTCTTACTCTTACTAAAATAAAATATTAAAAACTATTGCCCCAACTTCGTTCGCATGAACTTGGCTGTAATTTTGTGAAACAAAATCTTATTTATAAACTGGTTGAAATAAAACAAACACTAAATGTCAATGAAACGTTCTCAAAATACAATAGTGACAATTGTTAAACGTTTCCAAGATTAGTGTACACCAACATACACATAAAAAAATTTAAAAAATTGTTTCAGATTTTATCATATATACATACATCGATCAGTTACATTATTATTATATGTATACATAATTTTCCAAAGAAAAAATCGACCCAACGAGTAAAATTTAATATAAAAAAAATTATAATATGGGGTATCCCAATAAGAACGATATGTTTTGATATTGAAATAAAACATGAAATATAAGTATTCGAATTTCATGCTCAATGGCTTTATTTGAAATTTTATGCTATTTATGATTTAAACAAAATATCGTTCAAATGACCGCCACGACTTTTTTTGCACTGGTGAATACGATCGGTCTAATTTTCGATGACTCGGTGCAGCATTTCGGCTGGTATGGCCGCTATAGTTGCTCGAATGTTGTGTTCAAAGTCTTGAATCGTAGCTGGTTTATTGGCATACACTTGAGATTTAACATACCCCCACAAAAAATAGTCCAAGGGTGTTAAATCGCATGAACTTGGTGGCTAATTGTGAGGACCGTTGAGAGAAATAACCGACTCACCAAACTTATCACGCAATAAATCCATTATGACGGTCGCAGTGTGACATTTTGCACCATCTTGTTGAAAATAAATGTCGTCCGCATCGATTTCATACACTTCAGGAAAAAAAAATCGTTCAACATGTCACGATAACGGCCGGCATTGATAGTAACAGTACGGCCTTCGTCGTTTTTGAAAAAGTACGGGCCAATGATTCCACCGTACCATAATCCACACCAAACAGTAATTTTTCAGGATGTAGTGTTTCATGAACCACTCTTGGATTTGACTTACTCCAGTAATGACAATTCTGTTTGTTTACATAACCATTGAGCCAAAAGTGAGCCTCATCTGAAAAGACAATTTTCCTATGAAATTCGGTGTCTGTTCCCATCATTTCAAGCGCCCAATCAGCAAATTCACTACGTAATCGATAGTCTGCTGGCTTAAGTTCTTGTGCCAACACAATCTTGTATGGATGTAGGCCAAGATCCATACGTAAAATTCGCCTAGGTTGTCATTCTGGAAAGAATTGGGCTTATTCTTGTGAACGTCGTGGAACGGAAACATTTTGATTTTCTTCGACACTGGCTGATACGGCGGCAATATTTTCTTCACTACGGCCTGTCCGTTATCGTGTTGGTGGTCTACTATCGTGCAAAGAATATTCACTTTCCAGTTTGTGGATTATGCGACGTATAGCGAGCTCCGACGGTGCACCATGACGACCATATTTAGCACGAAATGCTCTTTGAGTAGAGACAATACTTCTCGAATTTTGATAGGAAATTTGGACAATTTTCAAACGTTGAGATAATGTGATCTTGTTTATGATCAAATGGCAAACATTATTAAATACAAAACAATAAACATGTAAAATATTAAACAACCAAAATGGCGGTTTTGAGCTATTAAAATCCTATCATCTCTATTGGGAAACACTGTACTTAATTTATATTTTAACAATATTTTAAAATTTGAATGTTGATACTGTTTCATTTTTTGTCTTCACGAATCATATACACCTTTTCTCACAACTCATACGTAAGAAACACTTGAGTGAAGAAAATAATAATAACGTGAAATGTATTTGTTTTTTTTTAGGTTCACGCTTCATCCCTAGCGTGGTAGTCAGAGAGTACGGAGAGCCAAACGCTACGGTCCCTGCATACCTTTTTCGCCTAGTCCATAGTCATTATCCTCTTCATGCATGCCCTTCGGGGGGTCCTTATACTTTTTACATGACCTACCTCCAGTATCTTCGATACTGTGTTTTCGAAGGACAATCAAGGTCTCCCCCGACCTCTCGTACCCCTCATCTTGGCTTCATAAATCTTTCTTACCATTCTTTCATCGCTCATTCTTTTAACGTGCCCAAACCACCTGAGCACGTTCTTCTTTATTCTTACTGTGACATTCACGCTTACACCTGCCATTCTGCGTATCTCCTCGCTGCATATACAGTCAGCTAAACTGACTCCGCATATCCGACGAAGAGATCTCATCTCTACTGCATTCATTCTTCTTTTGACACACCCACGTTTCGCTGCCGTATAACAACGTCGGTATAAGTACTGCATTGTGAACGGCAAGACGTTCAGGTACGCTGACGTGTTGCCGTCGCATCAATGCAGCAAGAGCACCGTTAACCCTGTTACCGGCAGCAATACGCCTTTCCACATCTATTTCGTATCGTAATATTTAATAACAAGCTTTTTTCATAATGTATTGTATTTTTTTACAAATCAAGCCCTTGCATTTCATACCCATATTAGACGAGTTGTGCAAAAATGTATAATCCGCCATTTTGTGACGGCGGCCATTTTAGATTAACAAGAATATTTTTTTAGTTTCCCGCTTTTGTAACCCATAGCAGGGTAGACAGAAAGTACCTAATGTCAAGACACTCTGTATTTCACTTTCCACCGAATTCAAGACATTGCGTGTTGAGTGGTTGACAAGAATATATAATTTTATTGTCATCAGAACTGAGATCTGAGTCGTATTTCGAAGTTTAACTCTATCGGACACTGAGAAGTGGGTCAGTTTAAGCTTCCAAGATTTTACACACTCTAACTTAAATATAAACTTGTAAAAATACAGCAGTTTTTTTAGCTTCACGTTTTTACCCCGCATAGCATAGTAGAAAGGAAATGTCTAGGGTCAAGACACTCCATACGTCGGTTTCCGCTGAATTCAAGACATTGCGTATAGAGTGGCGGAACTCAACGCAGCACTTCGTTTTACTAGAACGGGAAAATGGAAATAATTTAAGTGTAATCACTTCCCCGAATGGGAATCGATCCCACAACCGATCACGTTTTCAGTCAGACGCTATCCCACTGTACCACGAACGCCTATTGCAGAGTTACCCTTACATAAATCGAATTTGCTTCTACCTACTTCTATTGTTAACATTCATCATTAAATCTTGCTTTTTCGCAACAGATTTACCGCATTTCCGTACCAGTATTTGATACACCTTCAGTATTATATTCATAGCTTTATAGTTTAATATTAACTCGCTAATTACTCATGTTATATACGGATTAATCACTCGAAACGATAGCTTTCGCTATGGTTTTGACGATATGGGTTTGAAGTTAATTATATTGAATTGATTTTAACATCAATTTTATAAATGCCTACAAAGAGAAAACGCCATGGACTTTTGACTGAAAACTATGGTTGCCAGTTCAAGTCTCACTGAAGGGTATGTAACATATTATATTTAAGACAAAGCACGTTTATCTCCCGTTCTTAACACTCAATATTTTGGATACCTTCGGAGAGTAGAGTGTTTTGATAGATTTTCTCAGACTACGTTTTGCACATGGAAAAAGTCGAAATATATATTTTTTATTTCTTTTTTTTTAGCTTCACGTTTTCACGTAGGAAGTACCTACTATCAAGACTCTCTTTACTCCTTTTGAGACTTATGTGGTGGAAATCAACGCCACGCTTTGTCTTACCAAACGAGGAAATGAAACTAATTCTAACATAATCATTCCCCCGAATGGGAATCGAACCCACAACCGATCGTGTTTACAATCTAACGCTGTCCCATTGCACCACCGACCAACCCTAATCTATATAATAATTTTGTAATCATTTAAAATCATTAAATTTATATATTATTTTTACCACCATTTGAGCTAATAGAGTTATTAAACTAATATTAGATCTGCAGAGTATGCCTTCCAAAATATATAGGGCAATTACAAGGCAACGTTAGCTTTGCCTACCATTATTTATTTTAGAATTAGATGCTACATTTTCAAGCCATTAGCTCTAACCAAATAATCTAAATTATTTAAAGATCTAAATGGCTTATCATTTAGTTAAATAAATAATTCGATTAATTTGTTCACTTTAAAAATAAATAAAGTTGAAGTGTCTATTTGTAATTATAAAATCGCTTTTGAACGTTTATATATGGTACATGTACGAAATTAATATTTTTGTACGATTTCTGTCCGTCTGTCTGTTTGTTTTAGCTAAACTCTGAAATGACTTGGCTTACATCATTGTAGTTATCTAATATCTGATTTTATATATGGTTACAGAGTGAATATCTAACCGTGGGTTGTGCGTTTAAGTTATTATCACTTCTTCAATTTGGTAGACTGTGGCGTTAAGTTCTGCCATCTAAACTAACACACAGTTTGTTAAGTGGCGGAAATCGGAGTATATATATATATATATATATATATATATATATATATATATATATATATATATATATATATATAGCGTATACAAGACGCTAGGTTCTCTGATTAACCTACAATGGGGGATAAAGAATAAAGAATATAGTTGCTTTTTTACATTTATATTAATGTTTTCTAAGAAGGCTGAGTGGCGTTTAACCTTTTTTCTCGTTCTTTTATCATTTCAATTACACTTTACTTAGAAATAAGTTGTAAAATAACATTAAGAGGCCATCATGGTGCAGTACTGGATTTAATTGGCGCGTTTGGTTATAGGTTTGATTTCCGTACAAATGATTATATTTAAAGTAAATTTTGTTTTCTCCACTCAAGTATTACAAAGCGACGTTGAGTTGCGTGACTTAACAAGCCATATTTTAATATCGGGCAGATAATGGAAAACTGAGTGTCTTAACACTAGATTCTCTCTGATTAGATTTATGTGCAAGGAACTTGATACGTTTATATATTAAACGATATACATACAAGTAACTTTTGTAAATTAAACAGATACGAATATAGAGATATTTATCATGTTTCAGTTAAAGGCAAAATTTTATTAATTTTTCCATTCGCATCGTGAATGAGCTCAAGCTCGTCGATCTCTTTCGTTTCCTGACAAATTGCAATTCAATCGATTTATGAGAACGAAGAATGCTTTGTAATATGAACATTATATTTACTTTTTGATTTATAATAGACGATATATATTTTTCCCAGTCGGGAGAATGATTATATCCCAATTGTTTTCATTTACTCGCTCTGATAGGTCAAAATGCCGCGTTGTGTGTAAACACGCAATGTCTAGAATTTATCGGAAACGGAGTACGGAGTGTCTTGACACTAGGTACTTCCCTTATACCCTACTGTATGGGATAAAAGCGTGAATCTAAACGTTTTTTTCTACAGTTCTAAGCTTTATCCCACATGGTAGAACAGTTAATTGGTGTCTAGTGTTAGGACCATCCGTTTACCCTGCCCGCCCAAATTATTCTTCTAAATCGAGATATAATCTTTCCCCAGAGCAGGAATTAAATCCATGATCAATCGTGGTTATAATGCAGTGTTGGAATTGTGGATTGCACCATATTCGTAAAAATTCACACGAGATATGATATTATACAAATATTAACGATCTTTTCGCGCCTTTGTATGTGAGAGCTACATTTTGATATTTCTTACAAGAAAATCAGGAAATATTTTTGGTATTCATATAATATTTATTTATGTTGGCGGAAAACGTCAATAATTTGTCACTGACCTACCCTTTGTAATTAATATTAAGCGCAAGAAGACGCGTTGAAAGTAGTTGAAAGCAACTAAAATGGTATATATATATATATAGAAATATTATCTTTGAGACCGGTCGTCCCGTAGTGGAACAACGTCTGACTGTAATCGCGTTCAGTTGTGAGTTCGATTCCCACTTAGGGGAATGATTATATTTAAACTATTTTCATTTTATCGCTCTGATAAAGCGGAGTGCGGGGTGTTTTGACAACACTGCTTTACGGGATAAAAGCGTGAGGCAAAAAAAAAATATATCTTCCTTAAACAAAATTCATATGTTTTACGTACTTAAATCACTCAGCGATCAGCGTATTATTATTGACACTGACAGGGTTGTTGAAAATATATTGTATGAAAGAATAACAGTACTGTACTGAAAATGGGCGCTAACAGTCTCAAGATGACATTCGTTTTTAGTTAAGTTTGCTATAGTATATATGGCGATTGTGATTTGTCTATTAGCATCGTTTGAATTTAACAAAGTACTCGACAATTTGAATTTAGCAAATATACGTTGTAGCCTTAAAATCTTGTTTTTTTGTATCTCACGATTCAGGTAAGTCAACCCGGTCTACGATATCTTTAGAAAATTATTCATATATTTATTATCCTGATTGTTAACAAAGGTTACAAATTCAAATCGAATGTTAAAAAAAACTCATTGGATCAATTATCCAATAAATAGACTACGTCTCTTACGTGGATGGAAAACATATGGATCTGTAATGTTTTTTTAATATTTTTACTAAATATAATATACAAACGTGTATAATTTTAATAATAATGAATTGCGCCTGTGACATCGGCCGTGTGGAATTTTACATTTCCGGATGTATATTTTATAGTTATAAAAGTCAGTTTCTCCTTATTACATAAGCCATATGCCAGTCAATGTTATGTTAAAATCAGCCCAGCCATTCTCTAGATAAGTCAGAACAGACATACATACAAAAGTTATTCTGATATTGATATTAATACAAATAGATACTCTAATTTTTATTTATTTGCATAGATTTCAGACGTGAGTAGGCTAGCAAAAACGAAGTCCACTGCTAGTGAGTGGGCCAGTAGCATAAAAAGAGATAATTAGTTACAAGAATATAATTTTGTTATTATTGTGAATTACCTTTACATTCAAGTCGTGTTCATTAAATATATTGTAATAAAAGTTTTGGATAATGTTAAATTAAGTTAATTTTCTTTTGAGGTCAATTTTTAAAAGTATTAAAGATCGTTTTTATAAAAAATAAAGTATATAATATGAAGAATGATTCAAGTTTCATGGGTGTGCTTGTAAGTTATAATAAATTAATTTGAATACTTTTCTACTACTTTAAATAATGCCTTAACATGATAAAAATGAATTTGACTCTATATAAAATTCTACTCATTAAAAATATTCATAGAAAATTTTTTTACGTTATTATAGCGTTTGCTTTCTTGACTCTCCAATGGACACACTCTTTGGTACTACATATATATTATATCAGATTAATATAATATATCATATAATTATATATTAACTTAATAAAGCAAAAGATACTTTTTAGCTTTACGCTTCATAGCAATGGAGACAGAGAGAACCTAGTGTCAGGACACTCCGCTTTCCGCTCAAATACGAGCCGCTGCGTGTTGAGTGGCGGAGTGCAACGCCACGTTTTGTCTAATGAAATTAAAGTAACTCTGTCACAAGCAAAATACAGCAAAATTTTAAAAGTTCAATCCAAAAGCATTAATAGCGAAGGTATAAATGAAATTGTAAAACCACCTAATGAATAGGCCTTTTTAAACGTTCCAAGCGGGAAAATGGAGTCAAACGCGGCATGCCTTAAATCGCAAACGCTTTCATCCATTCCGAACCGACTCTTTCCATTAACGCTTCCAATAAAAAACTGGTACAGTATTACAAACAAAGAATCAACACGTAGAAACGGGTTTATTTCGCTCGTCTCTACAAAATCTTTATAGGGCGAGTGATTTATTTTTCGTGTTCATTTTAATTTATTCGATAAATATTTTATGTGTTTCATTTTAAATAATTTATTTATATAATATAAGTATTTTAAGTTAAGACACTCTTTCTTTCACCTACGGTCCACTTTACGAATGTTTTAATCTAGATTTCATTTACTTATAATAATTTGTAGTTTTGAATCTCAATTATACTGAGAGTACAAAGTAAAAAAATATTAAATTTCTATAAATTTTTATTGTAAATGCAAATATTTCAAAAAAGTCTTCACCTATAGACGGAATCGACTGTTTAATTTGCTTGAAAGTAGAGTCAATGTAAGAGCAAGTTCAAAACTTATTGATTTCTTTGTGACTTGCCAAATATATTTAATATTAAATAAAAAAAAATTGTGAAAATCTGATTGTAATATAAGCCCACTGGGATATATAACTATAAAATTCATTTACTGCGTTATTAAGCGGAAAAATCACAAATATACCTATGAATCTGCATTGAATTGAGATATCTTATAAAGCGACATTTACTATAATTATTTAAGATATTTAACTTTTTTTAAATAATAATCTAGATATGTAGATCTATTTGAAATAGCATTAACTGTAGTTTTAACATTAAAAGAAATAAATTAAAAGAAATATAATATGAGTCCTATGTCCACGGACTACTGTAAAGCGTTCAAAACGTTAGGCGTTCAAAATATATTTTCAAATACCAAAATATACGCGATTAATCCGATTATAATAGATTCATTAAAAGAAATAATCCATTAGATCAAATAATCTGTGGTACTTATTTATATAAGTATATAAAGTAGCAAAAAATTAATTATATCTCAACAACACATAAGCAATCAATCCCTCCCCACTAATTTGAAAGCTTCATGATTTCCAACAATACGGATTTAGCGTAAGCTTTGCAAACAAAAAATGATAATAATAAAAAGAATCACTTTGCCTTGCATATACATACGCCGCAGTTAAACGCGTTAACCGATCCTTTTTTACCGTAAAGCCGATTAAAAAACGAACAAAGGGTTTAACGTAGAGAATTGAAACGGGGAACAGTTTTGGACGGGTAATTAAAACATTCAGGGTGACGATCCGCAAATAATCATCGTGTGTGTGACATTCGAGGGTAGAGGTCATTTAGTAAAGTACCTCTCACTTCAATTAATTAATTTTTGGGATATTTTTGGCTGCGGACTAATCATTTAATTTTTTCTTAGGAATACGCCTCGGCCTATACTTCAAGGCAATTTAAATTCAAGATAATTTCGAAATTCTGTACTACATTTTGTCTCTTGTGCTTAGGGTGGGGTACTGAAAATAAATTTAATATTTTATATGAATAAAAATCGAATCTAAAACTTTACGTTGAAGCTAACTAACTATGTCAATGTTTCATAATGACTTTATTAATTTTTCGATAGTAGTAAGAGAGATTTATAATAGATTGGTTAGGATGGAGATTTTAAATATTACATTGGTAAAGATAAGTGACACGGTTGGGAAATTTTAATGTTGTGTTCGTTAGTAAATCAAGATCTTTTAGAGATTTAATAATAGTTTTAAGAGAAGTGTAATCTATAGTGAAATTAATTAAAACAAAAACAAAAATTTACAGTAATTGTAGTATCATAGACATGGCGTTAAAAGCCGCGTCTTATTTTTATCTTTATATTATAAATATCGAGTGCTGGTAATCATAACAACCTCAAAAATAGCGTAGTGGCCTCTCTTCGCCATGTGGTGTGAATTTTAACTGATCGGCCGATTGGAGCAATACAATAGTAAACACCCCAAGATGGAATTGTCAGGCTAGGAATTAAAGTGAGAGGAGATAGCATGGTGACCCGGCAGCCAGAACTGTCGGAATCACTACACTCTGGAGGAAAGAATGGGTGAATAAGGAAAGCTGGCTTACTAAATTGACCTAAATTACTGGGATAACCGTTTCTTACGGGAACGACCTGCAGCAGAGGGGAATTGTAGTTTTAAATGAAATAAAGAAGTTTTAAATATATATACATATATATATATATATATATATATATATATATATATATATATATATATCGCGTATATTTTGAAATTCGAAAATACATTTTGGACACCAGCCGTTTCAAACACTTTACAGTAGTCCGTGCTCACAGGTAGACTGAGGTGGCATTCGTCTGTCAGTTGATACAAAAATTAACTATATTAAACTACCGCCATCTGTTTCTTAATTGCTTTGCGTACTGCCCTGGATTCTTGCAGAATGAGCTGACTGTATCTTTGTCCCTGGTGTGGTGGATTTGAATTAAGACTTTAAATTTTTAATAAGTGGGTCACAGGTGGTAGAGAGTTTCCAACCATCTTCTCTATTAAAATTTTGATGTTTTTGAATTTCAATAGCCTTGCGGATCATTCTAGGAATATATCTAATTTACCTAGCGAGGATATGTGGCTTATCAAACCTGATGTAGCAAAAATATATTTAGTCAATGATATACTCAGTAGAATTTTTATCTAATTATTTGTCTGTTCGTTCGTTCGCCCACACATGATATAATGATCCACATATAATTTCACTCCTTTACACATGAAACCATGGTCCTCATATGAATTCAACGATCTACATATGACAAAATGGTCTACATGTCACCTATCCACACATGATATCATGGTCCACACGTGGTTTCACTCATCCACATATGATATCATAATCGACATGTGATATCACTCATCCACACATGATAATATGGTCCACATATGATTTCATTCATCCACATATGATAACATGGCCCATATGTGATTTCACTCATCCACATATGATATCTAGGTCCACATGTGATTTAACCCATCGACACATGACATCATGGTCCACATGTGTATTTTCACCTATCCACACATGACATCATGATCCACATATGATGTCACTTATTCACATATGACATTTTGATCCACATGTGATTTTACTCATAGACACATGAAATCATGGTCCACATGTGATTTCACTCATCCACATATGATATCATATTCCACATGTGATATCACCCCTCCATACATGATATCATGGTCCACGTGTGATTTCATCCATCCTCATATGACATCATGTTCTACATGTGATTTCACCCATTTACACATGTCATCATGGTCCACATGATATTATGGTTCGCCAAGATCCATGTGTGATGTCACTTATTCACACATAACATTATGGTCCACATGTGATTTTAGTCTTGCACACATTACATCATGGTCCACATGTGATTTTACTTATCTACATATATCATGATCCACATGTTACTTCATGGGTTTACATGCGATTTTAAGATATGCGCATTAGAACTGAGCACAAAGCGCCTTACAACAGTGATTGGTTGTATGTATGTATGTTGGAGAAATTATTGTTTTATATCTATTTCTTTTTTTCTCGTTTTAACGTAAATTACTATTAATATTGTCTTTTTTTAATAAATTAAATAAAATTAAGTATGTATGTAATATGTTTTCTAATTATGAGAATAAATATAAATAAATATTTTTATAATTTTTTTTAATATTTTAATATAAAATGTAATTTTTTTTAAATCAATCGAACAATTAATAAACTTTTTTTTGTCACTGGGACATGCTATTTACGCAGATCATCCGCGCGTATGGCTGACTTACCTTACAAACCGTGTCCTGTTAGTATCTGCACCAACCTGAACATCAGGATTCCAAAATTTCTATTCCTAGGCCTGACACCGGAGACCCCTGGTCTTCCTTCTATCGTCAACTCAGGGCTTTATCCACTATTCTCCTGATCCGCACGATATTCTCGTCCGTTAGATGTTCATCTCGTGACCGTTCACTTGCATGAAATGCGTGAAGTCTGGCGAGCACTTCGAATCAAACATGCCAAGGGAGTAGCCGCCGTCCATGACACCGTACGGTGTCCCCGTATTGCCCTTCCAGAGCATCCGCCTTCACAGACGCAGACGTAAAGCACCATGGATCTTAACATACCGACATAAAGCCGTCGGCATGGAGGATCCGGCCCTCCGACATTCAGCAGTAACCTGCCAAGGGCCCCGGCGTTGCTCACAAGCCTCGGCGCAAGCAAGTACGACCATCGGGCATCCAGGATAAAACTCAGACATTTCATCTAAGCCTTCACCTCCACCTCCTAAGCCTGAATGTGCAAAGTAGCTCCTCAGGAATGACCCTTGCGTGGGCCATGGAAAACGAGGGCCTCAGTTTTGGGCATGGAGACCCTCAGACCCAGCGTTTTAATGCGGTCAACGACAAGGTATCTACCTTGTCGTCCGACCGTGCGTACCAAGCGTGCCAGCTCCTGATAATTCAATCTCCGGGCTGTGACAAGAGTATCATCCGCAGCGCAAATGAAACTCATCCTGGGGAATAGACGGCCACGCATGAGTCAATCATATTCAAGATTCCACAGTATCGGACCCAATACCAACCACTTTGGAACACCATAACCGACGCTTCCTCGACTCATCCGACCATCCTCCCCAATCCACAGGATTACTCTGTCCCGGAGGTAGTTGTCTAACAACTGCCGGAGATAAAGAGAAACTCCGTGGTATCGGGTAGCCTCTCTTAAACTCTCAAATGGCAGGCTGATAAAGGCGTTGACCACGTCCAATGAGACGGCGAGGAGAATGTCTCTCTCAGCGATTACGACCAGCGACCGGCCCTAAACCCAAACTGAGCCTCTGAAAGACCCGGACCTACCTCCTCGAGATATTTACTGAGACGAGCGGCTATGATCTTCTCAAATATCTTGCCCATCTCATTTAGGAGTACTTTCAGCCTGTATGCGAAAGGAGAGTCTAAAGGAGGACCTCTTCTGCACAACAGGCACAAACCTCCTTCCTTTCAAATCTTCGGGAACTGTCCTGCTGATAAACACTGCTCAAAGTTCTCAGACATTATCCCCGAGGTATTCCAGGGCCATACTCAAAGCTCTTCCTGGAAAACCGTCCGGTCCCGGTGCAGTCTTTATGGCTCTTAATCTCCCGCGCGCTAAATCTATTTACCTCTACATGCATACATACATGTATGCATGAAGGGGACATAGTTGGCGGTATATGCACAGGGTACAATAATTAATACACTACCGCAACTTATCACAATTGAATATAGTATGTGTCATAAAATTTTATCAAAACATTGAACAAGTTTTTAGATAGTGTGTGAAGAAATGTACAGTGATTGTGACGTTAGAGAGTTTTACAGTCTTCCTTGTAATAAAGAAGTTTCATATTAACTTTGAACCCCAAAAACAACCCTTTAAACCCGTTCCGTCTTAGTGATCATCTACCGCCTAAAAATAAAAAAATATGCAGAATTTTACACTCCTAGCACTGATAATAAAGAATTTTATATTCAATTTTCAACCACAAAAATCATTCGTTAGGGGTTAATTTCAAAAAATCCCATCTTAGCGAACACCTACGTTCTAAGGAGAACATTAATACAAATTTCAAACTTCTAGCACCCATAATTTCTCTTCTTTTACTAGCAAATTTCTTTCCATTGCTAATAACTATTGTAGTTATTAGATAAAAGCAATAAAAATATTATAATGATATATGTGTTCATATTTTTTAGCTTTATTGTGCATAGCAGAATAAATAGACAGAACTCAGTGTTAAGATTATATGCTGAGTGGCGGGACTCAACGCTGTGTTTTATCTTATCAGACGGGTACACTACGTCTTGATGATCTGTTTTTATTATTCATTGGAATCTTTTTCGTTTTAATATTCTTATATAATAGATTTTCGATTATTTTCGATTCGATTAGATCGATACGTTGGACCATCTGGTATCAAAAAAAGGACTCCAAAAGTATAATAATAAGTATACTTCAAGTTAAATTAACATTTCAAATAAACGTTTTAGAGTAGGCGTGTTTTATAATTTTTATTTGTAGCTCCTGTACGTATGTACATATAAAATATACGACATTTGGGCCTACATTTGCAGCGTGATATTAGTGAATACCACTGTGAGTGTCGTTACATACAGCAAACTTATATGCATTTAATATGGCAGTCGCGTCTAGGGATCGAGCCGTAAAATTATGTTTGTTTTTAATGTATCTACTGTGCCGAGCTGAAAAGTACCCAGTGTGATGAACAGAATATTGAAATATAACTTTAACAAGTTTCATTGTAATTTCATACTTTTCACGAGATATTTGAACAAAGGGACAGACAGACGGATAACATTTTTATTCACATTTTTGAGTTCAGTATCGAGAGTTTTGATGTTTTCAATATGTAGAATTGATACTTCCATAGATTTATTATAAGTAGAGAATAATCAAAAGCGGAAAATCTCAGTAATTTGAAAAAGGATTTTGTTCCTGGGGGGTTACTATATGACATCGTTACATACAAAACTTACTTTTATTAAAGAAACTTCAAGATTGTCGTGACCGCACGTAACTGGGCGCATAGCTAGGTAATCATTTTTTATAGCGCGGGTTTTCGTTTTGCTGTAACTCCTAAAATATCAACTTAATTTATATATTGTAAAGACAAATTTGATCTATAATAAATCTGCTTAGTGATAAACGTATTTATTTAGATATAGACTGACAACACATTGATTAGAATAGCTTCGCGGAAATCCAGTTGTTTTCAAACAAAATTTTAAAAATAAAAAAAAATATTGTAGATCTTTTTATGGGTTACATTTTAGTCATACATTACTTCAACTTATATCAAACGGTGCAAAAGGCGCACGCGAAAAACGGCATTCCAAGCTGTATTTGAGGGACTTTTTAGACAGAAACCGTCATATCTCGATAAATATAGGTACGATATTAATAAATTTTATATTTAAACCTTCCTTAGAAAACCCTCTTTCCAATATTTTAAACAGGAACAAAATCTATTCAAAATTTTCCGAGATTAGCACATATATACAAGGAAAAAGTGAGACTTTACTTTAAAATATGTATTGATGATTATGACATTGATATTGATAATTTGTTTAAGTATATATAAGTATAGTATATTGTAGAATCCAGTTGTAGAATCCAGTGTCGAGATAATCGGATATCGTTTATATCAGGTTTATGATACTGAATACTAAGTGGCGAAATTTAACGCCGCGTTTTATCTCATTATTACCAAATTTCAATATATTAAATAAATATATCTTCCAAGTAGCGAACCCCCAACCAATCGCATTCACAATCAAGCACGTACTGTACCGCAATAACCTAATTAAAATTTATCATTTTAAATCCTTACCGGAGTTTAAAATGAATAAACCTAATTATTGTGTCAACAGCATTCTCATAGAAATTCAATTCTACAGCAATTTACCGGTAAGTCCCCCTTTAAATGGAAAATATAATGAGAGCGGCTTCTATGCGTTTAGTTTTGTGCTGAGCAATATGCTTCAAAGAAACTATGTCGCCAATTTCATCTCGTACACTTTATTAAATAGTTTAAAAAGGAAATTGTGGTATAATTTTGGGAAATATCAATATGATCATAGCCTATATAGAAAACATTTACTGCTTTTGATAAGGCTGAATAAATTGCAAATAAGTTGTGTATATTAGTGGAAATATAAATGAAAGTTCATAGTCAATTAGGAAAACTAAAAGCGTTTTAATGTATACGACTTCATGCCTTTGCTCGTAAATGGTAGCCTTTTATTAGAGAGATGCTATTTTTACGAAAATCGATTCCATATTTTCCGCACGTCTTCGACACGTGTTTAGTGGCGGAGCTAAACGCCGCATTTTATTTTAGCGGTATGGAAATCTTAAAATAATTCTAATATATGAGCTGGTGTACATATCTTTTTTGTATTCAAATATTAAAAATATTAACATGATTACCTTTTTTTCTTCTATCCACGGATATAGGCTGGCCATCCTCTCGTCTCCACATGATCTTGGGTGTAGGGAAGCCATCAGCTTTGCACACTAAGCTTATATTCTGATTTTCCCTAACTGCAACCGCTGACTGTGTGCTTTCTTCGTCTAATATGTTTGGAGGTACTGATAACAAAAAAAATAATCATAGAATATAATAATACATTATAAATATTGATACATTTTGTAAGTAAGAACTGCGTGCTTCTTTTGTCTCACATGGAATCATTTCAGATGTAACTGTACTTGGAGAATTATTTCAAGTAGGAATTAAACCCACTACCATTCGCTAGTCACACGCTATCTACAATATACAATGGCCTAGTGACTATATATATATATATATATATATATATATATATATATATATATATATATACATATATATATATATATATATATATATATATATATATATATATATATATATATATATATATATAGACAAAAATCAATTAAGCAAAGTCTATTTTAAACTCTGGCTTATTTAGGCCAACGCTTTATATCTCTACCGTTGCAGTTTGTTTCGACACTGCAGCAAATTATTTTAGTAAATTAGTCATCAATATTCAGATTAAACTCGCGAACTCTTCATCAATATTCAGTATTTTTACAAAGTGCGACGTAAATAAAAAGAAAATTTTATATATAAAGTTGATTTATTACTTATTATATTTTTTTCTACTGACTCGTTGGTTTAGATTATTATAATATAAACCAATTCCACTAAGTAATAATTATTATAAAATATGAAAGCTTTTCACAAGTGCTCATTATCTCGAATGTCTTGGCAAAAACATCAAGTTAATATAATGACTCTACTTTATTTTACAGCTTCACGCTTTGTCCCGTATAGCAGAGAAATCAGAATCAATAGAGTCAAGACACTGCGTTTACAATTTTCCATATAAAATTGAGACATTACGAACTAAATTCATATAAAAATGATAAACAATCGGGCTTCCACTGCAGATAAATTCCAATTTGATGCACCCAAGAGCTAGCTGTGTAAGAATTTGAGAATTTCAAAGTTGATAAAATCTTGCCTTTATTCCCTTTACATCGCTGCTTAAAGTTTTACGGATGAAAATCTCAAGAACTTTAAATTCCAGTGGGACGTGATATTTCAGCAGTTACTGTACGATCGTGCAAGTTTGCGGTGCCGTAGATTTTTAAAGAATAGGTGAATTTAAAACGCGAGCGAGAGAACCCTTGTATACTTTGTACCTTTGAATGCTATACCAATTTGTGGAACTTTGTTTCATAGAATTTTACGTTTGTACTTCTAGTACTAGTGTACTGCTTATAAATATTATTGTGTAAAGGAAGTCCTAGGTTCGATTATAGTCCCACTAAATTAGTAGCATTTTCTGTTTTAGTTGAGATTTACTAAATAAATATATATGAAAAGTTAAAACAAAAGTAAATTCTTAGTACTGCTATATTAACTTAAAAAATCAAAAATAATAAAGGGTAAGGCTCCTTTTGTTATAGAAATCAAAAATGTAGATACTGTTTGTCTGTGCGTTTATGCACACAAATCATGAAAACGGCTTAACCAATTTAAATGCCATATTTAGATAACATTTAGTGTTTTATTTTCATCGGCTCCTAAATAAGAAAGTTATATCAGTTCAAAATATTTTATATCATTTTATATTTATTTAGAGAAACTAAACATTTATAATTCTTTTCTCAGTCCAATGAAAATATATGTATCAAAACATCTATCAAACTGTTTTTTTTGATTCACGCCTTTCTGCCGCATAGCAGGATAGACAGAAAGTGTCCAGACACTCCGTACTTCGCTTTCCACCTAATTCGAGACATTGCGTGCTGAGTGGTGGAACTCAACGCCGCACTTTGTCTTTACCAGAGCGAGGAAGTGAAAATAATTTAAATATAATTACTCTCTCAAATGAAGCGAACCCCCAACCGGTCGCATTTACAATCAGACGCTGTCCAACTACGCCACGACCGGCCTCAACTAAAATTAAACTATCAATAAAAAATATCATAAATAAATAAATTAATCAAATCCAAAAAAACAATTTAATAAACATCAAAAACCACAAACAAAACAAACACTCCCAACTTAATGAACTTTTTGGTATCAAGGAGCACATTTCTCGAGGCATTTAACGAGAAAACTTGGGCGAGTTAATAAATAATTTACTAAAAGTCAAATCGCTCGGCAACTTTTAGCACAAACGAATGGATGTAAAGTATCTGCAACGTGGTGCGGTTAATAAGTGACAACGGGACCTCCGTTTTTATTTCCACTTAAAAGTTTCTGAGAATTTCTGCTCGTATAAAAAGACTTACCCTCAAATCGCTGGTTTGGGAGCGACGCCTACGTTTTTAGAATACACCGAATGACCGCAAGTGCTTAATGCTAGAAGGCTATTATCACAGGCCATTGTGACACATTGGGACAGTGTCACGCGACTATGGGTTCGATTCCTATGTTGATAAATGATGATATTTAAATTATTTAACATGTTATTTCTTTAAATTAAAGGAAAAGCAGAGAATGGAGTATCTTAATATTAGGTTCTGCCTGATTATTCTTCTATATGAGATAAAGGGGTAAACTTGATTATTTTTTTAAAATTACTTAGCGACATGATGATATTGTTTCTGTTTTATCTCAAACTACTAAGCTGAGATAATTCTAATTATTTTCCGAGAAATTTTATTTTCTTTCAAGTTTTTATAAAAAAAGCATATTAAAATAGAAATTATTGAAGCGTACTTTAAACAAGCACTACAAAACTCTTAGAGCTCACAAAGAAATATTTTATTACTTTTCTTTACAATGTTTGAAGACTATAGTTACGTATTTAAAACCTACTTATTAGTCCAATTATTTATACTAGATGTGTTGACACGTAAAAAATGAGTTGCCTAATAAACCTTAGAAGTTAAATATTAATTATTAATAAATATATAAAAAAAATCTTCCATAAATACTTATATGTCAGTATGAAACTAAAATTTTAGATTAAAAAAACTATTTTATGTTTCAACGTCTCCTACGTCGTCTCCAACGTTCCAATTTGACACATTTAGTATATCTTTTTTTCTAAATCCCATGATATCATTAGAAAAAAAATCTTTGTCACTAAATGCCTATACTGCGGCCATCGCCACGACTATCGACCTCAAATTTGGTACCCCGTAGATCTGTTCCTGAGCTCAGGAAAGAGGTACAAGTCACTGGGAGCTAAATTTGGAACGAATAGGGAGGATGTTAAAGCAGTTTGAACTCCGTTTCTTGAATTGCAGCCACCACAACTACGGCGTTGTGAGCCGGGGCATTGTTTCCAATAGACATCATACCAACGCTCAGCTTCCCGCGATTTTTTGACTTGATAGCTTCTCATAATCTTTCTATTCAATCTGCGTAATAAGAGCCTGTTCTAGTGAGCCCCCTTTTCCAAATATTCCACCATAATAATTACTTACGCCTACGCCATAACCTTGTAGCAGACCTTTAAATTTCTTTGGCGTTGGTAAATAGGCTCATTTTATTGAGCGTTAATTTAGGAATCAAACTGATGGCCCAGATCAAAATGTTCCATATCGGCTTGAAACTTTTCAAGATTCACGCTCGATATGTAGACTTGTGTCTTTTTTGCTCGTCGGTTAATATCTCAGCACCCAATGTGTAGAAACCGTTTTCATATGAAGTTTGTGGACAATGATTTGTTTATATTATGATGTCATACGGGATCCCTGTGACCTTACACTCACTCTTGGATCAACATACCTTCTTCCACTCTATTACATTTTCTTCCCTCCGTCCCTCCCTATGCTATATTATTTTCAGTAAAGGTTCTTCCCAACTTAAATTCTTTTGCCCAACGTACGACTGTGGTATATGGAAGAGCAGACTCTCCCAATGTCTCCTTTAAGTGACTATGTATGTCTTTGGTAGATATTGTTTTTAGGCAGAGGTACTTGACTACAGCTCTTATTTCATTTTTATCCTTTCTAATGTTTTCTCCTCGAGAGTTCGTAATGAATGATGACCTATTTTTTTTGTCCTTTGTAGAAATATTTAATTATAAATAGGATATAAAAAATAAGTTTAAAACCTTACCTACAACTTGAAGATATCCCACTTGGCTTATCATAGGGTTGGTGTTAACTTGGCACATATAATACCCTCGGTCTTCCTGTTGCACCTGGCTAACATGTAGCAGCCAGGTCATGGCATTGTCATGTGATACACTGAATCTAGCCAGGCGAGTAATAACATGCCGATGGATTGTCAGAATCATTTGCCTGTCTATGTGTATCCATGCTACCTGTAAACAAGGAAAAAGAAATATTTCACTATATTTAAAGTGTTATTTTACACTTAGATTTGAAAATGGTTTAAAAAAGTATAATAATTTGAACGCAGCAGGATTCGTACCTGCACCTCATGAAAACCTTCCAGGCGCTCTGACCGCTAAGCTCTACGGCTGCGTAGAACTTCTTATACATTATTGTTAAAACTTATTTACGTTGTTAGCATTTGTAGAGAGACTTTTACTGATTTCTACTACCCAAAGATTTTTGAGATATAATCATTCGACAAGAAAAAAAAATTATGTTTTTTATATGTTTTTTTTTTCTTTTTAAAAAGGAAAAATAAAGTTACAGTAAATTTGATTTATTCAATTTTTATTTTATGCTATTGTGTCTGCAACTTCGTATGCGGGGAACTTAACATCTCTTATTAAGAATTTTATTTCTTCTAAAATAAATTTAGCCTAACTTACTTCTTATTACGTCTGCCATCTTTCAATGACAATATCAACAAAATCAGCCATTTTATAGTTTAGCCAGAACAAACTGACAGACAGATAATAATGGTTAAAAATATTATTCTGTATACAAACGCATATATTTAAATAAAATGCGATTATTTTAATATTACATATTGTATAGATTAAACATATTATGGTCCTTTCTCAAATTTTCTCTTTTTTTCGACATTACTTAGAACTTAACTCATCCGATTATATAAATAGTTTCTTTGAGCTTCAAGTTGATCGAACCCACAACCGATCACGTTCACTGTCAGACGCTGTGCCAGTGCGCCACGACCGACCTCTTTATTTGTAATTTAGTTGAACATTAAATCTATTAAAACCATGTTACGTAATTTCAGCTTCGCGCTTCATTCGCCTCTGTTGACTGCTATCCTTCCATTATCAAAACATCAAGTGTTGAGTGGTTAGTTCAACGCTCAGTTTAGTCTCAAAAGAGAGAAGAAGTGAAAATAATTTTTTAATATGACTATTCTCCTAAGAGGGAATCGAACCCACAACCAATCGCATAATGTATTGATGACTTACAAAATATCAACAAAAAATATTTGAATCCCAGTATAACGTTATTTGACAATTTACGATTTAAATTAGGAATGTACCATATCTCTTACGCTTCACTTGTTATAATATATAGTTCACTATATAAAAAAGCCTATTGTCGAGACATTCCGTTCTGTATTTTCCACCCAAATTTAAAGCATCTTATGTTAAGTTGCGTAACCCAACGCCGCGCTTTGTCTTATAGGAAATGAAAATAATATAAATGAAATAATTTCTCCAAATAGTATTCCAACTCACAATCGTCACACACCAATTGCTTTAGCCGTGTGTAATTTATTTATTTAATAATAAAACTAAAATTATCGAAGTAAAATGAACCAAGCCCCAGTAAATTTAGTTCTAACTCGATGGGAAATTGAATCTCAACCACATATTGTGCCGTCCCATTAAGGCCTCTGCAAACCGTGTCTCACTCGGCTTTGTAAATTGATAGCTTGGTATTTTAAATAATAGTTTATTTATCTACTAAGGTGTTAAAATATGTAAATATTTTAACACCTTAGTAGATAAATAAATAGATAAATAAATAGTAAATAGCTGGTTCTTTTTTAATTGACTGTAGGTTCGATTCTCACTCTGGGGAATGATATTTTAGAAATTTGAGTTATTCAAAAAAAATCAACATTTCCTTGTGATGCCTAATAGTGTGTAGTTTTTGTATGAATTGCCCATGTTCAATTAACTTAGATTTAAACAATCGTTACTTACATTTTAAATATAATGATAAATTGTTGTACACCTGAGAATATACAACAAATAATGTCTCTAATTTCTCACTATATTAGAGTAGGAAACCTAACCAGACAGAGAAAACCCTATGTTAAGACACTCTGTTGTTTTCCAATCTTGAAGCTTATAAACTTGATTTTCCTACAAATTAACCGTTGTTTGCTACGCAGAAGGCTCTACTCAGTCACTTTAACCTAATAGTCAGCGTAGATATAGATATAACTAACATAACAATACCCAATAAACAAACGTACACTAAGAGCTTAAATTATAACCGGAAAGCTTCAAATTAAACAAAACAAAACAAAACAATAGCAGTATCTGTACATATAAATGGCAATTTCAAATATTAACAGAGATTTCAAAATCTGGGAAATCTCAACGCAAACATACATACATACATACATACATATATAGGAACAACATTAAACTCAGAAACTAGCTGAAACTCAACTGAACACGCATCGTTGTTTACTTTGACAAAGTCACAGCCACGTTAAATTTATCCGAGACCACGACGTATCGTGCCGCAGTGCGCACCAGTCAATAGCTTGCATATTTTATGAGTTCTCAACTTAACTCTACTTTAGAACTGTACTGTATACTGTATTACTGTACTGTAATGCAGTACATACATATACGAGTTGAGTGTATGTACACGGGAAATACGTTAATCATGCTTATTTTAGATCCCTTAGCGGTTAGGAGAGCTTAAAGTGCTATGAATTTATATTATTGTTTGGTTTTTAAGTAGACGAAGGAATTACAGGTAAATAGCAAATCTCAATTATTTTTGGTAAAGTATATCTAAATTTTTTTATTGTAATATATATATAAATATAAATTGAAAAAAAAAAACATTTTTACACTTTATCCCGCATAACAAGGTAGTCAGAGACAACCTAGTGTCAAGACTTTTGACTGCTTTCCGTGTGGAATTGAATGTAGAACTTAACGCAAACGAAGGGTTCGATTCCCACTCGGGGAAGTGATTATATTTAAATTATTTTCACTTCCTCGCTCTAGTAAAGACGAAGAACGGCGTTGAGTTCCACCACTCATCACGCAATGTCTCGAATTTGGTGGAAAGCGAAGTACGGGGTGTCTTGACACTAGTTACTTTCTGTCTACCCTGCTATGCGGGATAAAAGCGTGAAGCAAAAAAAAGAAAAGAAAATAAGTAGAAAGTTTAGACCATAAACACATTGTTAAGAGCTTGTACGTTGAAGTCCTGATATATTTCAAATGTTCGTATACCTTGCTTTACTAAGCCTATAATTCTATTATAACTAAAGTAAAAATAAAACACTAATTATTTACTATACATTGAGTACTTCCTTTAAAGCGTAATACGAAGTGTCTTGACACTATGTACTTTATGTCTACCCTGCTATGCGGGATAGAAGCGTGAAGCTAAAAGAAATATTTTCAATTAAATATCTTAATGAAACGCCGATTCTAGATTTTTTTTAGCTTCACGCTCTTATCCCGCATAGCAGTGTAGACAGAAAGTACCTAGTGTCAACGCACTCCGTACTCCACTTTATACCGAATTCGAGACATTGCGTGTTGAGTGGTGGAACTCAACGCTGCTCTTCGTGTTTACCAGAGCGAGGAAGTGAAAATAATTTAAATATAATCACTCCCCCGAGTGGAGATTGAACCCACTACCGATCGCGTTTACAGTCAGGCGCTGTCATACTACGCCATGAACGGCCTCAGATTCTTGTTTTATAAATGCATAAATATAATTAGCCAAATATAAAAGACAATCGACAAAATTATATAAATTTCTAATAAATTTCAAAACCATTCAAAATTAATTTACTCCTGCCATCTCAAGCTCGTAGATCCAAAGCGGAAATTTTGGTATCAAACGAGATGAGTTATGACGTCAGGAAACAGTATTAATGGGCTTGCCGTCGATTATGGGGCCATTAGCATCACCTGGACCTTTAAATATTGAGTAAAGCACCTTTATAGTTTTATTTATGAAGTATCCATCTGTTTTCTTTGTATTATAATTGTATATAATATAGTAGAGTAGACAGTAGTAGTACAGTGGGATAAACTGACTGTAAATATATTAAATTACGAATTCGATACCCAAAGGAACATAATATATATTTTTTATATATAAAAAAATTAATACACTACAGACTGCGTCCAAACCTTTCTTTTCTCTTATTTTTATTTATTTCTCATTTATATATAATTATAATTAGCTACATAGAACTAAATATTTATATTTAAATTTAAGAGAATTATTGACTCATTTTTATAAATTATTTTTCATATTGAACATATAAAACTTATTTTAAAATAATGAAGATTTAAACATAATATAATTAAGATGTTTGATTTTAAATGATTTTTTTTAAACAGATTAATCGCATATATTTTAGTATTCAAAAATACATTTCTGAAAACCCGGCGTTTCTAACATATTACAGACTACTGTATAGAGGACTACTGAGGTGGCATTCGTTTGTCAGTTGATACAAAAATTAATTATATCAAACTACCGCCATCTGTTTCTTAATTGCCTCGCATAGTGCCATGGATTTTTGCAAAATTATCTTACTGTATTTTTGTCACAGGTGTGATGGATTTGAGACTTTAAATTACACTGTAAAGTTTTCGATATTTCAGTTTTTCAAAAATGTATTTTAGAATACCAAAATATACGCGATTAATCCATTTAAAATAGTTTCATTTAAATTTTCATTTTAGTGTAGACGCAGTTCTTGACAAGCAATGTCCACGTGACCGAATGACATATCAAAAGAGATATTTTTAATCAATTGAGTTATTTTTTATCAATAGAGTTTCAACCTCAATTTTATGATTAAGTATATTTTTATATATTTAAACAATATCTTTATTTAACACGTATATGACATGCGTTCTATATTTTAATTAATAGAAAAAAAATAAGAGGCCGGTCGTGGCGCAGTGTGGCAGCGTCTGACTATAAACGCGATCGGTTGTGGGTTTAATTCACACTTGGGTTAGTGATTATATTTAAATTATTTCCACTACCTCACGCTGGTAGGATAAAGTGCGGCGTTGACTTCCACTCCTCAATAGGCAATGTCTCAAATTCGGTTTAAATCGGAGTACAGAGTGTCTTGACACTAGGTGTTTTCTGTCTTCCCTGCTATGCTAAGGTAAACCTTCATTTTCTTTTACATTCATATAATAATCTTAATATGCAATCAGATTAAAATATTATAAAATTATATATTCTGTTAACATTGCATAGTTAATTTTGAATAAATCTGTACATCTTTGTTAACTTTAAAGATGAGTTTTGGGAAAATTAAACATCTCTGAGAAGTGTAAGAGTGGAATTTATAACTACTTATAAGAATTTGCATTTTAGTACGTTCCATTGAGGTACCCAACTAAAATATTATAATTATGGAATTCTGCCTTCGTGAACAAAGATTTAGTTGACTGCCACAATTATGGTACAAATACTATTTGGAATTTACCTGGCTTATCCCGCATAGCAGGGTAGACAGAAAGTACCTAGTGTCAAGACACTCCGCACTTCACTTTCCACCGACTGCGAGACATTGCGTGTTAAGTGGTGGAACTCAATGCCACACTTTGTTTTACCAGAGCGAGGAAGTGAAAATAATTCAAATATAATCATTCAAATATATTCCCCCTAGTGAGGATCGAACTCACAACCAATCGCGTTAAATTCGCAGTCAGTCACTGTCCCACTGCGCCACAACCGGCCCCAAATTTCGCTCAATATTGGATAAAAAGTGACAATTTGAGTAACTTAATTCCTTGTTTTTTTATTAGCCACATATTTAAATGCGTCCACTTAGCATTATGATTATTTTAAACAAAATTATGAAACATATTCAGTATTATAATATTTTCTATTTTTATATTTTAATATTTTAAAAATGTTATTAGGATTAGAAAATATTTAAAGAAAGAGTATATTTTTTATATTTGGAATCAGGAGCAGAGTACTCAGGAGCTTGTGTCATGACATTGCCGCCCGGATCGGGGACATTGCGTGTTGACAGCTAAAACGCAAACACAGTAGTTTGCCTTGCAGCAGGGAAAACAGAATAATTTTAATTTTTCGCCTGTCTAGAAATCGAATTCACGACCTTCACGTTTGTTATTCGCTGACAATGTCCCATAACGTCTAGATAGCGCTAAATATACCCTAGCATATTACTAAATTTTCATATTTTTTACATACTAAATCCATTTTTCAATATAATTTAGACAAAATTCATATTGCTTTAATTAAAATGAAGAGAAACATTTTAGCAAACGGCTAATATTTAAACAGTACCGCTCATTTTATTAAATTTATTGAAATAAATAAAAAATAATCTTTTGAAGTCATGCGCCACGCATTGAGATTGTAAACACGTTTAGTTACGGGTTCGATTCCCACTAGGAGTAATGATTTTGTTTAAATTTGTTTTCACATCCACACCTCCATGATAAAATAAAGCGCAGCGCGTTCTCTCGAAATTTGAGACATTGCGTGTTGAGTGGTGGAACTCAACGCCGCGTTTGTCTTACCAAAGCGGGAAAATATTTTTTTTAATATTATCATTTCCTCGAATGGGATTCGAACTCACAAATGATGGTCTTTACAGACGCTACCACACAGTATCACGATCGTAAGCCTATATATACGCTATGCTTAAAAATAGCATGCATATATATATATATATATATATATATATATATTTATATTTATATTTATATATTCTCTACCTAAATAATAGAAACGTTTCATCATTCACATAACTTGTTCTTTAATCAGAAAATGTAACGGAAAACTCGAATTACTTAAATTACAGTTAGGAAACAGGAGATCTATTATTTCGCCTGACTTATCGCATATCTAAAAATTAGTAGTCGCGGCCGAGCCGTTTTATTTGGAAAGTTTTCACTCAATTCTTCACAATGTACATACATACATACATACATACATACATGCTCGTATGCGTACAACATAAACAAAGTTCAAAGTTGAAATAATATGTAAGATAACGCGCGGTTTACTCAAAATTGCCGTTAAGTACAACGAAGGGGGTGTAAAGAGGCTTAGTGGCTTTAAGAGTCAAGTTTCGAGTTGCGATTCTTTCTGTTTGTTTTAGATATTTGCAAGCTGATTAAGTGATTTGCTAGAACTTTTACTGAGTGTTTTCTATACGAATGTGTTGGTTTTGTGTTAATTAAAAAGATTAGAATAAATACTGAAGCGTGAAAGGTAGGTGATGAATAGTTTTTATTTTAATATGTACTATTTTTAAAATGTTAATCCACACTTAGAAAACCGTCCAAGCGCTCCGACCACTAAGCCATGCGGTCAAAGCCCTTGGACGGTATCAAAGAGGCGTGGGTTCGAATCCCGCTGCGTTTAAATTTTTATATATTTAATCAAAAATGTTTTCTAATCCTAAGTGTGGAATAACACTTTAAAAATAGTAAATATTAAGATAAAATAACAATCTCTCTTGTGAAACGGTTATTTCTTAATAATCTTTAAATAGGAAATTTGTAAAAATCTCTTTAAAGAGATGCTAACAGCATAAATAAGTTATAACAAACGTTTAGGAATTTCAACGCACCTGGTAGTAGAACGCATGGCCTACCGGTCAAAGCGCTTAGTCGGTATCCAAGAGGCGCGGGTTTGAGTCCCGCTGTGTTCAAATTTTTACACATGTTTTTCAAAAATGTTTAATTATTTATTTTTTATATACAATATTTTCTTTATTTTCTATTCAGTATTAGAATTCTGCCTTTATTAAATGTAGCTATTATATTATTAGTTAAAATAGCAAATCTAATCTAAAACAGTATATCTAACAAAGTCGATATACAAGAAAAAACAGAAATTATAAGCGGATGTGTGTAAGAAAATCACATAAACATCTTCATTCTTTTATCCCGCAAAGAAGGATAGATACGAAGTACATGATGTTAAGATATCCACGCTTTGCTTTTCACCGAATTAGAGAGTATGTTGACAAGAAGAACTTAACGCCGCGCTTCGTTTCACCAGAATGCGGAAACGAAAATCGTGTAAAAATAATCTTTCCCCCGTGGGAATCGAACCCAAAACTAACCTGTCGCATTTACATGTCATCTGACATGTTAGGTGTATATATTATTTATTTATTTCATACTTCGTAACCACATTCCTTTATAACAAAATAACCTTTGGTTTTGAAAAACGTCTTTTACAGCTTGGCACTTCCGCATACTAGAGAAGTCAAGGACAAGCTGGTGTCAAGATATACGTTGACTGTTTTCATTCATGCACTTTGTTTTACCATAGCAGAGAAATGATTCTTTTTGATTATAATCACTTCCCCCTCTACTTCCACTACATCACGATTGCCTCAAAAATATTCTGATAAATACAATTTTTAATAAATTGGCAACATTAGAGATCCAAATCAATTTCATACATAAAAATAAAGTATTATCTAAAATGATATAGCATCACGCTTTCATCCCACATAGCAAGGGTAGACAGGAAGTATCTATAGTCAATCCGTACACTCCTTTCCACCAAATTTGAGACATTATGTGTTGATTGGCGGAAATCAACGCCGCGCTTTGTCTTACTAATGCGAAGAAATAAAAATGTTTAATTAATTAATCAATAAAATCATTCCCCCAAGCTTGGATCGAACCTACAACCGATCACATTTAAAGTCAGATGCTGTCCTACTGTGCCACGCCTTTATATAGATAATATAATGTTTATTTTATATATTTATTTTGTAAAACTCTGACAATATCTGCTAGAATGCGCCATTTTCAATATTTGTATGCAGCCCGTTTAAGTTATTGAACGTAAAGCAATTACGCGCGCAGTAGCATTGTAAGTACCACGTTGGGCGCCAACGTTGGCCGTAGCTGCGTAGCTAATATTATAACAGAGATTGTTCTGCTTTTACTTTTTCATAGAAATATTCTTTTAAATTGTTTACTCTTTCTGTTTAGATGTATATATATTTCTATATTGACGTCGGTCGTGGCACAGTGGTGGTTCGGTGGTTTGGTGGAAGGTTCGATCCCCACTCGGGGGAGTGATATTTCAATATTTTCACTTCCTTCCTCTGGTATGACAAAGTGCGGCGTTGAGTTTCATCACTCAACACGCAATATCTCGAATTCGATTTAAAGCTAAGTATGGAGTGTCTTGACACTTAGTACTTTCTGTCTACCTTACAAATTAGAATTTAGAATTTAGACATTTTTTTTATTTTAAAATCATTTTCATGTTTTACGCTCATAGTACAAGGAACCTTATGGTCAGAAGGAACCTATGGACTTCATCTTTTACTCTACTAAAAATATTTTTAATATTTATTCTAGTCAGCCTCACAATAAATCGGTCAGTCAGTCACTCTTTAATTGTCTTGTATTTTTTTACTTATTTGAAATATGACTTAGGGCGATATATTTTTCTGTTCAGGTGTTGTAGTAGAGTGTCGTGAGGGAGAGATTCTGTGACTTCTCTTATAAGATTGTAGATTTCTTCTCGATTTTAGTTGATAGTATCGAGTTTACATTATCACCGAGTAGTACAGACTATATTTATTATTAGAAAACATTAGGGATTTCTACTAAATCTTCAATAATATAACAAAAGAAGTAAAATAATTGGCATAAAAATCTGTTACATCGTACATGTTAAAGAAATTGTTGAAGATAGAACAAAACAGTGTTCTATAAAAAATCTCACAGCACTAGCATTTCTATAATAATAGTTATTTAAAAATTTACTCTACATTTACTCCTTCTATCTACTTCTTCGTTCTCCCGGCTACTAAATATGTTCATATTAACTATTTTTAAGGTTTTATTCCCCACTTAGGATTAGAAAACATTTTTGAAAAATCGTATAAAAATTTTGAACGCAGCGGAATTCGAACCTGCGCCTCTTGGATACCGTCCAAGCGCTCTGACCGCTAAGCCATGCGTTTTACTGCCAGCTGCGTCGAAATTCTTATACGTTTTTGTTACAACTTATTTATGCTGTTAGCATCTCTGTAGAGAGATTTTCACAAATTTCTGCTACTTAAAGATTATTAAGAAAATCGTTTAACAAGAGAGATTGCTATTTTATTTTTATATTTACTATTTGAAAGTGTTATTCCACACTTAGGATTACAAAACATTTTTTCAAAAATGTTTTCAACAAATATTTTCATAAAAAATATAAACTACATTTTTGTACAAAAACACACACATTTCGTAGTTTCTATACTTAATTTAAAGTGAATAAGCTCCTTTTAAATATCAAGACGTCTCATACTATATGTATAAAATCACCCAAATATCTAAATAGTTTCTACTGAGAAGCGCCTACAGGTTTGTATAAATGTAAAAACAAATTAATATTATAATTTCCTAACTATTATATATCAAGGCATTACATTAACGTGGTGTTGCTTTAAAAAGGTAGATTTACTCTTTTTCTAAGAAGTATGGTAACTTGAGTACCTAGTGTTAATAGCGGAACTTAACGCCGTGCTTTATTTTATCAGATTGGGGAAATAAAATTTTATTCCCCATAGACAGGATCGAATCGCGTTTCTACAAAGTATGGTAACTTGAGTACTTAGTGTTAATAACGGAACTTAACGCCATGCTTTATTTTATCAGATTGGGGAAAAAAAATTCTATTCCCCATAGACAGAATCGAATCGTGTTTCTGCAAAGTATGGTAACTTGAGTACTTAGTGTTAATAGTGGAACTTAACGCGGTGCTTTATTTTATCAGATTGGGGAAATAAAATTTTATTCCCCTTAGACAGGAATCGAATCGTGTTTTAGCCAAACACTGCCCCACTGCTCCACGTTAGCCTCGATTACTTATATTATACGCCGTAGCAATTGCTTGAGACCGAGTAAAGTATATTTGATTAGGGTCACCGGTCCCAGTCCCACATGTGTTCATATTTATTTGTTTTATGAAATCTATTTCAAATGGCCCAGACGGTTCTGGCTTTTAGTACTTCAAGCTATATACGTGCTGTTGCATGATTTCATATGTCATTCCCAATAAGATAGAAAGTGTTTAGAATATTTACAAATAAAAGAACATAAAAGACAGATATGTGCCTTAATATTTACTATTTTTAAAGTGTTATTCCACACTTAGGATTAGAAAACATTTCTGAAAAAACGTATAAAAATTTTGAACGCAGCGGGATTCAAACCCGCGCCTCTTGGATACCGTCCAAGTGTTCTGACCGCTAAGCCATGCGATGAACGCACACATTTTTTCAAAAAAAGATATGTGCCTTTTTCTAAATTCAAATTCATTGAGTGATACCGTTTAGTGTTTCATAAATTTACTACGTCGGTGCTGAGCGAGATGCTGGAAGTAACACCCCAAGTGTTTTGATCCAAGTGCAGTTTAGAGGGACTTCTAAGGGGCTATATGGTATGGGGTGTAATGATATTTGATAATAATAACTATTTACAACGGATTAATCGTGTATATTTTGGTATTGGAATATACCGACTGTATCAGGTCATACCATGGCAGTACGCGAGGCAATTAAGAAACAGATGGTGGTAGATTGATATAATTATTTTTTTGTATCAACTGACAGACGAATGCAAACTCTATTTACCTGTGACTAATGACAAACTATTGTAAGGTATTTGAAACGTCGAGTTTTCCAAAAATGTACCTCCGAATTCTAAAATATATGCGATTATCCGGTTAAAATAGTTTCATATAGAAATATATTCTTAACGTTTTCAGTCTTATATTTTAAAGATACAAGCAAATACTGGACTAAAATAAACACAACTATAGTATAGGAAAATAAGATGATTACTAAATTTAGATGATTTTAAATAAACGAAAAATTCCATCGTCATTAAATAATTCTAATTAAATGAATAAAAAAATAAAAAAATAATAATTCTCTTCGCATGAACTTGGCTATAGCGGTTAGCGTTTTGGACGCTTTTCAAGAGACGCAGGTTCAAATCTAGATATAGTAAATTTTTTACACATTTTAAAACATATTTTCTGATAAAATTTATGATATTAAAATATTGAATAAAACACTACACGCAAAATGGATTACAACACCATGTAAATTAACCAAACCACAACCTTTCCCTATAAAAACAGTAAAATATAATAAAAAAATTTGAGCCCATCAAATTACTTTAAAATTCGAGCCACTTCCGCTGAAGTATTTACGGGCGGCAGTATTGCGATAATAGGTCTCATAAAATGAAATAAATAATTAGACTCGCAGCAAATTCATGAATTACTAATTCGTTGCAAGACTTTACAGCGAGAGTGGCCATACTGTTTGTTCAGAATTCATTGTTTTTGTTATCAAAGGATTATTAGGACGGTTTTTTATTATTAACAAGTGTTATTTGAGTATTGAGGAGATGTTTTTTAAAGGAATACTTAAAATATGATCATACTGACACAGTGGAATAGCATGTAATTGCAAATGGTAGAGGATTCAACTCTGTAAAATCTGAGTTCAATTCCTACTGTGATTTTTTTTTAAATTATTTTAATTTCTTTCCTCTGATGATCATAGCGAGGCGTTGAGTTCCGTCTCATAACATGCAATATCTTGAATTTGGGCGGACGGCGCTAACGAAGTGTCTTGACACTGGTTTTTCTATATACTATGCGGGGTGAAAGGTGGAAATGTTTTTTTTATAAATGGTGTCGTAGAGTATCAAAACATTATGTAAATTTTCACTGTATAAACATATATATTTTATTCATTTTGCATCAAAAAAATATGTTAAAAATCTCTATGTATAATTCCTTTTAACAATTTTTTAACAAATCAGATTATATTGAATGCCGAGATTATCCATTCTCTTACTTGCCAGTATTTGTTAAGATCTTGGCTACTCGCGATTTTTATACAATTTAAATAAAACTATTTTAAACGGATTAATTGCGTATATTTTGTTAATTGAAAAAAAATTTTTGAAAATCTGACGTTATTATTAAAGTATATTTATTTTCATTTAGATAAAACCCACAGTACTTGTATTATATATTAAATAATGTTTTTTTTATTTGTTTTTTATTGGGACCTGTCGTGGTGAAGTAGAACAGCATCTGACTGGAAATATGATCGGTTGTGGGTTCAATTCCACTTGGAGGAGTAGTGGTTATATATAAAATTATTTTCATTTCCGCCGTGGCTAATTTCTGGCTACCTGCTATATAGGATAAAAGCTAAGAAAGTATATTTTTTTAGGTTCAGTTAAGTTTTTACACAAATTTCGAAAAAATAAGCAATTTTATATATTAGAAATTTACACGAGGAAAAAGGCAGCTATAAAAATATGAAGGTGCCATCTACTACCTAGTACAAAATTGGAAACGAAAACACCATGCCGTTACAGAAATAAAAGCCACCTTCCTTCCTTTCTTACTTGATCAAATTTTTACTAGAATACAAATAAATTATATCACCGTGAGGTAAATATGAACTATTTGTGTATACAGGCTAGTTGTGGGTTCAATGTTTAATTTTTTATCGTGACCAATCAGAAATTGCATTACTGAATCAAAAAAAACTTTCGAATGGTCAGTCAACGCAAGTGTCAGTATTGCCAGTCCTACAGGAAGCCAGCACCGGCTCGGAAGGCAGTTCTGCTGAGAAGAGCCGGCGAGAAATTCAACAGTTGCTCTTTTCTAATATAGTTTTACAATGAGTTCATGATAATAATTTTGTTTCTTATTTAGTATGATGCACAGCGTTTAATTCCACGCGTTAACATCAATATAAAATTCTTTGATAGAATAATATATTTTTTTCAAAAATATTTTTTTTTATATGAATTTTAAAATTCTCTAACAGCAGATCTAATTTACTATACATACGTAGACCTTGTGGCATAAATAATTTATTTATTTTTTAAAGACCAAATCTAGGAGTAATCAGCTTATTTTTATTCCTTGTATTGCTTAAGTCCCAATTTTAGATAAAGATTAAAAACATTTGAATTTGAGACATTGCGTGTTATGTGTTGGAGCTCAACGCCGCGCTTTGTCTTGTTTGTTCGCTTTGTTTGTCTTTGGAAGTAATTTAAATATAATCATTCACCGAATGGGAATCGAACCCACAACTAATCACGTACGATGCGTACATACAGATATATTATATACATAAATAACATAATAACAACACGACCGCTTGTCAGGCTATAACGGTTACATGTGACCACGTCCTATTGGCCTAATGTATGCCGGAACGTTGTTTGAATATTAATTTACTTAAATGTTTTGTAATTCTTATGTGAAAATAATTTTCACATTACCGGTGTAGTTGTGAATTTTCTAAATACTGAAGATGATGGTTATAGGTTCATTTTCCGGTTGGAAGGAATCTAATTTATTTAAAAAATCAACTATATAATAATTATACAACTACCTACCAATATTTACCTTATATCTCTAAAATTACTGAATCGATTTTTATAAAACTTTTTCATAAATAGAACGATAGCTAACTTAAATTTAAAATAATCATCTCGGTGTGACTTAGTTTCAGAGAAATTCGTGGACCAACATACAAACATTCTTACCAAATTAAGCACGTCTGCTTGGAAAGCTAAATGGATCATCATATTCAAATATTATTCAATTCCAACAATATTACATACGAATCTAATTGACTGAAAACCTATTTTTAAAGTCAGTTGAGAAACTAGATTTTATTCATGTTTAATTTTCGTTATGATAAGGAAAAAATATTAGAAATCTTTTAAATTTGAGATCTTAACCCGTTTCCTAGTCCACTATCACCGTGCTTTAACCGCTAAGCTGTATGTTCTTGTCATTCAATTCTATAGACTTATATATATTTATTATCTCCTCTTTTTATTTAGCTTCGACGGTTTATCTGGCATAGAAACCCATAGTCAGAGACAACCTAATGTCACGACACTCCGTTGACTACTTTCCGCCTGAAATCAAGATGCCACGTATGAAATAGCGAACTCAACGCCGCGTTTTGTCTATTAAAACAGAGAAATAAAATAACTATTAATTATATACATTTCACCAAGCGGAAATCGAACCCACAAACGATTGCATTTACAGTCAAACGCTGCGCCTTAGTTTTATTTATTTAGTGTGGTTGTCCCTGCATACCTCTCTTGCCTCGTCATTACCCTCTTCATGCACGCCCTTCGGGGAATCCTTATGCGTTTTACGTGACCTTCCTCCAGTATCTTCGATACTGTGATTTCAGGGTCAACCTAGGTCTTCCCCGACCTCTCGTACCACAGTTCTATTTCTAATCTAATAAAATGAATATTTACTTAATTTCTGTACGTAATTAATTAATTAAATATAAATAACGATGCATTATGACACCCAATTTGAAATTAACACGGAAAAATTGTTCGGATGAGTGTGTATCATCCCCCGTAGCTGCGGGATCCCTTACCCTTGTTTAATTACGGCAGGGTTGAATTTTGACACGCTGTTTATTCACAAAAGCTATCGCGTGGCTCGAACGCGAAATGCGGTTACAACTTCACCCAATCAGAATTGGTTAGAATTTCTTGTTATTGTTAAATATTTGTATTATGTTATTTTTATCTTGTTTATATATTAATTTCGTTTTTAAAATGTTGAGATAAACTCTATAGAAAATTGAGTTAAATTTTATATTGAAATAGAGAACAGCTTTATTTAAATTATATTTATGTGATGAAGAAGTATCAAAAGTCGATATTTAGAAATATATTAATTTATTAAAACACAATTCGTTCTAGCTCCATCTATTTAGTATATAATCACTACCCAATCCACTGGATATATGAAAATATGAAATGCTAAATATGAAAATTTCCGAAATCTAGCAAGAACGGGAAATACCCGAAATTTACGTATAATATTCTAAACAAACTATGTCGCACGGTATAACTAGTCAATTATTTTTAATATGCGCAAGACTCACGCTTTATCCCGCATACGAGGGTAGACAGAAATTACCTAGTGTCAAAACACACCGTACTCCGCTTTCCGCCGAATTCAAGACATTGGGTGAGTGGTGGAATACAACGCCGCGCTTTGTCTAACCAGAGCATGAAAATGGCAATCATTTTGAATATAATCGTTCCCCCGAGTGGGATTCGTACCCACAACAGATCGCGTTTACAGACAGACGTTGTTCCACTGCACCACGACCGGTAAACGGTAAGTTGTTTTCCGTTATTTCGTCCTTCCCGTTTTAGGCATTGTCCTGTTTGAACTTGCCGACCAAATAATAGCTTCAGCTAAATTAAATTTTGACACATTTTGATAATTAATTTCCAATCTATTTTCATATTATTAATTAAAATTGAATTTTATCGAAACAGCCTTGAGTTGAAATTCATATTTTTGCTATATAAGCAAATGATAAAACGCTCGTCAAAACGCCTTAATAAAGTATTCAAGTACTAGAAATTCCACCAATCAAAAGGGTGAACAAGTTAAAGTAATAAAATTATTTTAATTACATACACTTTAATTTCATAATCGAGGCCGGAAGTGGAGCAGTGGAACAGCGTCCGACTGTAAATCGATCGGTTGTGAGTTCGATCCCCGCTCGGGGGAGTGATTATTTTTAAATTTTTTGCTCTGGTTAAGATAAAGTGCGGCGTTGAGTTCCACCATACAAAACGCAATGTCTCGAATTCGTTAGAAAACGAAGTGGGGAGTGTCTTGACACTAGGTACTTCCTGTCTACCCTGCTATGCGGGAATAAGCCAAAAAAAATTATAATCGTTTTCTATTACCCGTTTTGACCCGAAAATAACAGCGTTAAGTTCTGCTAAAATCAGACGTATATGGTCTGATTTTTTAATTAAATATATTATGTTTTTTTTTTAATATAAAAAATATTACTCTACAGACATACTCTGTTCCCTTTTTTTCATATTCTTATCTATCTATCATTTGAATGTAGTTACAGTCGGTTACTTAGAAGTAATTTTTTAGCCTCATACTTTTATTCTGCAAAGCAGGGTAGACAGAAATTAGCTAGTGTCAAGACACTGTACTTCGCTTCCCACCGAATTCGAGACATTAAGATCGGCCGTGGCGCAGTGGGACAGCATCTGACTGTAAACGCGAACGGTTGTGGGTTCGATCCCCACTCGGGGGAGTGATTATATTTAAATTATTTTCACTTCCTCGCTCTGGTAAAAGACAAAGTGCGGCGTTGAGTTCCACCACTCAACACGCAATGTCTTGAATTCGGCAGAAATAAGTATTATGTTTATATTGAAGCCAGTTTTTAAAACAATTAAATTAACTTAATTGTATAAGGTACATTTATTTAATATATTACAATACAGGTAAGTTTTGTGGTCACTCTATTATATATTTAGGAAATAGCGTTCGATCGTATAACTCGGTAAAGTGTCCTAACAACTAATTTCTCTAAAATGAGTTGAAACTAAGTAACCGACTCTTTGCCTCTTCGGCTATAAATAGATTATATTTAAATTAAAAATATTTTTCTTTAGCTTAGAATCAGAGTTAAAGATAACCTAATCTATACAAATAAAAAAAAATTGAAGTGTTTGTTTGTAATATTAAAATAATTACATTATACTAAATGCATACGTTTGTATATACGGTATATATACTAAAATATTTTTTTAGTTTTTTGTTTATTTGTTCCGGCTAACCTCTTAAACAGCTGAACTGATATTGCCGGGACTTTTACTAGTAAATAGCTTATATAACGAGAGGAAATTAAACCAACTTTTATATTAAAAATATAAAATAAAAATCCACAGATATCAAATTCCACGCGGACGAAGTCGCGAGCGCACCTTATGTAAATTAAAAAAAAAAGAAAACAATAATTGTTGTAAAGTACTGTAACAATAGAGATCTTTTATTAAGGTGTGTTAAAAAAAATCAAAAAGCGCCAAATGTAAGTTTAATTCACCCATTGTGCGGTTTCCATCAATTCCCCTAGAATTTCCCGACCGCCGCCTCCTTTTGTTTAAATTCAATTAAAAAGTCAATCGCAGAACCGCAATATTGATTGCTAAATACGCTTATTTTATAAAATTAAACTATAAAATTCTAATACAATGTTTTTTTTTTAATTTTTCAAATGCCCTAGTGACACTGTGTTTAAGCCATCCGACTGACAACGCGATGGTTATAGAATCAATCTCAGCTGAAGGGAGAGATATATTTAAAACATTTTCAATAGTAAGACAAAGCACGGCGTTAAATTACGCTTTTAAAGACACAATGTTTCGATTCGACTGTTACAAGAAATTTTATTCCAGACTTATTCTGTTATAGGGAAATTATGCATTAGAAGGTTATACGTTTTTAGTTTAGGCTAGATTATAAAATACTTACACGAATTTTCGTTTTTCCATTGTCAACAAATAAATATACTCATATATCAAATAATCTAATAATTAGCATTTAAAGACAAGATGTAAATATTTAAATGCTTTTTTACTTTTATACTTTGAAGACACAAAGGGCGGTGTTCAGTGCCGCAATTCAATACGCAAACTCAATTTAATTGCACACGGCACTAATAACCTCCACTCAACGGCTAACAGAATGTCTTAACATTGCGTTGCTTATGTCTGCAAGACATCCTTAAACATTTAAAAAAAATAAATTTCAACTCACAATTATAGTATATTATTAGCTTCACGCTCTTATCCCGCATAGCAGGGTAAATAGAAAGTACCTAGTGTCAACACGCTCCGTACTTCACTTTCCACCGAATTCGAGACATTGCGTGATGAGAGGTGGAACTCAACGCCACTCTTTGTCTTTACTAGAGCGAGAAAGTGAAAATCATTCAAATATAATCACTCCCCCGAGTGGGAATCGAACCTACGCAGACGCTGTCACACAGCGCCACGACCGGCCTCATAGTATATTATAGATGGTATTAATAGAATTTATATACATTATAACAGTAAGATAAGCTTGGAATCTCTAATTATTATCTAAATGACAACACAGGGTTGCTTCATGAATAATTTAATTGGCATGCAGTCCGGCGCGGGGTTAACTGGCGCGGCGTACATCATACCCCGCCCTGGACAAAGTGAGTTGAAAATAAATTAATCTATCGCCCTTTTGTAGGTAATTTTGTATATATTTTTTAATTTTGTCTGTATTTATGTATATTGTATTATATATATTTATTTAAGCTTCAAGCTTTTTCCCGTATGTCATTAGAATCTAGTGTCAATTGGCGACATAGCGTGTCGAGTTGCGTAAATCAACGCCGCGTTTTGTAAGGTACCAGGGCGAGAAAATGAAAATATTTAAAAATAACCTTTCTACTGATGAAGAATCGAACCCACAACCGATTGTGTTTACAGTCAGACTATGCTACTGCACCACTAAGGTCTCTACATGTTTATTGATAGTAATCGTATTTAATTGCAATAACTTGATACCCGTTATATATTTTCCCCGCGTGTTTCTTTAAAAATGGGCAAAAACTGGGAAACGGAACGCTTTACTCCTGTTTTCTCTTACTCCTCCAACAACGGAACGGAAATAATATAATTTCACATATTTTAATATTCACAAACTCATTAAACGTCAAATAATAGGAAATATAATAAAATATAAATAAGGGTTAAAATTTAATAATTCATTGCGCGTCCAAATTAGCTAATAATTAATTAAACGACGTTAATTTCCTTTTGAGAAGGTTGCGATGCGCCTTTTGGGATCGCTTGAGAATATCGTTGACCTGGTCTTGGTCTGGTTGGTTATTTATTCATTTTATATAGATTTAGTTGATTTTTAGAGGCCGGTCGTGCAGTGGTCTATTTTTCTTCACGCTTTTATCCCGCTTATCGGGGTAGATAGGGAGTGCTTGGTGTTAAAATACTCCAAACTACGCTTTCCATCGAATTCGTGATATTGCGTGTTGAGTGGCGGAACTCAACGCCACGTTTTATCTTACCAGAGCGATAAAATGAATATAATTTAAATATAATCATTCCCCCGAGTGGGGATCGAACACACAACCGATCACGCTTACAGTCAGACGCTGTCCCACTGCGCCTATACATGTAGATAGCCTTATTCATATACTACTATCGCATTAACATAACACTCAAGCAAACCCACGGCGTTCAACTACGCAATCAATAAAGCCGTCAATTCACAACCGTTTAAAAATAACCACAAAGCTTACAGTCGATCTTCAACCAATTGCCGTGAAGTGCCGCCCCGCGGGAAATCTTCTCTCTTCTAGATGAAATAGCATTTTGAAAACTGAACGACTTTCCCTTTGAACGTAGCAAAGTAATTAGCGTGCGAGTTTTAGTAACGGTTGTTTGTGGGATATCAATTGACGTTTGGAATTGAAAAGTTTGCTTTGTGATTATTCTGTTTTGTACACATTGGTATAGCAACGCGGCGTTGAGTTCCGCCGCTCAATATAAAATTGGAGAACGGAATGTTTTGAAAATTAGGTTCTCTCAAAGGGGGTGCTGAGTTAGAAATTTTTGTATGAATTTTGAGATGTAAAAAATATTTTAACATATATGGCTATATAGCTTCGATTTGGGTGATACCGAACAAGTCAACAATCAACTAGATTCTCGCCTAAAACCTAGCATATCTATATATTGCAATATATCGATTTAAAGCCACTGTAGCTCACTTTAGAGATGTATGTATGTTGATTGTAAATTTCATATATGTGCGGGGGATATTTTTAAAGTTATTTTCGTTTTGACATACGGCGTTGAGTTCCGCTACTCGAGATGTATCTAATGTATTTTAAATAGTCTAAATATCTATATAAATATAGTGTAGCAATACATATAAGAGACCTAATCTGTAACTTATTAATACCGGTTACCAACTTTGCCACAAACGCTTAATTACTCTAATATACTAGATAGTTAAAGTAGAAATTGAACTAATTTATTTTAAGTAATATTATGAGGCCGGTCGTGATACAGTTGGACAGCATCTGATTGTATCGCGATCGGTTATGGGTTCGATTCCCACGCACGAGAAGCAAAGTGAAGAAGAAGGAAAGCGGAGGATGGAGTGTCTTGACACTAGGTATTTCCTATCTACCCTGCTAAAATATATATATAACTTACAAAACAATTAAATATAATTACTTTCAAAGTTCAAATAGCAGCGCTTGAAAGTAACACAGCGATCAATCTAGTGATATTTCAAAGTAATAGGGTCACAGGTGCACGAAGGAATAGTCCGAGTTGTGAAAGAGACGCTTTTGACAGATCGTGACAATTTCTAACTACTACATTGCATACAGCCAAAATTAAATCTAAGTTAACCATGAAATGTTTTTTTAAAAAAAAATTTTGACTTTTGTGAGGGAACGAAATGATGTTTGCAAGCGTAATGGGTGTACATGTATTTATATAATATTCTCAATAATAATATATGAAAATTTTATAAGTATATATAATAACTGTTTAGTGAATTTGAGAGTGGAAGTTTTTATTTCATTCATTCATTCATTCATTTAACCATCTATGAACGATTTGTTTATAAAATCTTCATTTGGATGACTCTATCTATATACGTGGGATACGTTACATTTCTCAGATTAGAAGTGACACAGGGGATATATTAAATCAGGTAGAAATAAGAAAAATAATAAAAAAAGAAACCGAGGAAAAATCTTCTAAAACGTAACGAATTATCTATTAAATTCCAGGAAAGACCAAATTGTGTTAATAAAATTGTCGTAACCTCACATTGAGGGGCTTCTAGATAAGAAAATTACATTATATTTTAGATTCACATCAACCTATTTTGTTATACCTAAGAAGGTCGCGTGAACGTTTTCTGTAACCGCCTAACGTTAGAAATGCTCTATAATTTAGTACCGTCATTTTTACTGTATATTTATCTAATTTCATCTGAAATATCAATGTTTATTTATATAGAGTATAAGTGTAGAGTTGAATGTAGAGTTTTATTATTATTTGTCTAATTATTACGTGAAGCAAAAAAGCGATTTTTACGAAAATTATGCGAACGAATTATACTTTATATAAAGAAGGAGCACAGAATGCTAACATATTTCAAAAACAATGCAAAAAAATATAATAATTTAATCATACACTACTATGTACATATACACGTTACCATGGCAACGCATTATCAACGCGTCACCGGAACATCTAATTATTAGAATTGCGTTACGATGAGTTCACCACTTAACCCGAACCGGATAAAACGACGGACAAAACGTGAAGCTCCTTTTTTAACAGAGTGATCATATTTTTGGTTTTGGTAAAAAATAACAATATGTAACCAATAAATCAATTAAATTAAATATTTTTTACAGCATTTATGATAGTAATATAAAATACTTTATTTATGATGGCTAATTTACAACCAGATCTCAGTTTGGTCAGTCAGAAGTTATTCTACCAAGCAGACCTTGCTTAAAGTTGGGAAACTGACGACGTTACAGTTTCGTGGATATAAGCATAGTGCCAATTGACTTACTGAATCTAATTACTCAATCAAACTAACTAAAGTAAGCCAGCCAATTTTTATATATTTTAATACATTTTCTAGGTTTTAGTCACATCAAGAATATACACAAATAATATACACTTAGTTTAGATAATTGACAAAAAATAACTTATTAATTTTTTTTCTTTGAAACTTACAATTTTAAACATTATAAAAGGATCTAATATATATTTTAAACGTGGTTAACTAATAACTTGATAGTTGAGTTATTACATAGCGTTCTTTATCTCTACATAGTAGTTATCCCGCGGGAACCAGATGAAAGTTTAATGGAAACTCCATTACTATGTGAAAATTATTAAAGCATTCTGGATTATAATAGAAAAATTAAAATATTATTACTTAAACACTTCATTTCATAACTTAAAGAGATCTAAGGGAGAAAAAGAGAGCCTAGAAAAAAAATAGAGTCTAACAACCGTTCGATTTTAACAACCTATTGCCTCCATGAACGCAAAGTTCGTCTCTGTACTGTATAAATTTTCTATCAAAACGCCTTTGCACACGAAACCACCCGTAACTTACGCCGAAATACTCGCTCGAGATTAGAAAGATACAGTACAGGCACTTTATATTTTTTTGTCGAGGAAATTTGCAGCTCGGAATGCCGATATAGTACTCTTGTCTCCATTTTTCGTCTGAATAAACGAGGGGTAACTTTTTACATTTAAAATGCATATGCTGAAAGTCCAATACAGAATTTTAGAAGCGTGTTTTCTTTGTTCAGTGCAATTTCAGTATATTATACGTACCGTGTTATGCGATATTATTGTTTTTTTTTATATATTTTTGTATTGGAATGCTTTGAGAATAACACTGGGCTTATGATTTCTTGTATATTTTAGTTAGATATGGCCACATGTTGTATTTGTATACAAATACACTATAATTACCTTCAGATGACTATTTTAACTTGATTAATATTAATTGAGTTTGACTAACAGTATAAAGGCAAACGTTTTTGAAGATACAAGGTTAAATGTTTATCTTTCACGCAAATATTCAATATGGATAAATTTCTAAATATTTTTTTTTGTATTTTGACCTTAAAATATAACCACCTGCAAACCTTGTACAAAATAAGATAAAAAAATGAAAAAAATATAAGTAATAACATTGAGGCCGGTCGTGGCGCGCGGAGAGACAGCGTCTGAAGCAACAGCGATCGGTTGTGGATTCGATCCCCACTCGGGGAAGTGATTATATTTAAACTATTTTCACTACCTCGCTCTGGTAAAAAAGACAAAGTGCGGCGTTGAGTTCCACCACTCAACATGCAATCTATCGAAATCGGTGAAAAGCGAAGTATGGAGTGTCTTGACACTAGGTATTTTCTGTCTACCCTGCTATGCGGGATAAAAGCGTGAAGGTAAATAAAAATAAAAAAGAAACTACAAATAAATACAAACATCTAGTCATTCATCATCTGCTTACATAAAACTTATTTTTAAAATTGGGCTGAAATTGAAAAGTTCAAGACTTTTACATCAGTCAATTTACCCTGATCTATGCAGGAAATGAATACTGAGATATATATATATATATATATATATATATATATATATATATAAAAATGTATATAAGATTTTACCTTGTAAGTGCCAAGATGCTGTACAACACATGGTAGACTGGCGTCACGACCTAGCGCTACAGTCACGTTGGGTATCGGTTCGGCAAACCTCGGCTCCTCTGTTAATACTGTAACAATATAAAAAACAATGTATATGTGTTTATGTGTGTTGTAATGTGTATATGTGTGTAATGTATATTTGAGTGTCGAACTCAAAGTCGTGAGAATATATACACACACACACATATATATATATATATATATATATATATATATATATATATATATATATATATATATATATATATATATATATATATATATATATATATATCCCACATCGTAGAGTAGCCACTGGCAACTTAGTTTCATAAAATTCCGTTAACTGCTCTTCGCACGAAAATCATGTCATTACGTTTTGAGTGGCGAACTCAACGCTGCGCTTTGTCTTACAAAATGTTTTTTACCTTCACTCTTTTATCCCCTATAGCAGGGTAGACAGAAAGTATCTAGTATCAGGACACTCCGTACTTTGCTTTCCGCCAAATTCAAGACATTGCGTTTTATTGACTGTAAGCACGATCGGTCTTGGGTTCAGTTCCTGCTTGGGAGAATTCCTCGCTCTAGTAAGATAAAGTGCGGCGTTGAGTTCCGCCATACAAGACGCAAGTTTTTTTTAATTTAACTAGTAAATGTAAGTAATTTTAAACACGATGACTCACACTAATGATTTTAATTTTTCATCAAAACAATCTATGATTCTGGACAACTATATCGCTTTGGTGACATATCTCAATATTTTATAGTTACCCTGAAACATTTACCCTTAACAAATATCGCTAAGACGCAATTTCCATCTTACCGTTTCTTCGAGCTCTTAGGGTTTCATATGATTAAAACCAATCATCTAAATTAATTATAATCTATATGGTGCCCAGGTTTAATGTTGTAATTAAAATCCATACAATAGTTTCATAGATTAGCGTGTACATACAAACAGAAAAATAAAAATTTGGTTGAGAACGATTCTTAACAACTAATACGTATTCTATTGGTTTCTTAGAAGTGCTCTCCATTGATTAATTGGAAATATATTTTAAGTACTTACTGTTTTATTATAGTAAAGAATTCACGTGAAATTATAAATAGTCATTTACTTAAAAAATATATTTTTATTTTATAAATAGAATTTAAGTCAATATATACAAAATTAGCTTACCACTATACAGGTAGATGATGAAAAAGATATAAAATGTGGATTTTTAATAGAAAAAAGCAAACGAACGCATTGCAGTAAACTTAAAATTAAAAAAACATACTTTAATCGTTCATAATTTTGCTTAGTTTAGTATTATTTTTTCTATCAATCGTATGAATGAGGAACTACGTGGTATATATGAATTTGTTAACATATCTTATTATACAAGTGGTTATTTCAAGTTTGATTCTCGCTTAGGAAAATGTACTTATATAATATTTTCAAATCACCTCAAACTGATTAAGCAAAACGCAGCGTTGAGTTCCGCCTCTGTACGCGAATAAGGTAAGCACTTTTCTTCAGAAAGTACACAATTAAGTGACTAACTACTGCTATCTGTTTAATCTTTAATATGCAGTTGAGTCGAGATATAAAAATGTAATTATAAGTAGTCTAGATTATGATTTCCACGCTTATACCTAGAAAGGCAGAGAGAACATAGTGCTGGGGCCACTTCTACTTTTAGTACTCCATTTTTTGATATTGCAAGTTAATAGCTGGTATGTAAAAGCGATCGGTTATAGGTTCGATCCCCACTCGGGGGAGTGATTATATTTAAATTATTTTCACTTCCTCGCTCTGGTAAAGACGCAATGACTCGAGTACGGTGGAAAGCGAAGTACGGAGTGTCTTGACACTAGGTACTTTCTGTCCACCCTGCTTCGCGGGATAAAAGCGTAAATAAAAAAAAATAAAAAAACATAATTTTAAAAATGAACTTAATAACATTGTTCAAAGCAATAAATTCAAGTTGACAGGCGAGACATTTTTCATTAACTTCGGATGGGCTGATAATAAGCGCTTTGTATAAGATACTGTTAATGATCGCAGTTTTCCGTACGGAAATTATACAATGAAAAATTAAGTACCCGCCTTTCCTAATCCCGGATAAATCTCAACTTTGATTACGTTAATCTTAATAACTTTGTTAAAACAGATACTTAATTATGTATAAACTTGTAAAAGTTTCCTACGCCCAATTCCCTGTAGAGCGTGTTGGTGAGTTTATTATATATTACGCTTTTAGTTTTAACTATTTCATATGTTTTTTTTTCAAATATATATATATATATATATATATATATATATATATATATATATATATATATATATATATATATATATATATATATTGAGGCCGGTCGTGGCGCAGTGAGACAGCATCTCATTGTAACGCGATCGGTTGTGGGTACGATCCCCACTCGGGGGAGTGATTATATTTAAATTATTTTCACTTCTTCGCTCTGGTAAGACAAAGTGCGGCGTTGAGTTCCACCACTCAATCACAACGCAATGTCTCGAATTCGGTGGAAAACCAAGTACGGAGTGTCTTGACACTAGGTACTTTCTGCCTACCTTGCTACGCGGGATAAAAGCGTGAAAAAAATATATATATATATATATATATATATGTGTGTGTATATGTATCTCCGTTCCATTACAATATCACATATAACAATCAAACATGTAGTATGATTGCTTGTTTTACAATTTTTAAAGTGTTGTTACACACGTCCGTCCAACGTAAATAATTTGTAACAAAAACGTATAAGAGTTTCGACGTAGCTGGTAGTAGAATGCATGGCTTAGCGGTCAGAGGGCTTCAAAGGGTGCGGGTTCGAACCTCGCTGCGTTCAAATTTATAGACGTTTTTGATAATGTTTTATAATTCTAATTATATCTGCTTGTTTTATTATATAATTAAATACAGTTTCTTTATTGAAATGCTTTCATAACAAAAAACATTATGAATTCTAGTCCAAAATTCATATTTAGGTTTAACTTCTGATTTTTAACATGCAGTTATTATGAAATTTAATTGGCGTACCGCAGGTAACACGAGTTGAGCTTAGTTTAACAAAATTTCATATACAAAAGTTCTAAACAAAGCATTCTTGTGCAAATTGAGGTATCGATGTGTGGAGGAATGCTTTTTGCTCGCTTGCGATGTGATGAAATAACATTTTAATTTTCCACGACATATTAAAATGACAAAATTCTACGGACAATATTTGAATTTTGATTTAGGCTAATATAGGTGGTAGCAGGTTGTAGGCTCGTTTACACTAATTATTAAATGTCTATTCTAATCGGCCTAGTGTGTTTTACTAGGCTGGTAGCGACGTGGTAATTTACTAACTAGTTATTTTTTTAAGATTTAACCTAGTGTCTAAACTCTCTGTTGAATACTTTCCATCTAAAATCGAATTATTGTGTGTTAAGTGAACTCAACGTCGTACTTTTCTCACCAGAGCAGAGAAATGAAAATAATTTTTAAATATAATCATTCGTACCAGTGGGAACCAAACCCACACACGTTTTCCCATTAAACAATGATGGCCTCGAGGTAATTTGGATTTGCTTTGTAAAAATTTCAAATTAACACTAGGTATAAAAAAACACACAAACGTTTTGAGCTTGTATACGAAACTTGGAGAAATTGAAATCCACCTGCCGAATTCTTTTGTCAATCTAAAACACCTGTACCTAGAACACTACCATTAAACTAATATAATATACTAACAACAATAGCAAACTTGAAGAAATATTAAATTTTCTCCAACACGCTTTAGTCGCCTCGCACAAAGCAAAATTTACAAGAATTAGTACGAGACGGCGCGAAGTTATGAACAAAACTAAACTAAACTATAGTAAAATTGATTGACACCACATCTAACACAGATATATCAAAGACATGATATGAAGTAGGATTTAATTACCGAAGTTGAGACCCCTCAAATATTGTCTTCATCAAGACTCTCGCCCTTTGAATTCGTTTTATTTGAAAAGTTTTCATGTAATTTGGAAAAGTTAGTTACCCCATTAACAGTTACGTTTATGATCGTCGCCTCACGTCGGTCTCGAGATTATTGTTTGTTGTTAAATATATCACTTAGGTACTTCAAAGTTTTAGTGTCTTCTCTTGTATGGATTTCAAGTACAGTTTACGTATCTACTATAGCTTTAAGTACGCGTCTAGACATGAGCGTAATGTATCATTTTTAAGTCATTGGCTCATGATTGTACAAATGGACAAAAAATAGATAAGTTTAAGATGTAATCATACTTATTATACTTATAATTTTTAGAAAAAATGTATAAAAATTTGAACGCAGCGGGATTCGAACCCGCGCCTCTTGGATATATCCAACGGTACGGTACGGTATCCAAGAGGCGCGGGTTCGAATCCCGCTGCGTTCAAATTTTTATACGTTTTTTCTAAAATGTTTTCTAATCCTAAGTGTGGAATAACACTTTAAAAATAGTAAATATTATAATTATAATTTGTGAAACATCGGGCTCAAGAAATTTACTTTTATAACAAAATAGCAAAAAATATTCACATTTAGTGTGATAAATTGTATTTTTTTTATTATTTGTTAACTTTATCAACGGATTGCAACTGCCCATAGAGTTTAATTATATACTTTTTCCAGTCCACGTTTTCTTCTATGTTATTAGCAGATCTACTGTCAGTCCAGAGTTTTCGTTCAGAGTCCAGTCAGTTTTTAGCGTTCCACTTGAATTCGAGACGTTTAAGATTACAACCATAATACTGATGTTATTATATTTTTTATTATACATTTTTTAATAATAATATAAAAAAAAAATTTTTTGAAAATTTCGCTTAAAAATGTTTCCTACAAGACGTATGAAAAAAAGATGCTTGAAATAGCAAAATAGCCATATATTACTTGAACCAACACGGGGTTTAATAGTTTATTATTATAAGCAGGTATCTTAACACTATCTTTGGTAAAGGATGTTTAAAGGGAACGTAGTGACGAGATATTTCAAGTGTCACTTTCTATTTTAACCGTTTGAGTGGTAAAACACAGCGCCGTGCTTTGTCTCATGAGTAGAGTAGAGAAATAAAATAAATTGAATTTTATTCGAGCTTTTATACGGAGTGGAGGTCAAAGCCATTTTATAGTCAGATGCAGTTCCACTACAGTACGAAGGTCTTCTTGAAAATATGACACTGCCTCAATAGACATCATTTTTGTACGTTATTTTTTTATATTCCTTTTTTTTAAATGCTTCACGCTTTTATCCTGCACAGCGTTAACAGAAAGTACCTAGTGTCAAGATACTCCGTACATCGCTTTCCGCCCATCAGGACATTTTTTTTAAATTTCCTTGTTTGAAAAAAAAATGAATCAGCGAAGTATTTTTTTTTTACTTACCTTGGCATATAATAGTAATAATTTGTATGAGGCTTATAGCGAAACTCCTGAACGGTCCTCGTTTCCCGATCATGGTGACATCTGATCTTCTCACTTACTCAGCTCCCATCGAATCTTGAAATCTCCATATGGTTTCATCTGCAAGAATATAGAAAGGCTTTTTTTAATATTCTTAAGTCTTAGAATAAATAAAGAGAGTGACATACTTGAAAAAAAATAGCATATTTTAAAGGAAATTAGCAGTTTTTTTCTAAATTGTCATTCATACTATTAGAACGTATAAAATATTGAACGGGCCCAAATTTCTACATCCCTATATAATAAGTTGTAACAGGGGTATAATAATTTCAGATATATAATATGGAGAATGGCTTAGTATTGAAAACGCTTGCACATTGCATATTGCAAAGGAATCGAGTTCAAGTCCCGTGGCGTAAAACTGTTTTTTTTTTTAATTTTTTACTTCACATTTTTTAAAGATAATTTCTAAAGATAGTAAATGATAATTTAGGTGGCAAAAACAATAACGGCTCTCATCGGGACTTTACTATTGTAAGCCTGCCCCCAAGCGGGAATCAAATCCACTAACTACACAATAGTAGTTATAGAATTGTAAATATCTTTGTACTAACAGTTAATTCATATTAATAATTCCCAAATTCTCCCAACTGTCCTTCCTAATATAATAATAATCGTTATTTAGATACGAGCGCAAGATGCTGCTAATGTTCTAATTTCGTAATTAGCTTTGGCAAATGAATTTATAGAGCCACTAGTCTGTCGGGTTTACTTCAAGAACACGCATATATATATGTTAAATATATTTCACGTTTTATCCAATATAGTAAGGTAGTTAGAGAGAATCTAACAGCAAGACATATTGAGTGTTGATTGGTGAACTCAGCGCCGCTCTATGTGTTACCAAAGCGATGAAATAAAAAATAATTTTAAATATAATCACTTCTTTTATGGGAATCGAACACACAACCAAGTGCACTTATTGTCTAGCTGAGCTATTATGGACTTAAAATTGAAAAGCATGTAGTAGGATAGTCAAATTTATATAATAAAATTTAATGGAAAATTATTATGTTCTCGACTTCGCTTTCAAAAATTGTATATCGTGAGTTGATATAAAGAAACAGTATATCTAGGTATATTTGACCTGACTATGGAAATTATTTAATTACAAAAATATAATATATTTACTTTTTATAAATAAACCGGATATGCTCAGTTTCATACGAAAAATAGTATTACATCTTTACAATATTCATAGTAACATAACGTATTTCACTCCAGCCCAGTTATGACACTAACAACTGATTACCAGGCAGTGGAGGGTTGGCAGTCAATTTGCGGCACCGATTGGCCTTCGACCGCCAGAACTCAGTACAAAGACTTGTTAAGTAGCCTCAAACGATTCATCTCAACCCGCGACGGACGACAACACAAAGGCTTCATGGATGGTACAAGTCGAGAAATGTTAGTAATAAATATGTATATCATTTTAAACGGATTAATCGCGTATGTTTTGGTATTCGAAAATATATATTTGGAAACTTGACGTTTCGAACACTTTACAGTAGTCCGTGGTCACATGTTGGACAAAGATCTTAAATATGTACATTTTATTATTGTATGATTTTTTTATATAATGCATAGTCATGCATTTATATTTTTTTTAGAGGCTGGTCATGGCGCAGTGGGACAGCGTCTGAATGTTAACGCGATTGATTGTGGGTTTGATCCCCATTCGGGAGAGTGATTATATTTTAATTATTTTTAATTTTAATTATATTTTAATGGTGTAAATAAGTATGTTTTCTGTTTATATCTTACGAAATAATTATAAACAATAAATTTCTTGGCCTTTGCTTGATTTAGTTTTATTTAACTATTGAAATATAGTAGAAATATTGCGTATGAATATTATATAACCAAGTCACGATATCATTAGACAGATAATAAACTATATATCTATACAAGTAAAATAAAATCAAAGTGTCTGTTTGTATAAAAGTGTTAAAATAGGCGCTTTTTACTGGATGTTTTTTTATACTTAATATATATCATGTACTAACAAAATATACATTATATACTATTTTTGTCCGTCTGTCTAGTTGTTCTAGCTAACCCTTGAAACGGCTTGACCGATTTTATCAGAACTACAGTATTTATCTAATGTTAGTACAGTGTTTATGTAATACACATGGAAAATTATCATGTATGTAATTATTAATATTTCTCTGAATTAAATGGAAGCGTCGTAAATCAGAATAACAGTTCAACTGTCCCAAAATTAATTCTTAGAAACTTGATTAGCAAGACCACGCTATATACAATATTATTAACTATTATAAAACCAAAAAACATTCTAAAATATCTCCAGTAATAATATATCATAGTATATACATATTTTAGTATAAAAACTAAACATAGCAAAAGCTTAGTCTAGAAGCTTAATATATAGATTTTTATTTAAGCTTTTGATATACGCTGGCTTCTATCACTTAAGGAAGAATACGTCCAAAGGCAACCACTCTCCGTGCCTTGAAACTTGATTTACCCCAAGATCAAATTCAATTGTGTCAAACGAGAAATTGACTGAAAATTCTACTTTTGCTACTGTGATATTTACTTTTTTTTATTTGAATCTACAGCTGTAGTGCTGAAGAAGGTTTTGGAAATATTATTTTAGCTTCACGATTTTTATCCCGCATAGCAGGGTAAACGGAAAATTGCGTGTTGAGTGATGGAACTCAATGCCGCACTAAATATAATCACTCCCCCGAGTGGGGATCGAACCCACAACATATCGCGTTTACAGTCAGACGCTGTCCAACTGCGCTACGACGTATTAGGCAATGATTGTAATAAGCCTAAAGTCTTACTACTTTATATATATGTATTAGGCATTTTGATTCTCATTTTTTTGCGTGAATGTAATGTAGACCTATTTTAATACAAGCTATGCTCGTGACTTTGTTTGTGATGATTTAAATTGGATTAGTATTGCATAATTTTAAACTAATTTTAGTTTAATTTACTTACAACTTAATTTAATTTTAATACGAGTACATCAGTTATCGGTCAAGCCATTTCAAGGGTTAGCTAGAACAGATGGATAAAAATAATATATAATATATATTTTGTTAGTACATAATATACATTAAGTATAAAAAAATATTCAGTAAAAAGCGCCATTTTAACACAATTATACAAACAGACACTTTGGTTTTATTTTACTTGTATAGATATATAATTTATATTTATAACCTGTCTAATGATGTCGTGACTCGGTTATATAATTTTCATAAAATATGTTTATTTACTTTTTACTAATAAATATTTGACGTATTTCACTGGGATTTATAAGATAAATTTTATATTAAAATAATATATGTTCAATATATAGAATTAGAGATTTTTTTGTGCAGCTGTCAAATGCCTTAATGCAGATCGCCCTCCCATGCAGGAGGGATCGGTACCGTGGAAATCATAGTACCCAATAAACCCAGCGGAACCCTCTCTACCTCGATTAGACGTAGCAGGATCTTTAGTGCATGCCTCTACGACCCCTCGATGGAAGACCTATTGAAGGCCACCGATGCGTTCAGGGAGCTCTGGGGTTATTATTAAATTAGATCTACATAAAGTATTATAAATAATAATTGCAATATAACTTGTTTATCCTAACTAATAAACAATAGGTGAATTATTTCTCTCTTCTGAGATAAATAAAAATAATTAAAATATAATTAGTATAAGTATCAAGTCAATATTTACTATTTTTAAATTGTTATTCCACACTTAGGATTAGAAAACATTTTAGAAAAAACATATTAAATCTTGAACGCTGCGGGATTCGAACCCGCGCCTCTTGGATACCGTCCAAGCGCTCTGACCGCTAAGCCATGCGTTCTACTACCAGCTACGTCGAAATTCTTATACGTTTTGTTACAACTTATTTATGTTGTTAGAATCTCTGTAGAGAGATTTTTACAAATTTCTACTACTTAAAGATTATTAAGTAAAAATCGTTAACCAAAAGAGAGATTGCTGTTTTATTTCAATATTTACTATTTTTAAAATGTTATTCCACGCTTAGGATTAGAAAACATTTTGAAAAAAAACGTTCTAAAAAGTATAAAGTCATTAAAAATAATTTCTTTAATATTAATCTTAACGTTAAATTAAACAAAAATTTATATAATTTGTTTAAAAATAAATGTATTTACATAAAAGCCTTGCAATTCACTAATTTTACAATATTTAAACGCCAAATAGAGGAGCGAAATGGCTTAATTACTTGAAAAAACAAATTTAAAGTTAAACATGGGATATTTGAAAAGAGACAGCTAAGCCAAAATCAATCTTACTTATAGTTATTAAGGCTCAAAATCGCATAAAGATAAAGATGACAGGAGTTCTCAACGTAGATTTTTAACAAAATTGGTCTTTTAGCTACTTAAACTCACAAAGTCCAAAAAGGCCTATAAGTTAACAGTATAGAGATGAATAAGAGTCGAACATTGTATGGCCTGGGGCGGACCAGACCGACCGTTCATTTACAATTCTATCGCCCAGCGCCACGTTTTTATTTTCTTTGCGTATCGACTGCGATTGGGTGAATTTTACAAAATATTTGCAAAAAAAAAAAAAAACATTTTTATCGTCGACCATATCGCTGTTTGTTCAAAGCTCAGAATTATATTAGATCTGATGTCGAACAGTAGTCTGACCGCCGGCGATATTGTCAATGTTTTTGGATAATTCCGGCTTTGCGGGCGGCCACGGTTTACTTAGCTATATGGAATAATAAATCGCTAGGTTTTTCTGTGAACGGAAACCGACCGAAAGACGTTGTTTGTAATTTATGTTTATCTTGTATGAGATTGTGTGTTTAGTACAAAGTGGGCTGAGGTGGAAGTTTTTAAGTATGAAGCGCTACTGATTTGCGTTATGTTTTACGGGAAAAATGGATTTTTCAAATGTATAGCGCTCTCTCATGTTTAACTGTTTTAATATGATAAAGGATATATATATATATATATATATATATATATATATATATATATATATATATATATATATATAGTCATATTCCTAATTCTATTAAAACTGTACACTGAGAAGTAGGTCAAATTAAGCTTGCAATATTTCACACACACTAACTAACTACTGTGTTAGTACACAGGAAGTTAAATAAAAACTTGTATTAACTTTTTTTCTCGTGCTCTTCTTCCTCTTCCCCTTTTTACTACTTGTTAAAAATTTAGCCAACGGAGAAGAAAGTAATTTCCAACACACTTTAATTACTTACTGGGAAGTCTCAGGGGCTGAATGTGTAAAAATTTTTATAATTAAAAGAATTTTTATTTTTTTTAAATACACATACCAGAATGACTTAAAAGGTTTTCAAAAAACAACTTTTTGATATTCAAACGTAGAATTGTTTATTCTTGCATATCTTACTATATTGTTTACATAAGTGCTCCGATACTCAGCGTTGAGAGTGTATTATTGATGCCAAAGAAATTGGATATAATTTTTTTTTTAATTTAAAATGACAGCTGGAACAAAATGGTGGATTATAAATTATTTCATAACCCACCTAATATAGGTATTAAATGATAGGGCTTAATTTGTAAAAAATACAATATATTATTGAGGCCGGTCGTGGCGCAGTGTGACAGCGTCTGACTGTAAACGCGACCGGTTGTGAATCGATCTCCACTCGGGGGAGTGATTATATTTATTTTCACTTTCTCGCTCTGGTAAAGACTAAGTGCGGCGTTGAGTTCGCACCATTCAACACGCAAAGTCTCGAATTATCGCTCGTTTGGTGTTATAAAAAATCATGTCTAATTGAAATTACTATTAAAAAGTCATGTAAGAAAGAACTTAAGTCGTTTTAATTTGAAATGTGAGCTTTTAAATGAGTAATAAATAATTGAGTTCCATCACTCAACACGCAATATCTCGAATTTGGTGGAAAGGGAAGTACGGAGTGTCTTGAAACTAGGTACTTTCTGTCTACCCTGCCCTGTTATGCGGGATAAAAGCGTGGAGCTAGAACCCAACGACGCAAAATATTTGATATATCAAAATAGACACCTGTCATCTAATAACATGTAAGGTATCTTTCAATGAAGTTCTGAAAAAAAAAAACTTTACAAAAACAAAGTCGCAGTCGCAGCCAATAATCACAAATATAATAAAATCTTTGATTTTCGCAATTTTTATACATTTTAAGTTAAACTATTTTAACCGGATTAATCGCGTATATTTTGGTATTCGAAAATACATTTTTGGACAGTTGACGTTTCGAACACTTTACAGTAGTCCGTGGTAACAGGTCTACCTGATCCAGTTAAAATAGTTTCATTTAAAGTCACAAATATATTTATTACGATAACCACTTGGTAACTTTAGTTCGGTACACTTTAATGAACCAAATGATTTCTTGTCACTTCCGGATAACGAGCGGTTGCGGCCGCGGTAAATACAACACCTTGATGATTTGTTTGGAAGCCCAAGTTCCAATTTGGCTTTAGGAGTGACAGCTTATAAATTTATGCAAGTTGAATTAAGTGTTAATTATTTTTGTTGTCAAAATTTACACTATATTATTATTTTTTTAATATATTAAAAAATATTGAGGCCGGTCGTGGCGCAGTGGGTCATCGTTTGACTGTAAACGTGATCGGGTGTGGATTCGATTTTTAATCGAGGGAGTGATTATACTGAAATTATGTTCACTTCCTCGCTCTTGTAAAAGACAAAGTGCGGCGTTGAATTCCGAAAATCAGCACATAGTGTTTCAAATTTGATAGAAAGCGAATTACGAAGGTTCTTGGCTCAAATTTTTTTCTGTTATATAGCAGGGTAGTGCTATGCAGGGTAAAAGTGTGAAGCTAAAAATAATTGGAGTTACGAAAATATTATCTTTAAACTCTACCTCTTAGTTGCTTTGAGTTAGGTAGGCAGAGACAATTTAAGTTATGTAACTATGTTAAGAGATATTGTCTATTTCTTTTATGCATTTTCGATATATTAAGTGTTTCTTATACCCGCATACTATTCATGTACTAATAATAATTCCTAAAACTAGGATTTATTAAAATTTAAAACTCTTTTATGTTAATTAATTAATATTTTTTACTTAGAAGACAGTTATTTTTGTTTCGTATTTAACACTATTTGCAAAGAAAAAATCCTGGCGAGAACAATAAAATATATACTTTCATAATTACTAACCTCAAAACAAAGTATTTGATAAAAAAAACTGGATATACTACAACCTAAGAACACCATAACCACTTTGGTAAAATTTGGTATAACAAAAAAAAAAGTTTTACAAGGAACTTAAAAAAAATTATGTACTCAATTAAGTAAACTCACAATTAAAAAAAAACAAATAAAAAACGAACCAGCTGCTAGTAATCATAATATAAAAAAATTGTCCGACCCTGTATAAAATAGAAGAAGACGGCTTAACCCGTGCAATAATTTAAAATTACTTTCCAAATCGGGCCGCGGATATCGCCTTTCAATTTTTTGCCAATATATGAAACGCTTCTAAGGCTGTAATGCTATTAGAGTGAAAATCTCAACCTTAGGAGGGTAATAAGAAGCGTGACTATGAACAATTTTACCTCATCTCGCCTTGCTATATTAAACGTTTTAGAGCTATTTCAAATGGGTCTAAAATATACGTAATGTATATACTCGTTATAAAAATAACTTTAATTTTCATAGATTTAACATAAAATGTCCAAAAAATTTTGTGTGTTATCACGACATGATAACGTATGGCTTGATTCACTAAACGCTTAGACAGTTTTCAAGGGGCGTGGGTTCGAATCCTGTTACATTTACACTGTAATACTGTTCTTTATGTTTTTTAATTTGATTTTTATTTTAAAGTTGAATAATGAACTGACTTCTTGTACGTGATAACAGGTTTAGATTTCAATAGAATTGATGACAAAATTTTATATATATAAAATTTTTTAATTTTAATATTCTGGACAACAGTTACACAGTCGGCCAAAAATGAATGTACACTTTAGAAATAGCATTAAATATTAAAAGTTTTAACTTAAAACATATAAACATTTTGCAAAATACCTTACAACTTGTTTTCGCCAATGTTAACAGTTTGTTTCGAGAAATCTAAGTGCAGAAAATTCTTAATTTTAAAAGATGTGTATCTAAAACTTTCTTCTTACTCCTGTACTCCATCATACCCATTACTTTCCACGTTAAAACTTTCGCCCGGGAACGTCAGACGCAAAGTCCGAAAACGGGAATGATATATACGAGGTTGTCCTCAACTCGACGCGTTTTTATTGCCGCTATGTGTATAGCTTGTAGAAAAATTACTTGAGACTTCTTTTATTTAGAAGAAAGATGGGGCGATAATTTTTTATGTTCCCGAATGACGGCTCTATTTGCAAGGTAATTGCTTTGGCGGAGTGTGTGTGAATTTTATTATATGCTAGTACGCTTTTTTTATGAGTTCTGAGTTTAAATTGGATTTTTATTTTATATGCGGAGAAAAAGAGAGAAGTGATTTATTTTGTTCTACATTTTAAGGCTATTATGGTTTAGTCTAATTTCTTTGATGTAACCACCAATTCATTGTAGGATTGATTTCTACTTTGTGGGATAAACTTACTAATTTTTTAAAAGTGTTGTTTTGGTTAAAAAGGCTTGGACTTTTGTCACTCTGTATGCATTCTTCTCGAGGAAAAAGTAGAGAACGGAGTATCTTGACATTAGGTTATCTCTCACTGCCTACTATGACGGTAAAAGAGTGGCATTAATTTACTATGTTATTCAAAATTACCACCAGATGACATCAAAAACTGCCTATTACAATGTAAATACAATAAATAAATATTATTAATCTGCTTGTATAGCGTTAAAGTTTCAGCCTTAAAGTTAGAGCAAAATGTGGAGAGAGAAATAATCGTTCACTAACTTCTTTAGTAAGTAAACGTTAAAATTATGTGAAAGTTATTCAATTTTAATGTTGTTACTGTAAAATCTCTGCCTTTTTCTTACTTATCTCGTTTTAATTAAAATATCTTAATAATTTAAATAAAACGTTTAATATTGAAATTAGCGGACTCGAATTCGTTATCATAGAAACGGAAAATGAACGCATAGTTTCGTGGTTAGTGCTCTTGTGAAGTGTCCAACAGGCGCTGGTTCGAATCCCGCAACGTTCATTTTTTATGTCTTCACTAACAATGTTAATTTTTTTTGAAGAGAAATTTCCTTATTCCTTCTTAACTGTCGAGTGATAATTCGTTATTCTCACCCCATCGAATGTCTCTATTTACAGCGTAATTGCGGGGCGGTATAATCGCGTTTGCAAAGTACAACCACTTTGTTTACTTTTGATCTGCCCCTTTTTTCAGCTTTACAGCAATTTCTTTCATAATAAGGCTTTCCAATTTTTCACTAGCCGTTGCGTTTGTCAGTTGTTTTGTATTGAAATTAAACAGAGATGATTTTGAATTGAATACAAAATTTAGATGTATGATATACATACAATGTGTATGTATACTACTAATATATATAATATTCAATTTATATATTTATTACATTTTCCTTTTATATATATATATATATATATATATATATATAAATAAGTATAAAATAATAATATAAAATAATTTTAATTCAACTATTAATATCTTCGATATCCTAGTGGGTATCGAACCCAGAACTATGGTGTTTATAATAATACGCCGTCCCACTACACCTGTATGGCTTTAAATATAATAAATAAATCAATTTTATTAGAAGTCAAGCAAATACTTTACTTTTTAGTTTCTTTAGGCTTTGTCTTACAATATTATTAAATTACATTAGCAATTCCTTGCGAATAAGAAGCTGGGTTGCGATAATTTGATATTTATGTATATTTTGTAAAACCAGATCTAGGGAATGGTAATTATATTTCACACTGTTTGTTCTTTTCTTTCGCGTTGAATATAATTTAAGATATTTAACTTCTATATTGTATTTAAAATACTTCCAAAAAGTTTCACATTTCAGGATTTGAACCCGTCCTATGCTAATGGGTACCGTCGAAGCATTCTTACCCTTTAAGCCATAAGGTTATGTCTAACCACATCGCAATTTAATCAGTTAATACGGATATGCCGTCAACAGAGGTTATCTCAACACTACACTAGGTTATCTCTGACTATCCTGCTATGCGGTATAAAGAGTAGAGTTTTTTTTAAAGTCAATTATACAAATCCTGACCGTCTCTCCAAGAACAACAGGTTCAAGCTGTAAGGGTATTATATAGGTACCTCAATGCAATCTGACCGGCATGATGAATTGGACAACTTGTCATTCTAAGTCAGTCAGTCAGTCTAAGAATAGAGTCAAGCGAACTAATAAAAACGAGGCATGTTAAAAAATATCATGAAATATTAAAATAACGAAAGCTCGAACATTTCATATAAGTACAAAACTTTTCGCAACAATATTTTAAAATATATGTTTATAATTTACTTTGTAGTTTTAACGTTACAAGTTGAGCAATAAATAACGAAGATAATGGTACTAAAGTATAGATAGTAATTTCAAAAGCTTGTGGATGTGCGGACGAGACTAAAATAATGTAACTAATCATTTATTCTAACAGAGCTTTTGAAATTGGCCTTAAAAGTTGAATTGACTTTTGGGGGAAAAATAGAGAAATCCTAGAAATAAATCATTTTGTACTCCACATTGCATCATGCTGTGTGTATTCATTTATGAGTGGTACATCATAGGCATAAAGTCATCGTAGTTGTGGGTTCAATTCCTATTAGGGGTGGGGTTGATTATATGAAGAGCTCCGGTAAGACAAAATGTGGCGTTGAGCACAGCCACTCAACACGCAACGTCTCGAAGCTTTAAGCTTTTTACTGCGTAGCAGGAAAGTCAAAGATCTAATGTCAAGACACTGTTCTCTCTGTGTTGAATACATCAGCGTAAGTAAATATGAGTTTGATGATTTACATAATTTCCATTATTACTACTGATATTGAATTAAAATATTTTTTATGTGAAAATTATTTTTTATATATTATTATATATCAGAATAGTTTAATTAACTTATTTTACAATCAGTACACGCTTCATTGCGGCCTACAGGAAGTTACAAATATATATTAAAATAACTAAATTATAGGTACACTGTAAAGTATCGTATATAAAAATAAAAAGAGCATTGCTTTGTACACGAAATGATTATATGTTGTTGAACTTACGTAAAAAATTATATATAATTTTCTCATTTCCTTGCTCTGGTAAAATAAGGTGCGGCGTTAGGTTACGTCTTTAAAATGCGGGGAAAAATAAATGTTGATGATATTTTTATGAAATATATTTCAATATATATATACATATATATATATATATATATATATATATATATATATATATATATATATATATATATGTATATATATATATATATATATATATATATATATATATATATTATACAATCACAATACAATAACAATACAATATTTCTTGTTTAATACAAGCGTCTGTTTGGAAGTGACTGTCAAACTCAACGTCTCGCCTAACTTTAGCCCAGTCACTGTCACTAGAGTAATTATTCAAATCAACGATTCTACTAAAGCCGAGTTTCCATTTAAATAATTTAAAAAATAATGAATTCCTTTAAATGTTGTATTGAGATTTTCCTCAGTGTTATAATCGGTTAGTTGTTTTGTGCTTTATTATTTAAGCGGAATTTTGTACTAAATATTAAATGAGTCTTCTTTAGTTATTAATTTTTTGTTATTAAATAATTATGTACAAATGTATCATGTATCGGTATTAGGGTTAGAATAAACTGATGACTTACTAAATACAATATATGTGGTAGTTCGAGACAGGCATGGCAGTCAGAGATAACCTTATGTTAAGACACTCCGTTGACTGCTTTCCGCCGTAGGTAAGTTATACAGAATATAATTTGTTTTTAGCTCTATTCTTTTATCCAGTATCGCTATACTAAACAGGTAGTACTTGGTGTCAAAGAATCTTGTACTCCGGTTTTCACCGGAAAGAGCAAGATAGCAATAGAAATAATTAAAATATCATTCATCTGAGTGGGAACCAAACCCACAAACGATCGCATTTTGGTCACACACGTTCAGACGGTGGCGTACGGCGCCACGACAGGCCTGCTGCAATACACTTTAATATCAAATACTCTAAGTATTTGATAAATATTCCTTCCTAAGTTCTAAAAATTTTAATTAAAGAGTGCATAGTAAAAGCTATTGTTTTACGCGTAAGTATAGTAATCCAATATAACACGGCAGAATGGTTTTGCCTTATAAAAAAGGTATTGTAGAAATATTCTTGTATAACACGCTAATATGAGCTTATTTAAAATTTGTTTTCATTTAAAATTTGTTCTATTCTGATACGACAAAGCGCAGTATAGAGTTTACCATTCAATACGGAACGTCTTATTTTTGAGCGTAAGGCAGTGTCTTGACATCTCCATTAGACGTAAGTACAAGGTCAAGAGGAGTAGCGTAAGAGGAGTAGCGTAGGTCTTGGGCGATACTGCTTTTTTGGGTCGTAGGGAGCACTGGCTTATAGAGCTGGATGAATGGCGTCGATATCTTATACCAATCCATGCGTATTTCATTATGGAATATCCGTACTATGAGGATAGGCCTAGGATAACTACAGGAAACTAAGCTTTCCGAGGATGGTAACTTGCTTGAATCTGAAGGATATTTTTAAGGAGAAAGAGTCTACATTAGAACTGATATGCTGGCCAGCATTGAGAATCCTCGAGGAGTTTCGGAATTTATAATGGTCTTAAGAGTTTACAGCACCAATGGTGGGGAACAAGAATGAAAACTTAAGGAAGTATCCAAGTTCTGGCCACTGCTAGTGGAGCCAGTTGGATATTATTCTTACAAAAACTAAGGACTTAAGAGAAGCCTCCACACACGAACCTTTCATAGCGCAGACTGCGACAGCGACCACTATTTAGTTGCAGCACATATATCCACTGTTCAAAAAGAAATTACTACTCAAAACTTACACGTAAAAAAAATAAACCTTTTTAATACGCAGGACTGTGACAAAGTAAGGAATTTGAGCACGGATTTTACTACGTATGATACTGAAATTTCCTTAAGCACTAAGTGGGAAAAGGTAAAAAATTCCAGACTGATAAAGTAAGTGAGGTCTTTGGTCTCCAAGTGACGAAGTCACGGAATTTTTTTTAGCCTTTACTAAATTCCAAACACAGTGCTGTTCATAAGCACCGTATTTCCCCTAGAGCAGTAATTGACAATGGGTTTCGTGCTATCAAAGCTGCTCGATAACGAAGTGCACGATTCTATTTAAGCCTGTACTTACCAGTACATTTTAGACAAACAATTCAAACTTAAGCTGACAGGGGAAACCTGAAGGGTGTTTTTTCTAGAATTAAACAGGTACTTGGGCCTATTGTCCAAAAACAACCCCTAGCAAGGACGCTAACGGTGCTATCATTAAATATGTGTGCTAGAGGGTCGTAATTTTTGCGATGCATTTTGGTTCAAAGCCTTCGCCGACAAGAGATATCAACAACATCTTGAAAGGTCGGTTACCCCTTCAACTAACTTCACAGCAATCGAAGAAGATGTACCTCAGATAATACATCATTAATTGTCTTGAATTGACGAAAAAGGCCTCAAACTATTTAGACTAAAGAAACGAGAAAAATTATAAACTACTAACGTACTGTACTATGAACGTAATCTCTGCATTTTATTAAAATTAAATTAAATACATTTTAAATAACAAATTTTCATCATACGTAACTAAAAAAAACAGCTAATTTCAAACAAATTATGTAATTCTAAAAACAGTGTTAATCATGTTTATTCCTCGCGTATATGGGAGTATACTATTGTTATAGGAGGGACTTTTATAAGAGGGTCATCTTTATATATAACAGTCACTTACTCAATTATCACGAAATCTAAAAAGCTATAGATGGTAGAAATTTTAAATATTACATGGGAGTTCTTTTTAGAATATAATTGCTCGCCAATACACAAATTCACTAAGTTTAACCCCTAAAAATTTGTTTCTAGGGTTGAAAGTTTGTAAGAAATTTCTGTATTACAATTCTATCAAAGACAAAAGACAAAAAGCATTGTTTTGATCTTACAATACGCATTATGTATTTCCAAATCATTGCGTCTATACATAAAAGCATCACTACGAGTACTTCTGCTCTACACACACGTCCACTAAGGCTTTCATATTCATACATATAATATAACGTGATATTTAATGATACTAGATAGTTCGTTACTAATAGTATATTAATGTAAAATATGATAAAACGCGGGCTGTATAGATCTTAATTTTAAAATTCTAAAATAAAAAAAAGTCTCATTTACTCCTTATTAGACTAGCTACCTGTTAGTTAATGTCCCAATCACAATTAGTTCAGCCGTTTCTGAGATAAGTCAAAACAAACAGACAATAATTGTAAAAAATAATATTTTATTCATACACATTTAGTAAAAAGTGATTTTTTTGACATTTCTATTTTATTTATTTGTAGTGATTTTCATTTTACAATTATTTTTTCAACCGGTATACGAACCCACAACCCTTAAATCGACCATCAATCTCATATTATTTGAACTATACAATTTAAAATAAAACATATTTACTTACTAATATTTATAATTGCATTATACTCCCACATAATTTCCATATATCTACCCATATACTCATATAGAAACCCCTAAGGCGACTTATTAGCCGTTGAGGTAACTCGACTTGATTAAACGCTGGGAGGTATATACAGCCTCCGCAACATAATTACATACTGTACAGCACGAGATAAATCTTTGTTTGACAACTTTTTGTACGAGCATGAAGCAAAATGACGGCTTAAAGAGCGATTCGAGGCATTTATACAGCCAACGCTGGTGGGTTTAGTTTGGTAATTTTAACAAGAACAGTTAAGTATCTCGTGTATTTTTTTTAAATATACGAATATTGTGTTTAACACAATGTTAGTATGTAATTACTTAGTTAATTATAAAGATTTAAAAAAATACATATTAAATTGAGATGAAATGGTGTTAATTTAAAAAAAATATTACAATGCAATTTTAAAAGTCATATTATTACTTGAACCCTTGCTGTAACAAACCATTGTAGCGCGTAGCGCCATGACGGACGCGGCTGGTTGTCGGTTCGATTCCCACTCGGAGAGTTTTTTAGTTTCACGTTTTATCTTTGACGGAATAGTCGGAGAGAACAGAGCGCCAAACGCTACGATTCCTGCATACTGCTTTAAACTTGTCTATCAGTCATTACCTTCTTCATACACGCCATTTGGGAGATCTTCATGCTTTTTACGCGACCTTGCTCCAGCGTCTCCGATACTGTGTTTTCATAGGTAACTAAGGTCTCCCCGGACTTTTTTTAGCACTCCACTGAAAAAATTTCAATTTCATAATTTATCCTCTCAACGTGCCCAAACCACCTGAGCACGTTCTTCTTCACTCTTACTATGCCATTCTCACTTAAGCTTGCCATTCTGCGTATCTAAACCGACTCCACATATCTGACGAAGAGATCACATCTCTACTGCATTTAAAATTCGTTTCATTCTTGTTTTGAAACAGTCACGTTACTCTACTGTATAGTAACGTTGGTATCGATCGATCAGGATATAAACAGGTTCAATTTGTATTTTTATAACTGTCTCCGAGTCAAAGAAAGTGACTTAGGTGAAAGTTGGTGAGTTAACAGTTAGTCTGTTGTATGCGGATGATGTAGTGCTAATTGTATCAACAGAATGCGAGTTACAGGCTTTGTTCACTATGAAGACAGAAGACAGAAGGGCGTGAAAGTAATAGTTTAAACCTGAGCTTGAGATTCTGACATTGTATAGAGATAAAGAAATTTTGAATTTATTAGTTTTATCTATCCGCTCTGGTAAGATAAAGTGTGGCGTTGAGTTAGCTAATCATCGTGCAGTGTCTCGATTTCGGTTTGAAATAGTCAACACAATGTCTTGACACTTAGTTGTCTCTGACTATCCGATTATGCGGGATAAAGCGTGAAGTTAAAATAAAGCCTTTTTTTACACACTTTTAAATAAAATTTTTTGGGTATCGTTATTTTTTCGACAATTTTATCGTAATTTTATCGTAATTTCGACATTTTGCCTTTTCTATATATAATTTATAACTGACTCAAATATAATACCGCCTCAAATATAATACCGTTCGCCTTAAGAAAATTATCATAAAGAAAGCCTTCAAAATATTTCTTTCACTTAAAATGCATGTTAAAATTTCCTTAATAATATAAAATAATAACTACTTTCATATAAGTCATCAAAACTTGAAACAAGGATTGAAATCTCGCCACATTCAACTCTAAAAGGGCATACCGTGAAACCGTTACGGCTATTCAGTTCGACTTATTGATGAAGCGTCATCTCTAACACAGAGTCTAGTACATTCAGAACTTGCTCAATTAATAATTCATAGTTCAATCCCATTTGAAACCTCCCCCATCTCCTTTAAAATCACTTCAAGGCAAGTATTTATTTTAATAAATTATTTCGATCTATGCAGCGCTATGTTTTATTCAAATAGATTTAAAACAAATGATGGATAGTAAAACCGACTATGAATCAGAGCTCAGACAAAATTGACAACGAGCTTTCTCTCTTATTGTATCTAGAACTGAATTGAATATTTATACATGTTACGAATTAAAAGTAGTAAAGTGTAAATTTTGAAGTTTAAGATTTGAGGATTGGCGGCAAGTTGTGGAATGTAGCGTTTTAATAAAAAAATAAAATTATAGTTTTGAATTAATGAATACTTTTTGTAGAAGCTGGTCGTGACACAGTGGCACAGTGGGATAGTGTCTGACTGAAAACGCGATCGGTGCGTGTCGAGACATTGCGTGTTGACTGGTGGAACTCAAAGCGCGGTATTGAGTTCCGCCACCCAATGTCTCGAATTCGGCAGAAATCTGAGTGCGGAGTGTCTTGACACTAGTTGCTTCCTATCTATCCTACAATATAAAAGAGTGAAACTAAAAAATATATTAGTTCCTAGAGCTAAAGCTTTACTGCTTTACATAGCAAGGTTATCTGTGAAAATTTAGTGTCAGGACACTCGGACATAAAGAAAAATAATAGTTCCATATAATACCACTGACAGTCTTAAAGTACTATTACAGATGTAATAACAAAACGTAATTAGGCATTCTCATGAACAGATGGATTATACATCGATGAGTTTCAAATCTCAGATATAAGTTTCACCTTTTGTGACTACTATGCGAAGTTGAAACACAACAAGAAAATGGAAACGGTCATGCCTATCCTCCATTTATTGATTCGTATGGAAAGCTTTTTTTAGCTTCACGCTTTTATCCCGCATAGCAGGGTAGACAGAAAGTACCTAGTGTCAAGACATTGCATGTTGAGTTGTGGAACTCAACGCCGCACTTTGTCTTTCACCAGAGCGTAGTTTTATAGAGCATAATTTAAATATAATCACTCCCCCGAGTGGGGATCAAATCCGCAACTGATCACGTTTACAGTCAGATGCTGTCCGACTGCGCCACGACCGGTCTCTGGGAAGCTTTAATTCTGTCATTTTTGTCAATAATGTAAGTCATTATATAAGTTACTAGCTGTACCTGCGCTTTCGAATTTTGCGGTTCGTGTGAAATTTAACTTTTCAGGATGTTTATTTTAAAATATAAATAGTAATAGACGTACTATTACATCAGCTATCTACCATCCGTTACAGACATTAGCCAGAAAAAACCGATGAGATATATATATATATATATATATATATATATATATATATATATATATATATATATATATATATATAGAAAATAGCGGTTAATTTAATATTACAAACATACACTCGCTTTACAATTAGTAAAGGCGGTGAAGGGACTCTAACATTCTGTTACAGTTTATATTCCTATAAGCGATAAATGTTATTATTTATTTTTAATTATTTATGCGTATAAGTTTCTGTTTTGATTTCATGGTGTTTTAAATTTCCGTATATTCGATGTTTTATTGTAACACGATTCTACTATCAAATATATATATATATATATATATATATATATATATAGGCTTTTGTCTTTCTAACCTGGCAAGATACTTGAGATACAATTAACAAAGATACGTGCCGTGTGTCATAAGATGCATATCGCTCCAAATTTGGATAGTATATAATATAATCATGAATTTATTACAAAACAATATTTGTTAAAAAAAATTTAATCTCGTTTATTTTTTATTATTTATTTATACATATTATTATTTATTTATTTGATAAATAGGTAACAAATAGTTTACCTTTATTTTTGAAACACTGAGTTTCAAATCACAGAGATTCTAAAGATCATTTATTGCATAAAAAATATTAAAAAATCCTACATTAAGAGCAACATTGATATGAAACCTCTCGCCTATTGTGTTTCAGTCCGTTATCTAAATTCCAGAAAGCAGACACGCTTACATTAGACTTATGCTAATTACTAACTAATGTAAATTAATTAGAGTATAGTCTTAGCGCATCGCTAATGAGCTGCTTGAAGGATGTTAGATGAAAACTGTTGAATTTCAGTGTCATATATAAAATATATGTGGTATATACTTTATGGTTATGGCGTTGACGTAACTCAACACCGTGTTGTGTTACCATAACGGGGAAAATATTAAACTTGCAACCAAGCGCATCTACGTCTTTGGTGTTTAAGATAAATGTCCATATATTATATTATTTACTTGTACGAGTGAAACTTTGAAAATATTGTTATTTTAAATGAAACTATTTTAAACGGATTAATTGCGTATATTTAGGTAATTGAATATACATTTTTGAAAATCTAACGTTTTGATACATTTTACAGCAGTCCTTGATCATAGCTATCTGTGATCACAGACTGCTGTAAAGTGTATCGAATCTATACATCGTCTACAACTATTTTGATATTATTCAAATATTTTTACATCAGTAAAAATATTTGAATAACGTTGTACATGATTTATGATGACGTCAAGTTAATTCACCCAGAACACAGAATATGGCGTTGAATCCCATTTGTCTCTAAATATCTATGTTTAATATACTAACTTACAGATAAGTTCCTCTATATTACACAACACGTTTATAAATGATTCGAGGATAAAATATGGGGGAAAAAGGATATATTTTTATTAAATTATAAATTTCTTAAGGCATACTACAAATTGAAACATTAAGCCCTCTATAAATCTTATAGGCCTTAAACAATAGAAATAGTTAATAATACGAACAGTATCTTTCACGGAAATTTTCTCTGCCTATAAATATAAGTTTAAAAAAGCATCTTTACGCTTCAACCCACATAGCAGGAATAGTAAGAGACAACTATTACTCTGAACGAAAATGGAATCTACTACCATTGTCCTTTTGCGCCATGTCACTTCAATATATTTACATATATAGACAAATTAACATCAATATGATTACATATATAGTTCATGTTTACATATATACTCAATATGTTTCACTCAAGTGCACACTACTATGGTCTGGATTTCAATTACTATGGACTGTAATGGTCATGCCTTCAAATCTAAATTAGTGTAAATTTTAGTTTAAAATATTAATTTTATTTTTATTTTACCGCTGTGTTAAACGCTAAATAAATCGATTATACAAAAAACTCAATACGTATCTATAAAGAAAGGTATAGTTATTTGAAAGATAGGCTTGAACGAATAGTGAATAAAATGAAAATATGATTTTTTGTTTCGTTATAAGACATTTTATCTTAATATTAAACTGTCCGAATAGGATTTCGGGTTGGAAAATCGATTTCTTTATATTTTTCTAGCATCAATGACCTAGTACGATTTAAAACTACATTTTTTTTTAGTTTCACGCTTTTATCCCGCACAGCAGGGTAGACAGAAAGTACCTAGTGTCAAGACACTCCGTACTTCGCTTTCCACCGAAGTCGAGACATCGTGTTAAGTGATGGAATTCAACGCCGCACTTTGTTTCTTACCAGCCAACCCACCGACCGAACCTACTAACTACCGAACCCACAACCGATCGAGTTTACAGCCAGACGCTGTCACCTATTTAGAATAAATTGTATATTAATAAAAAATAATCCTTAAATTAGAATCTATTAACACCCATATAGCTATAAGCATGCTAAAATTAAGCGACTCCATATTTTAATCCATCTTGTATAACGCCACATGCGACTATTGTATACAGCTATACCGATGATTCTGGATCTGACGTTCCCTACTTATGCTCATGTAGATATAATAACTGTAATAGATTATACTTTCAGGTGTTTTTTCTGTACGTTTAAAATTGCTTTTATAACAAATCGCCGCGTTAAGCTCCGCATTATATACGAAATGCATCGATTTCGGGTAGAAGCAGTCAACGAAGTGTCTTGACACTAGATTGTGCCTGATTATTCTGCTTTGCGGGATTAAGCTTGAAGCTGTAAAAAAAAAGTCGGTTTTTTGATATTTATGACGCTTTACACAAAATTATATGACGAAGGTATGATAATATAATGTATTTCTAATACCGCTATATAAGTAATGGAATACTCGTATATTGATTTCTGGACTTATTCTTCATAGAAATTATAACTAAGCCAATTTTTATACTCCGTTAGAATATTTTTTGTTAAATAAGTTCCTAGATTCTTCTTTTCTTATTTTCTTATGTTATTAACATAATGATAATAATTCTAATTGTCACACAAATAAGCTTTTGAGGCAAAATTTTTTAATTAAAACCATTCATATTCAGTAATTTCACGAGTTGGTTAACAAGCTTAGAACAGAGAAATGTGTCACTATTTACTATAAATTAACAAAATACAGAGTGTATTGACACTAAGTACTTTCTGTCTATCCTGCTTTGTGGGATAAGAGCGTAAAGCTAAAAAATCATATTTATAATATATATAAAAGAGTCTAAATGTATATTTTTTCTTATATCATATTTTTTTCTAAGGGAGGAGCTTTTAGGGAGGAGTAAAACATTAAAAGCACGCCCCAAATATATATGAGATGAGATGAGACGCGTAGACTTGTATGTACATATGTACATTATATATGCTCTAGGGTAACAGAAAATTATTTAAAAAAAATGCTTTTTTACTTCACAGTCAATTTTTTTACCTAAAAGTGATAATTTTATATCTGTTTGGTTATTTTTTGCTAAAGTCTAATATCTCAAAAAGTCACGATACTTTAATTATTAAAATTATCATACTTTTTACAATTTTAATGTTAATGATTTTATATGTTAATTTTGCATCAATCTTCCTTCAATCAGATTACAATGAAAGGATTGGGTATTTTATAGCTATATTAATTACGAATTCCCTTATAGTTATATTTACCAAAAAATAATTATAACTCTAAATAATGTTTCTAAATGTTTTTTTAAGATAAAAATTACCATCGGGCTGAAAACTCCAACATTCCTGTTCTGTGAGCATTGTTGATTATTGACAAATTCATTGTAATGGATTTTTTTAATATCTGTACAGATTTACGGTTCTATGCGACTCCATTATCTTTTCGACATATTTTTTTTGTATCAGATAGACAAGATACATTATTTGCAGTATAAATATATTATTTTATATAGATATTCTAAATTTAAATATATATAATAAAGCATTATAAGTACAAGAAAATAAGATAATTTATTTCCTTGAAGTAACGATTTGTTCAATTTTTATTTTAAAAAATGCGAATATTCAACATTAAATATGATTTTTTTGCTGTTATTTTCAATATGGTGAATGAAACCAACTCCTCCTGAAACCTCTATTTGTAAGAAAAGTGAATAATTGACTACATAATTATAGTTGTAACAAAATTTCAAATTGACCAATATAGAGAAATATTTTTTTTATATAAAATAGAAAAATAAATTTTTTTTTAAAATAAACCTTTTATATTGTTATTTTAAATATCGTTTAAGTTCTAAGTATTGGTATTCGTTTAAAATAGTTTTTTTTTTAAATTGGTATTAAATTGGTGTTTATTATGTATTTTTATTTTTTATATTTATATTATATTATAATTTTATTTTAAATTTATTTTAATTTTGTAATTTTAAATGTATTTGTATATTTATCGTAAAGATATATTAATTATAATGATAAAAAAAATATAATTTAAATGTCATATATGAAAAAAAATATATATTTTTAAGATTTATTTATTAAAATGTATATGTTGAGTAATTATCGTCTAATAAAGATATTTAACATATACAAAACAAAATATTGTAACAATAAAAAAAAAACATATTTTAACGATATTTTATAAACATTATTTTTACTCAATTAACATCGATAGTAAAAAAAGAGAAAAAAAACCGACAAAAAGATCCCATAAAAAATGAAATACACAAAAATCGAACCCACCTACCTTCTATCACATTCCAAATATATCCCAAACACTAACAATCCTTTGGACACGAACAACAAAAACACGTGAAGTTAGAAACTTTACCCGGCGCATACAATTTTGTACGTAGGACACGTGCACACTCCACGGTGAGCGGCCGACTACTGGCTGCCCAACGAAAGCTTTGAAAGCTCGCTAAAAGGATCCATTTCGTTATATAGTAAGATCGAAATTTGATCGTAGTTAGGATGTAAGAAGGTCGTTGGCTGTACAGCCTCAGATAACGCATGCGTAACGGAAACTGCATTTTTCAAGTTCTCACTAATAAGCCATGTTATCTTTGTGATGTTTTAATATTATATTTAGGCGTTATCTGGGTTGGTTTCTACGCTTTGGTAAGACAAAGCGCGGTGTTGAGTTCAGTATCAACACGCAATGTCTTAATTTCGGTCGGTAATCAGTCTATGGAGTGTTTTGACAGTAGGTTGTCTTTGAATTATCTGCAATGTGGAATAAAACGTTAAGATGTTATTTTGATAAGGATTATTTATTGAAATTCTTTGTATTTTACGCATTTTTTAATATAAATGTAATATATTTAATTTTATAAATTTTATTGACTAACAAAAATTGATCGAGACAAAGTTAATTATGAATTATTTAACAGGTAGTTAAGCTTGGCAGGAATCTTGAATTGATTTTATTTTTTAATTGAACCTGGAAGGTAAGTATTGAGTTACGAATTTGATACTCATGTAAAATTAATTCGAATATTATAAATAATTATTTTTATTATATATAAGTATTTTTTTTAGATTTTTAAAGAAATTTTAAATTAAAACAGAAATTTAGTGCCATTAATTATTTTTACATTATTTAATATTGATTCCTGTATGAATCAAGCCCTAATTTTATATACATGGTGTTAACATTTAGTAAAAATACTCAAAATTATTTCGAACTCCCAACTACCTCCCATCTTACCAATCCAATAAATACACTATAGGTATTATATATTATTATAACGTAAATCCACGTGAGGCATGCTCAATCAAGACGATGCCACAATCTGTCTAATCGTTAATGCTGTAATTACGTTACATTGTTCTATGTTAATGAATTTCACTGTAACGAGCGCCCATACAAAAGCTTGCTGTTCTGCCAACAAATTATATAATCGATGTAATTAAAAGCTGAAAAAAGGTGGACTGCTTAAGTCTTGTACAGTTTCAGTTTTGGTTGATTTCTTTTTTGTTATTAATAGAGGATATATGTAGTTTTTTTTTTAATTTTAAATGGAAAGCACGGTGGCTTAAAACTACTCATTCTTTACACTAAAAAGATGCTTGGCGAACAAATAATTTCGAAAAACACAAAAATTTGTACGTAACGAACGTATGACTTAGTGGTTAGAGCGATTAGACTGATAGAAGGTAAGTCGGATTCGAATCCCGCAATAGTAGGGTAGTCAGAGACAAATTATTATAAAGGCAATCTGTTTAGTGCTTTCCACCTGAAATTGCGATATTGAGTGCTGAGTGACGAACTTAACGCCACGCTATGACGTCATGATGACCTTAAGTCTTCCACGTGGGAGATGTATATGTTAAATTATTTTCTATTTTATAATATACTTCTCTATGAAGATGACTTACTAATATACTTCTCTATACTAATTTGAATATAATACTGTAATAATGATTTGGATAAAATATAATTTAAGTCAGACGCTATGATGTCTGTGACAGCATCTGACTGTAAAATGCGACCGGTTGTGGGTTCGATCCCTACTTGGGGGAGTGAATATATTAAAATTATATTCACTTCCTAGCTCTGGTAAAGACAAAGTGCGGCGTTGAGTTCCACCACGCAATGTCACGCAAGACGCAAATGTCTCGACTTTGATGGAAAGCGAAGTATGAAGTGTCTTGATACAAGGTACTTTCTGTCTACCCTGCTGTGGGGGAATAAAAGGCGAGAAGCTAAAAAAAATCTTTAATTGTTCTATTGGAGCCGTTGAGGAGTAAAGAACGCCTTGTTATAGAAACGCTAATATATATAAGTCACTTAATGGTAGAACTTCTCATGCCTTATAATCTCCTTCTTCTACATATACTGTATACGGAATTTAAATTATTTTCATAATCAATATGTTATCTGAACGATAATTGTACTAAGTTGAAATTAAACCCAATACTTTTATTTGTTATTTGAATGATAAAAAGAATGCCGGGTATTTGAATACAAGTGTTAGAAACATTTAAGTTGAAAAAACATTATCAAAATCGATCAAGCATTTCAACTTAAGCAACACTTTCAGCCTATTGTGATTTAATGAGATAGTGTAACTCTAAGCAAAGTAGTTTTCAATTCGAATTCCAAACAGCGAATTGATGATATATAAAGATTATTTTAATATCCCAGGCATTTAAGACCTTGGGCCTGATATTCTACACGTTATGTCTTTAATTTGGAAAACGGAGTGTCTTAATACTACATTATCTCTGTTAGAGCCTCGAAAGCCTTATGCATTTGGAAAAGCAATGCCTTACTGAGAGCCATTCGAGCGTTGACCAAATAGATTAATCCACTATATTATTATAGCACAAATTATTACTGATTATAACAATCTAATTGAAATTTCAACTGCAAATAATCGATTTCATTGTAAGCGTTAATACGTGCTTGGAATACTGATAATGTAGGTATATTAGGCTAGATATAATGGTATGTAGTTGTGTAGGCTCAGTGGTTAAGAAGGTAACGATTATAGATGGTAGTCGGTTCAATATATTGAATGAAAACTTTTAAATGATCCTTCAGTAAGTGACTTGGGTACATCGAGAGGATGAGTGATGAAAGAAGAGAGATTTATGAGAGGTGAGTGGTACGAGAGGTCGGGGAAGACCTGGGTTGACCTTCGAAAACACCGTATCAAAGATACTGGGAAGGTCACGTAAAAAGTACGAGGAACCCCCCGAAGGGCTTGCATGAAGAGGTTAATAATTGTAAAAGAGGCAAAAAATTTTGACACAATGAGACCAAGATTTTAGCATATATTTGAAATTATCCATCCAAAGTAGTGCAATTATTAAGTGATTACTAATCTATATAATATACATTATTATACTTGAGTATATATGAACGAAATCAAATCACAATCATATCCATACATTGCTTGCTGCAGGCGGTCGTGGCGCAGTGGAATAGCATCTGACTGTAAACGCAATCGGTTGTGAGGTCGATCTCCTTTTGGGGGAGTGATTATATTTTAAACTATTTCCACGTCCTAGCTCTGGTAAAACAAAGTGCGTCGTTGAGCTCCACCGCTCAACACGCAATGTCTCGACTTCGGTGGAAAGCGAAGTACGGAGTATCTTGACACTAGGAACTTTCTGTCTACCCTGCTATACGGGATAAAAAGTGTGAAGGCTCATATAACTCCTTATATTTATTTTTGTTTAACCTTGCACTGAATTCGTTGGTTAACACACAATGTCTTCACATAGAGAAACAGTTTTTTGTAGCTTAACGCCTTTTCCCTCAGCAGAGTGGTCAGAGAGAAGGTAGTGCTAAACGCTGCGGTCGCTGCCTACTTCTTTCGCCTCGTCCACAATACTGAGAATTATAAGAAAATATACCGCATATTATTTTAGCTTCACGCTTTTATCCTGCATAGCGGGAAGACATTAAGTACCTAGGTTCTTGAAACTAGTTTCAAGACACTCCGTACTTCGTTTCCCGCCGAATTTGAGACAGTGCGTATTGATCGGCGGAACTCAACGCAGCACTTTGTCTTAATAGAGTGAGGACTTGAAAATAATTTAAGTGTAATCATTCCTCCCCAAGTAAAATATTAAACTGTCATCCTCCTTAGCGCTTATTATATTCACAAACTTGCTTACGCACTTTCTCCTTATATATACATACATATTCGGCATTCAGTACATAATAGGGGTGAGATAAGCAAGCTTCAGTGAGCTTCTATACTAGCCTATAGGCTATACCATACAACTATAATATTGAAAAGGTATCCCGTTTAGAAAAAAAATGAACGCTTGTGGGTCGCGTATTGAAAGGAGCTTTTCTATTTTAATAATAAACATCAATTTCTTTACAGAGCAGATACTCTTTTAATATGAGATATTCTAAGAACTTAATGTAAATAACAGTGTGTCATTTTTCATGTATTCAAGTGAGCGAATTCAATATTATCTTATCCCTTTATCTTAGTTTGTATAATTTATATTAAAATTGTAATATATTATATGTATTTTACAGGTGCTTATTTGCAAACGGCTGTACGAATGTTTGTAGGTTCGATTCCACTCAGTATAATAATATTTTCGTTTCCTTGATTTCACTAAACAAAACGCAGCGTTGGGTTACGCTATTTAAAAAACAATATCTCTTAAAAAATTGTATTTTGAAAAAGTTATATTTTGACAAGGCAGCAGATGTTAGACCTCACTTAGTCTTCTAGACCTAGTCTTTATTACAGATAGAAATATTAGAGGTCCGTAAGAACAAAGATCCCAACCAAGCTTTTAGCAAAACAAAAGTTTTATTTTACAAATAGTCTTAGAAAATTACATTTTTTTTAACTAAAACGATAATAATAAAACCTCTCTTCTCTTCTCTTACATCTTCTTCAAATTAATTAACATGTATACATAAATATATACATTCTATATAAACGCTTTACAGAATGACTCTATTAGAATTCGATTGTCAAAGCCACAATATTCCGCCTAAATAAAAACAAGAGTGCAAAAAGCAACATAAAGCCAGCTAAGGAGTGAACTCTGTAAACCCTTTTGACACCGGAGAAATTCATGAAATTCATTAAAATGTCAAGGAAAATCGAACCTTGGACCTCGGACATAAAATTGACAATCACTTGGCGTGTGTTTAGACATTTCACACGCGTATAGACAACAAAAAGCTCAAAACTTGAAAGTTACACCTTATGTCGTTTTGAATAGAGATGGTTTTGGTATATCAAACGTGACTGGGATAGTTTGGATCCTGTAAACTTTTGTGCAGTGGATACCAGATAGATATTATTCAGGAGTGGTTGATTTTAGATTGAAACTTTGGGTTTCTGCTAAGAATGTGGTTTCTTTTTTATTTTCGCGCAATATATTGTTCTATTTTAGAGTAGAAGAGAAGTGAGTGTTAAAACTAAGTTATGTTAAGTTATAAGTTTTCTAAGACGCCTAATTTATATATATATATTTGGAAATTTTGATATGAACTTTTGTAATTTAGACCCTCATTTTTCTTTTTTACGCTTTTGTTATGCATAGAAGAGTAGACAGGAAGTATCTAGAGTCAAGACACTACTACACTTTCAACTGAATTGACATTGCATGTTGTGGCGGAACTCAACGCCGCGTTTTGACTTACCAGAGTAAGGAAATAAACAAAATTAAAATAATAATTCCCCCAAGTGGTAATCGAACCCTCAACCCATCGCGTTTACAGCTAAACCTTGTGCCACTACACCAATTTTATTCTTCTTCATCATATAAACTTGAAATATGAGATTTTACTACTTCATTAAAATTTTCATACAAAATCCCTTTCACTCCTTACATTATTTGATCTGTACATGTGTCTCAAATTAAATTAGATATGTTGGTTTGGTGGTAATACGTACATAGACGTATACTCTCATGGCGGATTGCAGCTTGACGCGGCCTCTGGGAATGCATTGTAGATATATAAATGGTATCCAATTTTGGTAGCTCGAGATAAATTATAATTAACGTTTTAATTGTTGATGTTGTAGAAACAATAAAGACATTTGCCATGTTTTGTTTTTTGCAAACATTGCCTGTTAAATGTTCATTTTTTTCGTATGTCATTTATATATATATATATATTTTCGTATATCGTATATATTTATATTTATTTCGTATATATTTTGTTTATATATGTAGCAGTTGAATAAATATATACTTAATGGATGTATTTAATTATAACTATCTAGTCAAATCTTTCATATTTATACAAAATAAAACTTAGTGTATATTTTATAGTTATATTGAAATAGACACGTTTTTTGCTAAATGAATATGCATATTAGGAGGGCTAGACCGATTATGATGAGATTTATACTGATAGATATGCTGTGTAATAAGAACTAGCTTAGGTTATTTTTATTTTCTATTTACTAAATAAAGATCAAGAGATATTAAAAACCACGCGGACGACGTTGCCGGCAGAGCTCGTGTACATAACACGAGCAAAGGTATATATTACAAAAAAAATAAGAACTATAACAAACTATAGAATATATAATTTCATCTATGAAAGTTTTGTGAAGGACTATTTAATATTATGAGGCAGAATATCTGCACAGAGCGACCCCGAGGGATGCCGCTTTGTACGTACAAGTTGCGTTGCAGTGTTATAATTATGCATAAAAATATACGCTGTCCCACTGTGCCACAACCGGCACAGTGGTACAGTTGTGGGTTCGATCCCCACTCGGGGGAGTGATAATATTATAATTATTTTCACTTCCTCGCTCTGGTAAAAGACAAAATGCGGCGTTGAGTTTCACCATTCAACACGCAATGTCTCGAAATATTTTGTAGCTAAAAAAACTTTACTGTATATGAGAAGTATGAGGAGTTTGTTCCTATATGAATGAATTTGCAACGTGCACCAAAATGAATAATTTCATCGCCGATATCCGGTTTAGGACGATTAGAGCGGTTTCCATTGTGCAAGTATAATACAAATTGAATTTTAGAGTTTAAATTTGAAACTAAAAGCCTGTAATTATATTGTATTTTATTTATTTTTCAGAAATACAGAAGGTTATTTATAAAAAATAGAACGAAGCTGGATTCAAACCGGCGTTTGTTGGAAACCGTCCAAGCTCACTGACCCCTATGCCTACATCGCAATTCTTATACTTGCATTCTACAAGAAAATTCTTATACTCTTATTGTCATTTTTATTGTGTCTCTATCAGCATCTCTGTTGATCTCTCAACTTCGAATTATAGAGATAAACTCTCCATACATTTATACCTTCAGGCTGTACTTTGATGAAATTAACACAGATTTAGTATAAATATAGAATCAATCATAAACATACACACATAAATTGATTTACTATTAGAAATTCCCGGATTGATCTTACGTAAACTAATCTTAATTATGCCGAGACTTCTGTTGGTAGGAACGTTTAGATGTGATACTATTTAAGTATGAGTAACTATTCATTTATTTAAATGTTTTATTTATTTATTTATAAAAGGTAAAATAAAATTCCACAAGTAAATGTAACTTGCATACGTTTTGAGGAAATAGCTTAAATGAAATAAAATGAAATGGGGTTTTAAGAATGTTAGTTAGATATCTTATGTCTGTATGGACCGATATATAGATGATAAACATAAAGAATAAGGTAAACAGAAAAATAAACAAGAAAATATAAATTTTGTTCTCTCTTTCATAAATAATTGAAAAATTCAACATATAGTTATATTAACGGCGTTGAAGCTCCACTATCTTTAATACAGTGGTAAACGCAAGTACTTTACACTAGGTTCTCTCTGACCACCCTGATATACGGGAAAAAGCGAATTAAATTTGTAATATATATATTAAAAATGCAAGCCAGATTCAAACCTGGATCTTATATATAGTAATTTCTAATACTATGCCATACGCACTTTAAATAAAGCAAACAAAAATGGTCATATCCTATTTATTAATAGTTTCATAGCTCTAAGTAGAAAATTCAATCAAGTCAACGCAATCGTTTTAATATTAAATACGATATATGTATTAGAATTTGTAAATATTACTTAGTAGTTGGTGAACAGTGTCAAACGATAGTTTTGGATTCGATTCCCACAAGGAGGATTTGAGGAGTGTATTTAAATCATATTAATTCCTTCACTCTTTTAGTATAAAGTACGGCGTAGAGTCCTGAAAAACCTTTGGAAGTGAGTTATAATAACATACTTCCTATCTCTATTCTGCTTTGTGGGATACAAGAGTGAGGTACAAAACAGATTTAAATAAATTTTCAGATATCTATATTTCCTCCGCTCTGATAAGACATAGCGCGGTGTCGAGTACAACACTAAACCCACAATTTATACATTCTGGGTGGAATACAATAAATCAAATGTCTTGACACTATGATATGTCTGATTATCCTGCAATGCGGGTAAAGTTAAATATCTAAAGGCACCTTAAAATTTAGTTTTCAAGCAAAATATATACCTGTATAATATAACATCTAAGTACTAAGTAAGTAGTAGAGTTCGGTACCAATTCACAAAGTGTAAGATAAACTAAGTTTACCATGATGCAAGCTATGAAGCTGTAATTCTATCTTGGATGTATTATATATCTAATATCTATTACTATACTTGCTACTTGTTCACTATGATTCTATTATACGTATATTAAAACCAAAAATCAACAAAATAACGATATACATTGCGTTTTTTACATTGATTTTCTTATGTTCTTGTTATAAATGTTCGTATTAATACAGCAATGGTTATGTTACTAATAAATTAATTGTTAATTTTTTTAGTAATTTGGTTTGTGGTATAATTAGGAGATTCTGCTTTAAGATTTTCCTAGGAAGCGATATTATATTTTTTTAATTTAGAACAACGTTAACAATAATTCAATAAATATTTTAATAAAACACAGTACAGTGTTAAGATGTTTTTCCGTAGTAGTCAATGTAATTGCAACAAATAAATATATATGCCTCGATACAAATAAATATGCCTCGTTATACAAAAAAGTTTCACGCTTTTATCCCGCATAGCAGGGTAGACAGAAAGTGCCTAGTGTTAAGACACTCCGTACTTCACTTTCCACCGAATTCGAGACATTGCGTGCTGAGTGGTGGAGAAAAAGCTAAAAAAAGTCTCATCTTAGTTTAAAGGAATATGGAATTATATACCGTAAAAATATAACCTTGTTCTTCTAATAGCCTTGTTCTTCTTTCTCTATAAACTTATCTATGCCAAATTAAATACGTCTTAGTCTGAAACGACTTGAATTATTTTCCTATTTGTATATATATATATATATATATATATATATATATATATATATATATATATATATATATATATTCGAAGATTCTAGTAGTCTGTTTTATTTCTATCCATCAGATAAGGAATATAACTTAACGCTACATCATGTCTTATTAAGACGAAGGAATCCTTTATATTACAAATATGAACTGACGCTGAGTGGGGAAACACTGTATAAAAAAAAATATATTTTCTTTTTAAAACAATATATTTACGGAATGTCTTGACACTAGGTAATTTCTGTCTACCTTGCTAGACTATTTTTAGTTTATCAATATATATTTGTTTCGGTGCAATAAAAGTTGAAGCCTCAAAAGCTAACTAACTAATTACGTCGATAATTAGGTCAATTTTCCAATCAGAGTTAGTAACATAGCGGTGTATTGTTATATTATGAAATATTGCATTTACATTATAATGCATATGTATATTTAATATAGAAATACTAAACAATATTGGTTTATTCCTATAGAGAAAAAACAGTGTTAAGTATGGTATAGAAAACCTAATGTCAAGATACTCCGTGTACCAGTTTCCGTCACAATTTGACTTTTACGTACAAGTGACGGAACTCAACGCCGTGCTATATCTTGTTATTGTAAAGTAAAAGAATGGATAACTTTCAATCTCTGCCCAATTGAACACAAATAAGCGAATTTCTATATTTTCTCCACTATTTTAAAAAAGTATAGAAGCTATATTTGTTGAAATAAGTGGTAAAGAAAATTAATATAATTCATCATTTCATAGGATCATTAGTTCTGTTTTCCACTTTACTCCTTGCCATTTTAAGAAGTCACTAAAAAAAACCATATTAATGACTCTACCTGTGAAGGGACATGTAGAACACGATTCCCTTCAGATGCTGGGTAGCTTCCCGTGAAAGGTGGCTATCCCAGTATTTTGATGGTAGGAAGTTAATCCTCTGACTATCCCACGACCACTATCATGGCTAAAACGATCCGCCAAATATCTGATGATGTGCACATGACATTGAACTGAACGATTTCATGCTAGCCAGTTTTCTCTCTTCAGTACCATCATTTCCCTCAGAGTGTAGTAGTCCCGACAATTCTGGCTGCCAAGGTCACTATATTATCTCCTTTCACTTCCATCCCAAGCCTGGCAACGCATCTTAATCTTATCTTATCTTCTACTCGTTGGTCTCCAAAAGGAGGCCAAGAAAAATTTTAACGAGAAATTAAAATAGAAAAATCTATAAAAAAAGGAAAATAAAAAATGAATAGCACCAGAAAACCTGTGTTACATTATAGTGTATTATATCACTTGTCTCGAGTTATTTCCAGTCTGACAGCCTCATGGCGTTACCTTTTTTCACTTACGATTATTTTATATTTATTATTTAAAAGTAAGCTTAATTCGAACTATAAAAGTAATTATGCGTTTAAAACGACGTAAATAACTGCAGTGAACGTGCAGTTTTACGTGGAATAATTAAATATTTTTAAGCCTTATTCAGCACTACTACATTCATTACACGAACGCCCCGAAATAATTTTCACTCAAAAATTACAATATACGTATGTATGTCGTATGTATAAAGAACAAGCGTCAATCAGAGGCGTATTTAATGGTTTCATGGTAAGCATAGGTTTGCTTACATTCTTTATTGATTTTTTTATTTGTATTGTGATTTTTGCATATGTCAATACTTTACGTACTACTATCTAAGCATTCTTTCAGCTACAAGCTTTTTTTAAAGCGGTAGTTACAGAGAACCTAGTGTCAAGATACTCCGTTCTCCATTCTAAATTTAAACTAACCTAATAACCTCCACTATTTCATAGAATTAAAATTAAACTTAATACAATATAAAGCATGTTCAAAGCATATTTAGGATAATATGGGATTTCCCAATAAGAACGATATGTTTCGAAATTGAAATAAAACATGTAATATATTTCGTGCTCAATGGTTTTGGCTCAATGTTTTATTTGATAAGAAATTTAATGCTATTTATGATTTAAACATAACGTTCAAATGACCGCCACGACTTTTTTTGCACTGGTGAATACGGTCAGTCCAATTTTCGATGACTCGGTGTGAGCATTTTGGCTGGTATGGCATCTATAGTCGCTCGAATGTTGCGTTCAAGGTCTTGAATCGTAGCTGGTTTATTGGCATACACTTGAGATTTAACATACCCCCACAAAAATAGTCCAAGTATGTTAAATATATTTAGCACGAAATGCTCTTTGAGTAGAGACAATACTTTTCGAATTTTGATATAATATTTGGACAAATTCCAAACATTGAGGTAACGTAAACTTGTTTATAATTAAATGGCAAACATTATTAAATACAAAACAATACAAATGTCAAATGTTAAACAACAAAGATGGCAACTGTGAGCTATCAAAATCCTATTGGGAAACACTGTATTTTTATTGTAATTCCCAAAACAAACTAGATGTTTATTTAAAACAAAAATATCACCAAGTTACATCAAAGTAAATTGTATCAATAACTATGCAGGTATCTAACAAAGTGGGCTGTCAATATGTCGGGCAAAGTAATCGCAGGCCACTGTAGACTGTAAATTGAAAATAATACATCACATATCCGCCGACACGACGCGGACTATTTATCTATACGGAGCCTATGATCCGCCGGCTCTAGGGGATTTATTTGCTTTGCCATGGCCATACATACGTTGCGATGCGTTTTAACTAACGTTTATGAAATATTTATTGTTTTACATATATAATATATGTAAGTATATAATAAGGTTTATATAGAAATATATAGTCTGTTGTCCAAATAATTTATGATGTTATAGAACTTAAAACAATGATTATTAAAATTTGTATCTGCCTGTCTATACGTCTGTTTGTCTGAGCGTTTGTGCACACAAATCTCGGAAACGGCTTTGCCAATTTAAGTATCTATTTTAATTTTATATTTCGGCAACTTTCCATTAATACTTAGTGTTTTATTGTTGTTTTATTTTGATTGATTCATAAATAAGAAAATATAACAAAAGTCAAGGTTGAGGCCGGTCGTGGCGCAGTTGGACAGCGTCTAACTGTAAACGTGATCGGTTGTGGGTTCGTTCCCCACTCGGGGGAGTGATTATATTTAAATTATTTTTCCTTCAAAAAAAAAGTAAAGTAAGACTAAGTGCGTTGATGAGTTCTACACTCAATACACAATGTCTCTAATTCCGTGGAAAGCAAAGTACGGAGTGTCTTGACACCAACCAGGTACTTTCTGTCTACCTTGCTATGCAGGATAAAACGCAAACAAAGTTTCAGAAATTTATAATCATTAATAAAAAGAATAGTGTATCATTATTAAGTTTACATTTTTACTGTTTGAACATTTTAAATGAAAACTATTTTAAATGGACGGTGTCCATTTTCATTTAAAATATATAAAAATCGCGAAAATCAAAGATTCTATAGAAGAAGAAGAAGAAAATCAACAACATATTAGACTTTCGACGTACCGGTCTAGAATGGTGCAAAACAGATCGCTTATACCGTTTCTCAGAATCATGGGTTCATTTCCTAAAAAAAATTAACTTATAAAAAATTGTTGAATTTTTTATACGTTTTCTAAAAAAGTTTATATTAATATTAAAAACTAAATAATTTTTTCAAATTATAATTTATTAATTTAGTAATATTCATTATTTATTTATTATTGGGGCACAGTATCAGATCAGTATCAGATCAGTCAGTTTGATTTAAAATGCAGTGGGTTGTGGGTTCGATTCTATTATTATATTAAACTCTTATGACTTCTACGTTCTGGTTATATGAAACGGATTATCTTGACACTATGTCCTCTCTGATTGTCATGCTACGAAATAAAGTATGAATTTGCTTTTTTACATGTGAGTGAGGTGTATATGAGGATAACAAGTGATTAAACAGGCTGACGTTCCCTATTGTGGGAATTTTAAACGCTGGAAGCCTTTTTAAACATCAATAACGGCTTAAATTTATGTAGAAGATACACATGAGTACTTATATATAAAAAAATAATTATGGATAAATCACTTTGTGACTTTGGATAAATCACATGTCACTTTAATAGTTCTATGAAAACCTAGTCAGGGACAAGACGTATATATTAAAAACTAGCGGCCCGCTCGCGTTCTTGCTTAAATCACAGACAAAATTTGCATATATAAACAATATTTGTTGGTGAACTCTTACATTATAAACAATCAATCCGCAGTTATTTCAAATTTACGAATTTCATTTCCTTAAACGGGTGATGAGTTCTATAACGGTTGCTTGTCTCGAAAAGTTTTCCTTTACTTTTTGGCGACCTCCTCTCTGGTGCTATCGTCATAGTAATCACCTTCGTAATCCAATGTCGCATTTATATGTGTAAATGCGAAAGGTCATACAGATATTTTTTTTATTTTGGTCAAACGAAGTGAAAGTGTACTGCTTTGACACTAGGTACTTTCTGTATACCCTGCTATGCGGGATAACAGCTGAAAGTAAAGGCCCGTATAGTAGAAATTTCATAGGCTTCCTTAAAGTATATTTGCCAATATTAGAAGAGGATTTTTTGAAATAAATAACATCAGTAACATGTATTTTACGTTCCACAATTGATTCTAAACACAAAACATACAAAATGACAGGCGTCAACCGTCTAGTAAAAAACTATATTGATAACTTAAGCCCAATTCTGGCTTCCACGCGCAACGAATCGCTAACAATACCTGACCATCAACTGTTTACAAAGATCTGTATATATTATTATGGTATACATTGCCTTCCTAATGTAATACAACAATAAATTTAATTATACATATACTTTACGGGTAAGTAATTAAAAAAATAACAAAAACTTTATCAAAACTTTACTAAGAACGAAAAAAAATAATTGTCAATATTACAACAAATATGATCTGAACAGATACAGTTAGATACTTTAATTTAAAACATTTAACTCATACTAAAACAGCGATGAACTTCGAAATTTCAATTCAATCGTTATATAATGCGTGAAAATTCGCCATAGTACATGTAAAACTGATATATATATATATATATATATATATATATATATATATATATATATATATATATATATATATATATATATATATATATATATATATATATCATACAGTTGCCATACACTATAGTATATATTTATAGACGTACTGTGAGACTGCAAGTTTAATACTTAATGAGTCTGATTGACGCGATCGGTCTTTATTTACGGCCGTAACGTGATTTTGCACGCGTTAAAATTCATTTTGGATGTTTACTATGGAATTCATGTAATTTAGTTCGGTTATTATTTTTAAATATTTATTTTACTGTTGTTTTGATGTTTTATGAGTTTTGTTAAGCAGGAATTTAATACTTTAGTAATTATTTTATTTATAATAACACTTTGTATGTAAAAGTAAATAAAAGCTTTTCAAATAGGAACAATTAACACCAGTACACTGAAATTAATGCCTCAGATAACAACAGTGGTAAAAAAAATCACTAAATTTTATTCTTGTTCAAGCCAATATTTCCCAATTGTATGTCAGCAATATGATTATACTACCTCATTACTCAATCAACGTAGTTTAGTTTTACACTTAACGGTAACACTTCTCTATATTCTATATTTATAACTTTTTTAATATATATATATATATATATATATATATATATATATATATATCATAATACATTGCGTTTAGAAACATGTAATTATTTTTTTTATTTTGACATCTTACTCTGCATAGCAGGGTAGTGTCAAAACACTTCGTTCTTCCTCCTCTCTGATTCGAATTTTTGATTGATTGATGTATGGTGGAATTCAGTACCAAGCGCTATCTTAACAAGAACGGGAAAAATGAATGAAATGGGAACGAACTCATAGTTAGCCATTCACATGTTATCACACTGACCCCCACTGATGCGTCTCGATAACTTCATATAAACACGAGCGTATTATTAAAACCTAAAACCATAACTAAAGCTAATAATACCTTTTCAAGTATCACTTACTTTAAATGACATAACTTAAAACCGAAAACGAACGAAGCTTTTAACACCGCGCCACGATTCCTATTCAGAATAATATATACCGGACATTAACTTCAATCCTTTGCCTTTGTTTCGTTAATTATACATGGATATTTCACAAAATTCGTTTAGGGCTCAATAATGCGAGGCCTCAAAGCCTGACTAGCCAATTATGCCATTAATTGGGTCAATATTCCAATCAGACTTGGTCCTGGTGTACACAATTTTATGACTATTACCAGCCAGTGCATTTTACGCGGGCGCTTTATTTTACATGCAATCGAGTTTTGTTTTAGTTTTATTATCATTTGTATTGTAATCTTAGATTTTATGTATCCTAATTAATATACAATACTATATACATAAGTATGTATAAATAAAACACAGAAAATGCTCAGCTATACTTCCTATTCGCCATGGAATACTAAAATATAATACGTTTTTTTAAGGAGTATAGGATATTTCGGAAATCCTACGAAAAATAAATAAATAACACTTTACGATTATTAATTAAAAGTATAAAAGGCAGGGTTAACGTTGGAAGGTCGCAGTGACCCCCGCCAGCCTTACATAACATCAATAGTTGTGTAAGGCTGCAACATTCCATCCACCGCGAGTACCAGGGCCCACTATGCTAGGGCGTCCCCCCGAGGCGACGCGCACCAGTGCGTCCCCGCTGGTGTGAAAAGTGGAGACGATTGCGGCGTTGCGGACCGCCACCCAGCACGCTATGTCCGTAACGGCGGGAAGTGGAGAACGGAGCTACAAATAGCTACATGGAATGTAAGAGAAGGGATGCAACAGAAGATGAATGAATTATTAGATGTGATGAATGAAAGAGATTTAGATGTTGTTTGTGTGACTGAGACCAAAAGAAAGGGGAATATCTTATATCTTATCTAGCCGGTATCTTCAGCTCTATCGAGTGAACTAGAGGAGTTCTGGGAGAGTGTCAGGGAAGTTATAGATAGTGTTAGAGGGAATGAAAAATTAATAGTATGTGGTAATTTGAATGGATGGGTCGGAACCATACGACATGGTTACGAACGCGTAGTGGGGAAGTTTGGTGATAAGAGAGTAAATGAGGCTGGTAAGCTCATATTGGAATTATGTAAGGAAAAAGATTTGTTTGTGGCAATTGACCACTGCAAACTCACACGTACACGTGAGAACGGATGGAAGAGAAAAGCATGATTCATCTATTCCTAGTGGATTAGCGTATTTGTAACCAAGTTATGGACACGCGTGTGTTTAGGGCTGCCGACTTGGAAACAGATCATTATCTAGTAGTTGCTAGAATAAGGGGTCGGTTTGCCGGTTGGCGCAGCCGCACAAGGTGTCCAAACTTAAAGGCGAATAATCGCATAAGAAGCTGGAAGCTTCAAATTCCACCGACTAGAGAGGAATATGAAGAAAGGGTTTCCAAGAAGCTAGACAGCTGCGAAGTAGGTACTGAAAGTGTTGAAGTATGCTGGCAAAATCTTAGGAATTGTATGGTTGAAGCTGCAACTGAGGTATGTGGCATTGGGAAAAGAGGCTTTAGTAAGAAGCGCGATGAATGGTGGGATGATGAAGTGAAAGAGGTAGTAGAAAGAAAGAAGAAAGCATGGCAGGACTATAAAGCCTCGTCGAGTAAGAAAAAAAGTATGAAAGAGATTAAGAAGAAAGAATATAAGTTGCAAAAGCACCTAACGAAAGCTCTGATAAAGATGAAGAGTGAAAAGTCAGAGCGTTAAAGAGATGACAGATTGACAAACAATTTCCGGGAAAACACGAAGCCTTTCTGGCGAGAAGTTAATGATTCTCGGCGTTGTTCGCCAACCTGTAAAATGAATGGGGTGCTTTCCGAGGACGGTAAAATACTTACGGAAAGAACACACGTTTTGCAACAATGGGCGGAATTCTATAAGAAGATGTATGAATGTGATGACGCCTCTGTCTCGAGCGACAACAATATGCTGAGTCTTGATGTAGCAGATGGTGAAATCGGTATAAAAGGAGTAAAGAATGCCATATGAAGTCTGAAATGTGATAAGGCGGCGGCAGCAGATGGAGTTATTGCAGAGATGATCAAATATGGTGGGCCGCGCATCTTGGATCTGTTCTTTTTTCTATGTAATTTTTGCTGGAAAAAGGGAGAGGTCCCGGATGATTGGCAAGGCACAGTCATCGTGCCTTTGTATAAAGGCAAAGGTTCAAAGATAGACTGTGCAAGCTATAGGGCTATCAGTTTGATTAGCTTGGGCAGTAAAATTTATGCTAAAATTCTAGCGAGAAGAATGCAAGAGAGATCCGAAAGGCTTTTATGGGAGACCCAAGGAGGATTTAGACCTGGAAGAGGGTGCATGGATCAGATCTTTTCTCTCCACATGATCACGGAAAACTTATTGGCTGTAAACCAGAAAATTTTCTGTGCTTTTGTGGATTTAGAAAAGTATTTGACAGGGTTGTAAGAAAGAAGTTATGGGAGATACTGCCCCGGTACAATGTGAGTGGACCCTTGTTGCAAGCTGCAAAATCTCTTTATCGAGATCATTCAGCCTGTGTACGAGTAGGAGCTGGCATATCGCCTCAGTTTGATATTCAATCGGGTGTCAAACAGGGCTGCGCCATGTCAGCTTGGCTGTTCAATTTGTATTTGGATAGTTGTCTCCAAGGAGTTAAAGATAGTGTCATAGGAGTGAAAGTTGGTGATTTGACAGTAAACTATCTGTTGTACGCAGTGCACGTGCAGTGCTAATTGCATCATCAGAATGCGAGTTACAGGCACTGGTCACCACTCTGAAAGAAGGGTGTGAAAATAATGATCTAAACCTGAATGCAAGTAAAACTAAGATTATTGTATTTGAAAGAGACGAAGAAAGAACGAAATGCAAGATTATGGTAGATAGAAAGATATTAGAACAATTGAATGAGGTGATATAACTGGGAAGTATGTTTAGTAGAGATGGAAGATACGAAATGGATGTGTAAAGGCGTATTGCTGCCGGTAACAGGGTTAACGGTGCTCTTGTTGCATTGATACGACGGCAAAACGTCAACGTACCTTCACGTTTTGCCGTTCAAAATGCAGTACTGATACCGACGTTATTTTACGGTAACGAATCGTGGGTGTGTCAAAAGAAGAATGAAAGAAAGATGAATGCAGTAGAGATGAGATCTCTTATATGCAGCGAGGAGATACACAGAATGGCAGGTGTAAGCGTGAATGTCACAGAAAGAATGAAGAAGAACGTGCTCAGGTGGTTTGGGCACGTGGAAAGAATGAGCGATGAAAGAATGGTAAGAAAAATTTATGAAGCCAAGGTAAGAGGTGCAAAAGGTCAGGGGAGACCTCGGTTGACCTTCGAAAACACAGTATCGAAGATACTGGAGGAAGGTCACGTAAAAAGTATGAGGACCCCCCGAAGGGCATGCATGAAGAGGATAATGACTGTGGACGAGGCGAAAGAGGTATGCAGGGACCGTAGCGTTTGGCGCTGCGCACTCTCTGACTACCCCGCCAGGGATGAAACGTGAAGCTAAAAAAAAATAAAAGGCAGAAATAGAAAAAAAAGAGGGAATTGTATGACTAATAATGTTGGAGAGGTAGAGTCTCGTAACATCGGACAGGGCTGCCAGCTTATATACAATGGGTCGCCTTCAGTTAAAGCTGGTGTTGCAGTAATGCTATCTGTACAACTTCGGACTGGTCTCTTTGAAGTCGAACGTCACTGCGATTATCTGATGCGGGTGCAGATACTGATTGAAGATGTAATTACCAACTTAATCAGTGCCTATGTTCCCCAGGCTGGTTGCAGTGGGGTTGAAAAGGAATCATTCTTGGAGCAGTTGAAGAGGTTCTACGGCTATACCTATTACCAAATAATCATAGTTGGGAGATCTGAACGGTCACGTAGGTAAGGCTGCGGATGGATGCGATGATTTTAGTTATGGTCGTCGCAATTCAGAGCAGAAAACCTTTACCTGTATTTCGTCAGATCTGGACGTCGTGAATACATTCTTCCAAAAGAATTCTCACCATCTTATCACCTATAAGAGTGGATCTTAGACGGTATCATATGGGCAAGGTAACTGTAAAGACATTTCTGGCAAAAGCCTGATGGCCCAACATCGTCCTTGTCATGGACTATGTCGTTATTCCAAAAAAAATAGTAGCTGAGAAACGCAAACCTAGGATCAAGTGGTAGTTGCGGAACTGCTAAGAAAGCTTGGGATTCGGCACAGTCAGCAATTATAACGGCGGTTAAGCGTCTTCTTGGTCTTTCTAGGGACTAGTCATTAACATTGAAACATGGTGGTGGAATGACAAAGTGCAGGAGGTGATTCGTGAAAAGAAGGCTGCCTTTATGGAGTGGCAGACCAAGAATTATCTCGAAGACAAGTTAGATTATATAGAAGCCAAACGTGATAGTAAAAGGGATGTAGCCAGCGCCCGCAGTGAATGTTTATCACCACTATATGATGAACTTGAAGCTGCGGAGGGGTAGAAGCTCATTTACAAAATTAATATGTGCTCGAGATGTAGCAACGCAAGACATCGCAAAGTATCTATGCGTGAAAGACTCCCAGAGCACGCTGCTTTATAATCATATCTCTGTGAAATAGAGATAGAGGTGCTACTTTAAGGAGCTGCTGAATGCTCAGCACCCAAGTAGTTTTCCAACTGAACTGCTGCCTTATCTTGGACTTCCCCCAATAACAAATGATGAAACTCGGGATTGTCTTCGACGGATGAAAATTTGGATAGCAATGGGACCTGACGAAATTCCGATCGAAGCATGGAAATCATTGGGCTCTCTTGGTGTGCTCATGCTTACCGACCTTTTAACCATATCCTGAACTCTGAAACGACGTCAGTGGCGATAGAGCTATATATATAACAATATATAAGGTCGGTAAGCATATTTTTATATACATAGCTCTATCGCCACTGACGTCGTTTCAGAGTTCAGGATATTGTTAAAAGGTCGGTAAGCATGAGCACACCAAGTATGTTTGAAGGAGGCATACAGGCATGTGGCATTTTTAGATTTGCAGAATGCCTTTGACTGTGTGCCTTGTCAATGCTTCTGGTGAGCATTGCGATCCAAGGAGATTTCTGAGGCATATATCGGTATTATCAGAGACATATACGTTGTGAAACAGGATAAGAGAGCCAGTAGACTAACCATCAAGGATACAAAAGACCGTGCAAAGTGGAGTAAGTTAAATGGAAAGGCAGGCACAAGCTGGGGCTGGTATAAATGACAGAAAGAAGAAGAAGACTTAACAAGAAATGAAATACAGTGAGACCAGTCCCATTAGTTTAAAACTGATAGAGAGTACGAAAAATTGTTCTGATTTATCTTTAAAGTTTTTTTTGAATACTTATTTTAATTATACAAAAATTATGTATCAAAAATGCCACTTTATCAAAAAACATATATTTAAAATGCCAAATTGCTATTATTTTACAAAACCGGAATCACCTTTGAAACCTCATCTTACATCTAATAAGTTCAATTATTTTCTATAAACAAGTATAAAACTCACTATTCGTATAAAATATATTTGAAAAGTAATTGTAAGTTGGAATGAAGTTCACATTTATAATATTTTACCTCAATACTAAAGTTTCAAAACTATAATTTAGTTTTCAATTGAATTAAGGCGTTAAATAAAACGTGGAAATGGTGCTATACCAATATTTTCTTAATTGAAATGATCTATCTCACGCACTGAACTAGTAAGATTAAGGAGCATTTGGTCCCATAAGGTGTAATATGAGTTTATATAGGACTACTTCCTTGGCTTCCAATGTATGGTTTTCTAATATGGAATCGTAATAAATCAAAGATATTCTGGCCCAGTCTATGTTTTGTTAATTGTTTGACGTCAGTCAAGGGCTATTAGAAAAAATAAAGCTTTAAAAAAATCTGTTTATATAAGTTTATATAGAATATGAGGTAATATATGGTGAGGTAAAAGAAACTAAATGAATTAGGGATTGCCAGTTTTAATTTAAATGTCCTTTTATGAGAATAATTAAATGTGATGTGCAGATCACACAGCAGGGTCTACCCTGTTATGCGGGATAAGAGTGTAAAGGCTAAGTGTGACAGGAAGCACCTAAGACTCAAGACTCCTTTCTCCGCCTTCTGCTGCTTCCCAGACATTGCTTGTTGAGCAGTGGAACTCTACACCGCGCTTTGTCTTACCAGAGCAAAGACACAAAAATATTTTGAATAATCTCTCCCTCTCTTAATAATCCCTCCCCCGAGTACAAATCGAACCCACAACCAATCGCGTTTAGAATCACTAGAGGCCTACAGTCAAGATCGCCGATCAATGGAATTTGTTTAGTATAACATGAAACATTGTTCTGAATATTTTATATACAGACCTAAGCATAACAATGTATGAGATAAAAAGATAATAAAGAGGCATCAAATAACTAAAACTTACTTTAAATTTATTCAAGTAAAATCTGTAACTAAGAATATATTATTACTTGATATTAAATCATCCTTAACTGTAGCACATATTGTATGTTAAAATATTAAACTTTGCAACTGAGAAGCCAAAAAGCTTCTTACTGAATGGAAAATGCTCAACATGGGATTTTTAAAATTATTTGATTTCAGGAACTTGATTTTGCCAACGCAGTGCCTTGAAGATGCAGTTATATTTAAACTATGCTTTTCTGAATCAAATCAAGTCAGAGAATAAAAGATATATATATTTATATATATATATATATATATATATATATATATATATATATATATATATTTATATATATATTTACAGTAAAGAAATAAAATAACATATGTGATTTCCAACATATTTGGTCCCAAGTCCTAAGCTCATCTATTAATAACCTTTGTTTTGCAACTCCATATATTTTTCTGCATAGCATGATAATCAGAAAGAACCTAAAGAAAATATTCATCTATTTTTAACTTCTCAACTGGAATTAAATGGTTGCATGTTCACGAAACTCGACTCAGCTTAAATAAGTTTTTTTTTATAGAAAAAAGAGACAAACGATCAGAAGGGCCACCTGAGAAGAAGTCACTTTCGCCTGTGGACATCCACAACATTAGGTTAATAGATGCGTTGCCGTCCTTAGGATGAAAATAATTGGAGATCGTATCGTGACCTCGGCAACCAGAACAGTAAGAATTACTACTCTCTGAGAGAAAAGATGGGTGGTATAAAAAGTTGGTACAATCTGGTCAGCTGAAGTGAGGAAATGAAAATAATATATTATAAATTATTCCCCCTAGTGGGAATCGAACTCACATCTCAGATCTATTACGTTATTTCTTTAACTCTTATTACATATGTATATCTTTTAAACTGTCACAACTTTCTTTTATACTCATAAATTTCTTAGTTTTAATATATATTATTTTACAAAAACCTATAATTTAGAATAATTAACAGTAAAACGATTTTAAAAGAATCTTACACAAAAAGAAGTAATTTCTAAATACAACACTTTTCCAGCTTTCTTTGCAAACGCCTTGGGATCAATCTTGAACAACTTAATATTCCGTGAGTCGATCTCTGTTGTAAAAGTATTCGTGAGTATTCAGTTCAATTGGAATTTAAAATATATTGATTCCCTTATGAACGGGGACTGAGAGATGAAATATTAGCGTTTTTGCAATTGGCTCCAGCTGGTGTAATTGTAAACGATACGTGACTTGGATTGTCGAACTGTCTTTGGCAGGACGTATTGATGTATCTATATATTGTTGGTTAGGACTAAAATGTTGTTAATTTTAGAAGTAAAAAATAAAATAATTCTTATTTAGCAATTTATTTAGGAGTTATTTATTTAGGAGTTGATTTAATTATTAGGTGTGCATTTTGTTTTAATATTATAGCTTAAAAAATATTTTCACATATACATTACAGAGTAAGCACAGAAAACCGAGTGTCCAGACACTCAATTCTATTACGAACACTACTAATTCGAGACATTGCGTGTTGAGTGGCACTCAATTCAACTTGAAAGTAACTCAACGTAGCATTGTCTTACCAGAAGGATTAATTTAATACAGTATAAATTTACTGAATTAATAGCTAACTATCAAAACATATTTAGTTTCACAATATAATTCGTATTAAACAAGCGGAAAGCAATGAACAAAGCAATATATCAAGTTTTTGATCTCTTCCACAAGTTACAAAGAAATACAAAATATAAGAACGAACATAATCATAACTGTTATAAATCCTTATATTTGGGTAAAAATTTCAAATACATTTAGTAAACTAAGAGAATTTCAAGACACTCTTAACCGATGTCCACCTGAAATAGAGACATTTCATGACGAGTGGCGGAACTCAACACCACGCCTTGCCTTACTAAAAAGAGAGAATAGAAGTTACTTGAATATATTCATCCGTACGTTGTTATCGAATTCGAGACCATTGACGTCACAGTTAGACGTTATCCATATGTAATCTACATTTCTCTTATATAATAGATTTTGTAATTATCATAGATTATCATAGATATATATCCGGCATAAATTAGTAATCAATACATAAAACTAAGTTTTTCAGATAAAAATAAGTAAATATTTACTTATACTAAATATAATTATAATAAAAAAAAATTCTTTAAAACTACCCGCAAATACACCACCAACCTGCCTGTTCATATTCGCTTTGACATTTCGCGTTCAGTTCGCTTGGCAGAAGTTCAGAATGTGTTTTAATGAGAAAATTATAAGTGTTACGTACAAAAAAGAGGAATGGCAAGTACAAGCACTTGTGGAACGCTAAATGAAGTAACCGGCGACCCAGTGCCCTCGCTAGGAATTATGAAATGAATAAATTTTGATGAGCGATTCATCCAGAAATAGGTGCTTTTATTGCTGTCATATTTTAGTTTGGCTTTTAACTTTTAGCTCGGTACGGAAATGGTTACTGTTTTCTTTATTTTTATACAATTGGGAGTAGCTAATGATAACTTAATTGTGGGTTTGGGTTGCGATCCCGGTCGAGGTATTGTTTTTTGTCCAATCTGGTGCCGTTTGATTTCTTTTTGTCTCTGAATCCTGATTTAGAACTGGAAGGGTCGACTTTAAAATTATTTTAACAGTGGCCATGTTAATGTGTTGCCTTGCGACTTATGTTTATACATATGTAACATATGTTTATACAAAAGTGTATTTAAAACACATAGTAATGTGATTTGGCTGCACGTTTCTTATCCATATGGGCAGATAGGTACTTCTTGTTGAAGTACCTAGTGTCTCCGTACTCCACTTCTACTCCACTCCCGAACTAAACGCTATTTTACCAGAGCGAGGTAATAAAAATAATTTAAATAAAGTCATTACCACGAGTGGGAATTGAACAGACCCTGTCCCACTTCGTCACGACCTGGAACTGGACGACTGGCCTCTATGGAACGTGTATAATATTTATATAAGTTATTTAATACAATTTTAATGCTTTTTTAATGAAAAATGATGTGGAAAAGCTTTTCTTTAGGTATTACTAATTTTTCACATTTTAATATAAATTTCACATTTTAATATAAATGCAATTATATTATTTTTACATAATATAATTTCAAATGTAATACGAAAGCCATCGTGGCGCAGCGTCTGAATGTAAGCTGCCTGTGGGTTTATTTCCCACTCGGAAAAATAATTATATTTCAAATTTATTGTCATTTCTCCGATCTGGTAAGACAAAACGTGGCGTTGGATTCACCACTCAACTCACAATGTCTTGATTTCGGGCACAAAACAGTCAACGGATCGGAACGGAATGTGACAATAGGTTATCTCTGACTACCCTGTTATGTGTAAAATATGTATACGTGTAAATATAATACGCAACATTTTAAACTTAGTCAACTTATAATACAATATTTTTCAAGACAAATTATTTTTATGTTGAAAATTATAAAAAAAATCATATGTTATAAACTTCCATACAAGCGACATTTTAGTTTCGAGCTACACTTATTTAGCGAGGTGCTATTATTCTCAGCGACGTATTGACGGCGCGACGTCGTTTATCAATATAAGTATATTAGCTTTATTTTATGAAACAATATTTAGTTTTAATAGAAATCGCTTTCAGAATATATAATGGTAGGTTTTGTTAGTTATATATATATATATATATATATATATATATATATATATATATATAGAAATTAATTTAATTTTTTTTAATTTATTTATTATATAATTTATTTTTTTTAATTTATTTACTGTGAATAAAATATATACATAACAAGACATTCATTAGGAAATCGAGAATTGAAAATGGGTTCTATCATTTTAAAAACCGTGATTTAGATATTGACAAAAAATGACAAATTATGTCAACACTCAGCAACGAGATGTTCTAACCATCTACACTAAGGTAATGGTAAGAAAGATTTAAGAAGCCAAGGTGAGTGGTACGACAGGTTAGGGGAGACCTCGGTTGACTTTCGAAAACACCGTATCAAAGGTACTGGAGGAAGGTTACGTAAAAAAAATGTGGACCTCATGAAGGGCATGTATGAAGAGGATAATGACTGTGGAAGAGGCGAAAGAGATATGCAGGGACCGTAGCGTTTATTGCTCCGTCCTTTCTGAACTAACCCGCAAGGAATAAAAGGTGAAGCTAAAAAAAATAACAAATAACCAGTGCGTCTCTTATAGGCTACTAATTCTAAATCATCTATTCAAATATACAAAATGATTAAGTTGCTACCTTAGTCTGCCGAGATAAAATGCTTTTGGATTTTTGGATATCTTGATATGTTTTTCCTTATTACTTTAGTAGAATTTTTCATATGAACACTACGTTGACGGTCAAGAATAAGTTAAAAATAGGTATTTGGTACCATACAGATTTTATATAATGCATACCTGTGAATGAATTGTATAAAATTTCAGATAATATGGATTCAGTGGTCTTTATCAACCTACTCGATTTTAAATATTTTATCATATATTGAAAATGACAAAACACAATGAAAAATTGTATGAAACGACGGCTTCTAAATGGAGAAGTATTTTATTTTATTTTAATTGTAACAGTAATTATGGCCAGACTAATTATATTAGATACTGAAGATCACTTTCTTCGATCAAGCACTTAAGAATACCACAAATTGTCATCCACAAGGAAAATTCATTTTACCACTAGAGCTTATTTACTTAGTAAATCCCAAATAATTATAGAGAGATACTCTACTGAGTATCTCTCTATAATTATTTGGGATTTACTAAGTATATCATCATAGAGTTCAAAACTCATCTGCATACAAATTAACAATTAGATTAATAACAAGATACCATAAAATATATTATAATATACATGTAATAATAAATTTATTGAACAAAACCAATACATGGTAGCTAGAACTAAGTGCAATCTGTATCACAACGGGCATCTGTTAGAAATTTCCAGTTACCGCAATAATCCACCTTGAGTTTGAAATAACGCCTCGCTGTATTTTACAATTTACGTGAGCGAAACGTTACTTACTTCTTGGAAGAATTTTTATTCGATTATATTATATATATACATATAAAGGTAAAAAGCTTTTATAGAGATATGAAAATATTTTTATATTCCAGCTCTACATGTAGAGCAAAGTGATGTACTGTCTGAGTTATATAATAAATGGTTAGTTTTTTTATTATGTATTTAAATGTATATCAAATTATATTCTGCTTATATGAAAATAAGTTGGCGTGTTAATGAGTAAAATACGAGTTACCTTAGCAACATAGCAAACACAGTAATATGTTTTTTTTTAATTTTGTTGTTATTTTAATGTATTTTAGTGTTGTTATTTTATAAATTATGACTTTGAGTATGCCAAATTGATTATTTAAGTGCATTAAATTACTTAATGTTCTTAATTTTTTTTCGAATGTTTAGTATGTTGGCCCTACTAGCCCTAACAGCGTCACCGTATTTTGTGGGAGGCTGAGCTAGAAGAGCTCTGACCTTGGCGTGGAGACCTCGAGAGGAAACCATCGACTATTTACAATATTTTCTTCATTAAAACAACAATTTTTATCATACTTCCATGACATGTGTAAAATAGCTATGTTTTTCAGGATGACTGTGATAATGGGTTCGAAAGTTCCAGCTTTCTCCAATCTTTCTCCTTTTTCTCTCAGCTTAATCCAATAAAACGCAACGTTAACTTCCGCCATTAAGCACTAAAACACCTAAAATCGTAGTTAGGGGAGAATGGGGGAATTGGAGCTATGTAAGGAAAAAGTAAAAAAAAAAACAGTTTATGTTATAATCATAGATATTTATAGACACTAATCAGTCTTTAAGTTATTCGTCTTTCAATAATTGCCAAGTAACATTTGAAAAATATATCCTTAAATATGTAAAATCACCTTTTTTATAAATCTTACTTTCGCTCCCATTACCCCACGCATCGGGTAACGAGAGCCAAAAAGCCTTCATATGTGAAATGAGAGCCATGAAATAATTCTTAACAAAATTTAAACCATTTTTTACGCATTTAACAGGAATTAAACAATCCAAAGCTTAAAAGTAATCAACAAACTATAAACTAAAACAAACATATTCAATGAAAAAAATGCAAAAGGTATTTTAAGGATCTGAACAAAAATTGCAAATATAATCCTCAGGGTGATCGTAACCTGAACACTCAGAATGGGCCCATTTGCCACAAGCTCTACAACGATACCATAATTCTTCATTTTTACCAACATCGTTACATATCATGCATACATTTTCCTCCTCAGAGTATTCAGAATCATCATCACAAATATTTTTTTCATCCATTGATGATTCATCAGTAGTGCTGTTTTGGAACAAATTTCTAGTTACTCTGTGTATTTTTTTTTTGAGATAATTTATTCTTAAACTGTATCTTATTCTTAGATTTACTTATTTGTATTTTCTTTGGTTTATTTATTTTCTTCTCTCTTTTATTCTTTTTCTCCTTCTTCTCCTCAAAAACTTCTTTCATAGGAGTGCTAGTCAAAACTTCTGAATGTTGCTTGTTTCTACTACTTTTTCTTGGTTTTGTTAACATATTTGGAGGAGGACTTACAATATTTAAGATATGGGCAAAACTTGTAGAAGGTTGTGGAGAATCTCTTCTCTGTACATCATGTTGTGATGATTGGTCCCTGTAATGTCGTTGAGGGGAGGTGGACACCTGCAGCGGCTTCTGAGCGGAAGTCGCTGTTTGGGAAGTAACTGTAGCAATTGTTTGCGAAAGTCTACTGGGATTTATTACGTTAGTTGTGATGTCATTATTTTCATTCTGATCAAGAGGAAAAAAATCTTCATCAGAAAATACAGATGGGTCCATAGGAAATATTCCAGTAGTTTTAAAGCCAGATATTCCTTTGTCTAGAGATGCTATCTTTGAATAAGCTTTATTGAATAAGCCAGCTATTTCGTATGGAGTTATTTTAATCATGTTTCTAGATTTCATGTACATATCGCATTCCCTTCTGTAAGCTGCTTTTAGTGGACCAAAAAACGTCACATCTAAAGGTTGTAGACGATGTGACGAATGTGGAGGAATACTTAACATAGTTATATAATTATTTTTGGCCATTTCATAGGCTTCTAATGTAGCATGACTATTATGATTGTCCATAATGAGCAAAATCCGTTTTTCTTCAGTAGGATTTGTAAACTTGATGAAATGTTCAAGCCATGTTATGAATATTTGCTCATTAGTCCACCCATTTTTTGAACAAGTATATACAGCTCCTGGTGTCCCATCGCGTTCTAGCTGTGGAGAGTGCCTTTGCCGTGGAAAAATGAATAAAGGAGGCACATAAATGCCTGTAGCACTCATTGCACAAATTGTTGTAACATTTTTGCCTCTCTCCCATGAAGTCGCTGCACCAACACGCTTACGTCCTTTAAGAGCAATTATATTGTCTGGCTCATGGACTGTAGAAAATCCTGTTTCGTCCATATTGAATATGTTTTGCGCCTCAAAATTAAATTTTGTCATTACAGATTCCAAATTGCTAAAAAACGAGTGACTTCAGTCTTATTAAAGCCCAAAATTCTATTAATACTGGTCGCTTCTGGCTTTCTTATACTAAGTTCTGGATGTCGATTCATGAATCCGTACAACCAATCTTTCCCAGCACTTTTTTTTTCAGTATTAAATCTGTTATCGAGACCGTAGTTCACAGCCATATTGTAGCATATTTTTCGCAGTTGAATGCTTGTTAAACCGTAAAATATATTAGACATATCGAGTATATGCTTAACAAGTATCTGTTCCTGTTCACTAGTGAACACAGGTTTCCTACCGAGCGTCGGAGAACGACTGTAAGAACTGTCATCAGTAATTGCTAACCTGTACCGTTTCTTCAGTGTGCTGTAAGGTATTTGATATTGTTGTGCCGCTTTATTAACCGATATTCCTTCATTTTTTATAGTGTTTATTGCAGACTCCAACGTAACCGATGTCCAACTAGCCTTTGAAGTCGTCCGCTTTCTACTTCTTGGCATCTAAAAAAATAAATAAACAATATTATTACATTTGAATTTTGCCACTTGTAAGGGGTAATAAGAGCCATGGCGGGGTAATGGGAGCGAGCCTAGCTCCCAATACCCGGAGGTTGACCATCTCAAAATAACGTAAATAATCTAAAAAACTTACCTACATAAATTTAACCTTTAATCTTATCATAAAATTGATTAAATAATGCATAATATAGATGTAAAATACGACAGAATAATTGAAGTTTAGGTACTCACTTCGTTTGAGAGATTTCACTGTTTTTTGTAACGAGATCACTCCAAACACACTTCCTCTTGCCACCGCTATGCGCGTGCTACTGAGCAGGCCGGCGGCGATCACGTGATATGACCGAACGTTCTCGAAGCCATTCCTGTCAATTTCGCGCGACTTGCACGTTCCTGTCTGTGTAAATTTTAGTGGCTCTCACTACCCGCTAGCTCCCATTCCCCCACTCTCCCCTATATACAGAATAGAACAATATTCTCAGTATCTATTATACAAGAAGTCGAATATCTGTAGATAAATGTTTATTTAGGTATACCGTTGTTAAGTTCAACAAAATACGATACAAGTCTATAGACGTAAGTAAGGCACTCGTACAGTACATCGAGGTTTTGATTGAATATCCAAATTTTTGTTTATTCCAAAGTACAAGTATTTTAAAATGGCAAGCAATCATAAATTTCAGTTCTTTACTTTACTTTAACTAGACGCTAGGCGTTCTTAGTCTGGTCACGGAGCGCTGTGCAAGCTTCTTATGAACTGGGGAATCGTAAATCTTTGTGGCATTCCAGACATATGTATGTATGTATATATGTATGTACGTACGACTGTATGTATTCCCAGTGTAGCGATAGACGTAGCGATGCATTTGAATATTAATTAATGATTTTATATTTAATATTGGTTTTAGTCCTAACTGTTAGAATGATTATATTTAGATTATTTTCGTCACTTAATACTTTGTATGTTAATGTCTGGTAAAATGTAGAGAACGGAGTAACTTGACTCTCTGTAATGTATCTATGTACAACTTACGAATATGTAATTATTTATCACTATATTATTCTCTTTATTAATATTTTCTTGAATATTTTAAAACATCTTTGAAAAATAAAGATTTTTGATTTTCTTTATCTGCATATTATGTGATCGGCAGGGAAGAGCTCTAATAATAGTATAGTAAATAATAATACGTATATATATATATATATATATATATATATATATATATATATATATATATATATATATATATATATATATATATATATATATATATATATATATATATATATATACATATGTATAAACAGAATGATTTAATAACTCAATGCCTTCAAATATTCAGTTAGCGTAGAACCGATGCGTAAATGTCAAATAAATGCGTGCACTAGACCGTACTAGCGACATTCTATACTGTAGGCCAGGTGTTGTATGCAGGCTTTATTATAACCAAATATATATATACAGGTATGCATGATATAAAGTTACAGACGTGTCGTATGTTTATAAACGCGATTGGACGTGGGTTCGATTCCCATTTTCTCCACTTTGGTAAGAAAATGCCGCTGTTTTGATTTTAGGGAGAAAGTAATAAATGGAATATCCTGACTGTTGTCTCTCTGAATAACCTGCTATGCGGGATAACGTGTGAAGTCGTTTCTTTTAATTTAACATTTATTTTGAAATCTATATTGATAGCTAATATTGTAGATTAAAGGGAGATGTGTTCCAGTATACGTATCGGAAAGTAAGTTTTTATCTTAATTTAACACTTATTTACGTAAAGAGAACCTAGTGTTAAGATACTCTGTTTTCTTACACTTGGATTTTAACTTTACTTAACACTGCATTTTGTCTCAACCAAACGTTATTCCCCCGAGAGATAAATTCTATGAAAAATTTTGTTTCAGAAATGAACTTTCCCGTCTGAAATATATACTATTAGAATCGTAACAAAAGAGCATATCTATATATTCCTTAATATTAAATTACCTACAATATCATTTCATATATTTAGAGATCTATTGTCGCCGTACTAAGGAATCTATTATATATTACGGCCTACAGCACTAACTCTGTAAATTGAAACAGTGCAAACTTATTATAAATAACGAATAATATTAAAAAAATACTATAACCGAGGAAAGTCGTGGCGCAATGGGACAGCGTCCGGCTGTAAACATGATCGGTTGTGGGTTCGATCCCCACACAGAGGAGTGATTATATTTAAATTATTTTCACTTCCTCGCTCTGTTAATACAATGCTTTGAGATCCACCACTCAACACGCCTTTAATTTCGTGGATAGCCAAATACGGAGTGCTTTAACACTAGGGTACTGTCAATCCTGCTATGCGGGATAAAAGCGTGAAGTTAAAAAAACTTAAATACGTAAAGTTAAGTCCACCTCTCATCTGGCAGTTAAACGTGGAGTCGATGCGTGCGTGAATACCAAATGAGAGTGTTCGTTGGACCGTCCCTACAACAACACTACCGCAACGTGCGCTCAGAATCATTCATTCGGATAACTACTCCATCCACTAGTTAGGCATTGTCCTAAAATGTGTCCTAAATTTTGCCCTAACATTGTCCTAAATTTTCAATGCAAAATAGAGAGATTGTTGTATTTAGTCTCCGCATTTTGTATATAGTTATAAGTTTTATTTGACTTTTGGTTATTATAACGCAATAAAAAAAAACATCTCTATTTTTTTTATTATTTTTCATACATCAAAATGGTAATAATCCATAACTTAGTTTATTGTCATTTCTTTGGTATACGCAACTTTTATAATATATACCATAGATTGTTTAGATAATAAGATCTTTGATTTACACGATTTTTACACATTACAAAGGAAAATATTTTAAATGGATTAATCGCGTATATTTTGGTATTCAAAAATACATTTTTAAAAACCCGACTTTTCAAACACTACATTTGTCTGGTGGTTGATATAAAAATTAATTATCTCAATCAACTAATCGATTTCCCAATATATATTCAGATGTATTGATAGTTTATTGTGTATACACATATATAATTCAGAGTACTGTACAATAGGTAACTGCGTTAGAACCGGACATAGTGTTTGATAGAGCCGATGTTACCACGGTCAAGCTCGCCGGTCTGAATACTTGATATACTAAGCTAGCTTAGAAAGAACTTCGTGGTACAGTGGGACAACAACTGACTGTAAATGCGACTTATTGTGGGTTCGGTTCCCATTTGGTGGAATTCTTATATATAAAATTTATTTTCATTTCTGCGCTCTGCTAAGCCAAACGCGACGTTGAGTTCGCCACTCAACACGAAATGTCTCGAATTCGGGAGGAAAGCAGTCAACTGAGTATCTTAACACAAGTATGTCTCTGACTACCCTGTTATTCTAGACTTTTCTAGATTTTTCTTAATTAATACATATATATATATATATATATATATATATATATATATATAAATATATACACTAGGTCGTCTTTGACTACCCTGCTATACGGAATAAATCTTCAAGCTGCTTTTTTTATATTTCAATATTTACTATTTTTAAAGTATTATTCCACACTTAGGATTAGAAAACATTTTTGAAAAAACGTATAAAAATTTGAATAAATATTAAAATAATTTAGAGTAAATATTAAAATAAAATAGCAATCTCTCTTGTTAAACGATTATTTCTTAATAATCTTTAAGTAGTAGAAATTTGTAAAAATCTCTCTACAGAGATGCTAACAACATTAATAAGTTGTAACAAACGTATAAGAATTTCGACGCAGCTGGTAGTAGAAAGCATGGCTTAGCGGTCAGAGCGCTTGGACGGTATCCAAGAGGCGCGGGTTCGAATCCCGCTTTCTAATCCTAAGTGTGGAATAACACTTTAAAAAGAGTAAATATTACAATAATAATTTTAAATCAAACTCAATAAAATTCACATATTTTAAAATAAAAAATTGCAAATAATACTTAGAAATGCAATTTAAAATATATTTTCATTACACGAGCATCGTGGATGGGTGAAGTATACGCGTTTTTTCCCAATTGGCTCGTCCGCAGCTGAGGCGGTTGTAAAAACGATACGTGACTTGGGAAAGCGAAACCAACTTCGGTTCGTACGTTTTAAACGATTAAAAATTAATCTTTTACTATCGATGCTTGGGATGTTACTAGAAATATTTCAAGGGAATTTGATATATTGGTATATAATATTGTGAGTTCGATCTACACTATGGGTAATGATTAAAATTAAATTATTTTTTCCAGACCGTTCTAATAAATCAAAGACTTAAATTCTGTTAGAAGCGAAGAACGGAGTGTCTTGACACTAATTTTCCTTACCCATTTTATAAAAAGCTACAGAATAGTACGTTTATTAACTTGTTAGTGAAAAATCGGTTTTAAGTTCTTGCTTATATCAATTATTTATATATTTTTGAAATGTATATATAGCATATAATATAATAAATTTAACATAATAATAAATTAATTTAATATAATGATATATTCATTTATACTATGTACAATTATAAAAATATAGAGAAAACCATTGTGGCGCAGTGGTATACTTTCTGTTATGGGTTCGATTCTCACTTAGTGGAATGATTATATTTAAATTACAGTAATTTGCTAGCTCTGATAAGACAATAAGACAAAATGCAGCGTTGAGTTCCACCATTAATACACTACGCTCACTACGTACCCTGCCATATGGAATGCTATTCTAATATATATACACAAGGCAAATTTCAACAAAGGTCTATTTTAAGTTTTCTATACAGAAAATATATACCTCATAATATCCTAAATATTTTTACTAAGCTATTAGTATTTATTTTTAACACTGATTTACTATTATAAAATTCCACTCTTCACCTATTCTATGTATGTACATAGATTTTGTATGTACATAGGCGTTATTTATAAATAAAAGAAATAGATATTGAAACTTATAATTATATGAAAAAATAAATTAAAATATTAAACATTATATACATTAAAGATGATTACACAATTTTCTCATTTTTTTTTTCATATTAAAATTTTTATTTAAATTATAGTTTACCGATGAAATATGTTCAACTCCTTTGTTAAATAAACGAACGATTGATTCATATATTTTGATATTTTAACAAGATTTATAATCAAGAACTTTTTCAATGAAATTATTTTAAACGGATGAGGCCGGTCGTGGCGCAGTGTGACAGCGTCTGACTGTAAACGCGATCGGTTGTGGGTTCAATTCCCACTAGAGGGAGTGATTATATTTTAATTATTTTCACTTCCTCGCTCTGATAAAGACAAAAAGCGGCGTTGAGTTCCACCATTCAATATGCAATGTTTCGAATTCAGGTGGAAAGCGAAGTACGGAGTGTGTTGACACTAGGTACTTTCTGTCTACCCTGCTATGCGGGATGAAAGCGTGAAGCTAAAAGAAATTAAACGGATTAATCGCGTATATTTTGAACCGACTTCCCATAAGGAGCAAGTTATCTCACCACAACCCAACAAACCTATGCGTTGGTAACAAAACTAAACAATAGTAGTAATTTTATTAATATTGGTTTACAAGATGTATTTAAATTAAAATCTTTATAAAATTATTTTTTGCTTTTCTTTTTGGGAAGTTTATTTTTTTAAACGTATTTTTGGTATTCGCTAGACTATCTCAGTGGTCGTGATCTACCCGTGACCACGGGCTACTGTAAAGTGTTCAAAACGTCAGATTTCCAAATATGTATTTTCGAATACCAAAATATACGCGATTAATTCATTTCAAATAGTTTCGTTAGAACTCAAACAAAAATAAATTAATTTGAAAATTAATTTAAAAACTCGATAACTAATATCAATCAATCAATCCTGTACGTAACAGATAAAACTGTAACAGTGGTTATTAGTTCTTCAGAAATCGTTACCAATATCTCCAATAACCGTTATCCAGTGTACATTTCTAGTTTATTTCTTTCGAGTTTTACTCGTCACTTTTATTCCACACTTTAGCTTCTACCTCAATTCAGCCACTCTCATCTTTCCCTGCATCAGAATTTGCTAAAGATCGTCCGCATTGCGTTTTAAGCTTTATTTTCTAGTGCTTAAAGTTTAATATCTTTTGCGACGGCGTAGTATCTGCAATGTTTTTACTTTTCATAGCGACGACAGAATATGATGCAGAAATGTAAAATGTAAGGACAATTGACTGGAGAGGGAAGCGCAAATGTGTAGAGCGCTACTCTTTGTCTCGGCCATGAAATGACATTTTTTTACTGTAGTACCCTTTTTTTTTAATTTGCTTGAGGAAATATGGGAATTTCATTCAGTTCTAATTAGAAAATTTTCTCTATACGTACGTATGTATTTATATGGTTAGATATGTTTGTACGTTTGTGTGTAAAACACGTTTAGTTTGGTTCTACTAAGTTTGCTTTACAACTTCAATATTGTAATGTTAACTTGCTTAAATGTAAAATTGATCCTTAACAAGTACTTCTTATGAGCTTTAAACTCGTAATCCAATCCTAATTTTATTATTTCTATAGGGTTCTTTTCCGTTATATATATATATATATATATATATATATATATATACTACTACCACTTTTAAAACCATTCATATTATAAAAATAAATACACACCACTCTAGTTTGAATGCTTCGCTATACAGTAATGTCATGTTATATGAAATATATAAACATAAACAGAATATGTATATATAAGGCTCGATCTTGGTACAAAGGGAAACCTGACTAACTGATAGTATTATAACATGTTCTTATGTGTAGGAAAGTACTTACTTCCATATACTTACTCTCTTCTCCAGCCTGATAAGACAGCCGCCTTATAAAATGGTACAAGGACAATGTAATGTCTTAGCACTAGGTCTTCTCTACAAAAAAAATATGAAATAATACATAATAAATAACGTGTGAACCTACAATGAGTTGAGATATCAACTATGAATGCATTTCACCGGAGTCAGGTCACGTGACCGAACGTGAATACTGTAACTGTAAGCAACTTCCGGTGTCTCGGGGATCGTAAATCTTAAATTCCCGTCCGTTGCGGCATTCAAATATATTTGATCCCACGGCTACACTAGGCTTTGACGTTAGTTTTATTATTTGTACAGTATTTTTTTATTATTCGATGGAAATATATTCAGCTTATATTAATGGGGAATAATGGGGATTTTAAAAGAAAATATAATTTTTATTTAACTTGACGCTTTTATCTCACGTAGCAGGATAGACAGGAAATATCTAATATAAACACACCAATTATACTAGTGCAAAGAAATGAAAATAATTTAAATATGATCACTCCCCCAGTGGAAATCGAACCTACAACCGATTGCATCTAAATGCATTTATCAATAATGTAAATATGTAAAAATTTCTATACATTTTAACCGAGGCTCCGATATTCTTATATAAAATATATTTTTAAATTAAACTGAAAGAAATTTATAATACACATAATGAGATACATATCAGGTGTAAGTGTTTTGTATAATATAATTATAAAATACAAACTAAGTTCAAAATGTAAAATAAACTTAAACTAAATATATATAATATACAACTATGTACACTATACACAAGTATATTTTATTATTATGACAACAAAAACTAATCTCCAACTTAAATTTAGTATACTCAAGTAATTACTCGACTTTGTTTGTGAAGCGTTCTCATCACCTTCCTTTACTGAAATATACCCAACATACGTACAAACACACCCACACCTGAAAATTTCTGAAAAGTCGTGACTCTACAACAAATTAGTCGCTAAGAGGCGATTAATGTCCTCTGAAGATGCTCCAATGAACTAACTTTTCAACACTTTGGCATCTCACTCTTGCATGTTCTTTTGTTTTACGTGTGAAAAAGACAGAGAAATGAACTATTATCACTCCATCAGGTGAACGCTAGTTCTGACTTATGTTTTTAACCGATTGTAAGGTATACATTGCTGGGTATTGTTGAATATCTTTAAATAATTTTAAAAGTAAGCTGCTAATGAATGATGTTTTTAGGAGAAAATCAACAGACAATGTACATTATATTACACGAGTAACAAATCGACTGAGGCAACCCTATCGGTAACTATCAAGCAGTCGTTACAGGAAACTGATATTTCGAGATAAAAATTCGAGTTTTTAGTCTTATTTAAAACCTTCAAAAATATTTTAAATTACTCTTATATATAAAGTTAAATAGATTCTGCTCATCACTCGTTAAATCACCGTATGCGGCATTTCGTAAAATTAATATAATATTAAACGGCTTATAATATATATTGAGTTAACTTATGTGAAAAATGTAGCTGTGCCATTATGGCACAGTATTCGATTCCAGATACGATATTATATACATAAATAAGTTGTAACAAACATATAAGAATTTCGTCGCAGTTGGTAGTAAAACGCATGACTTAGCGGTCAGAGCGCTTGGACGGTATCTAAGAGGCGCGGGTTCGAATCCCGCTGCGTTCAAATTTTTATACGTTTTTTCAAAAAATATTTTCTAATCGTTAAGTATGGAATAACACTTTAAAAATAGTAACTATTAAAATAAAATAGCGATCTCTCTTGTTAAACGATTATTTCTTAATAATCTTTAAATAGGAGAAATTTATAAAAATCTCTCTACAGAGATGCTAACAACATAAATAAGTTGCAAAAAACGTATAAGAATTTCAACGCAGCTGGTAGTAGAACGCATGGCTTAGCGGTCAGAGCGCTTGGATCTAGCTCTATCTAACAGACGCGGGTTCGAATCCGCGTTCAAAATATTTATACGTTTTTTCAAAAAACGATATCAGTTGTTGACTCAATTTCTATTTACAAGAATATATTTAATTTAAACAATTACCCTTCTAAAGAAAAGTAGAATTTTTAATCGATTAAAGACTTAAAGTACATTATAGACAGTATTTACCTAAAATAATAAACAAGAAGCGAGTAATTAATGTCATTTGATCTTCACTTTCAGAAAGTAAATAACGAGAACTTATATAATCGCAAGTATAACTAAAATAGTAAGTTATGTTTGTCAACTACGATTTACCTATCAGAGGTAAGTAAATAAACTTCAAATAATAATCTAAATATACTACCCGCTTCGTAACTTTCAAACTTAACTGAAGTAATTAAAGTCCGTTGAAGTGGCGCTATCATTCGACAGAATAAACAGTATATTTACTACAAAGTAACCGATAGATCCAATATCGGCGCTAAACAAAGGTTTACAAGAGTTTTAGACACGCCCATATCGCATATTCAATGTAGGGGCAAAGTCAACATCGTAGTCCAGGGGACTGAATAATATTATGAGGGTTTGTTGTAGCTACGTTAATTATATGGCGATTGGAATGAAATTAAGTAATAATATTTTAATTAATATATTGAATATAATATCGTTAGTTTTACGTTATACCGTTATTTCCGAAAGTGATTATTTTTTTTAAAATATAACCTATATTTCAAAAAAAAAATTAAAAATCTAAAAATACATTTGTTTAATCTATAAATTTTATATAATAATTTTATAACGATGGCTTCTTAAGAATTTAGAAATTTTGTATTCTGTATTCTAGCCTCAATAGTAGATATATATTTTACAGTCAATATTAAAAATATCATAAATAACATAATATGTAAGTTACAGATTCAAAAAAACAAACATAATAAAACTAAAGGCCATTATTTTTTTTGTTACCTTCATGCTTTTATATTCATGATATTGCGTGGTGGGCGAAATACAATGTAAGTAATTTAAAAATAATCATTCCCTAATTAGAAATTGAACCCACTACAGATTGCGTTTGAAGTCAGACTCTCATCTCACTGCACTACAATGAGCCTATTGTAACATATTTATACAAAAAAATATACGAACAAACATACATCAGTCTCCTGGTCTACACGCTTCACGCATCGCCGCCACTGACCAATATACGACGACTAACGTGAATTTCCATTCAATCTTCATAGCTTTTCAATAATATCGATACAGGCAATTACTTTTATGTTAGCTTAGCGTATATTGTGAAACGGAAATAACAGCCCCCTGCTGACTCTATTATAAAATGAAAGGTGAAATTCACAAACACTGGCACTGGCACGTCAATATTTCGATCACTTTTGTCTCGTTGAAAGTTAATATTTTTAATTATACAATATAAATTATTTGTATACATTTTAAACACAAAATATATAGCAAGGAAATAATTCTTCATTAGGAATAAAGTAAAACCAAAATAAGTAAATTTCATACATATTCGTTATATTGTAAAATGCATTACTAGATAAATTGGTCATATTCTGAGTTGACAACCTATTCTGAATGTTACATTTTCAATAATTGTATTTTTTTGATTAAGAGAAATGCTAGACAATAAATCAAGTCCAGTTTAAACATATATTTGTATTTGGTAATTAAGTCCCTCGCCACGTTCGCTCTTCATTTTTATATTGACGGATGTAGAGCCCACACCTCCTGATGTCACTGATGCTTTAGCTTTTGTAGTAGTCATGTCAATTACAGATATGCCCTGAAAAAAGCCTATTAGTAAAATATTTATTTTTATGTAAAGTTTCTTAAAGTATAAGGAATCTTTGTAAAATAGAATATAGGATTGTAGAAGAGGAAAGAAAGAAAGATCAATAATGTAGAGTTCTCTTCCATCTTGTAAGATATGTGGAGTCAGCTTATTTGATGGTATTTACAGTGAAGATACACACTGAATGGCAAACGTAAGCGAGAATGCTGCAATATTTAAAAAAATCTATAAAAATTTTGGTCGTAAAATGGACTCATTTTACGACCAAAATTTTTATACGCTTAAAAAATAATTATTTTTCTCTACGTTCTCTATCTATCTAATATGCTGGGTAAATTCTTCTTCTTAAACTTCTTAAACTGAAGTGATAAACTAGCAGTATTGACTGATTGAAGGTTAATTTTCAAACAATACAATAATTTAAAACATTGACGACGTAATAACGACAAAACCTACAAAAATAATATTATTTCATCAAAAGCATCCAAAAAACTGATGAGAAACAAGGAACTGACTACCTTTAACCAGAAGTTGCAATCACTTACGGACACTACTTGCTTACTTGTGTAGGTGTGATTGATAAGCCAAAGGAAAGCATTAGGAAAGGGTAGATAGAAAGTACCTAGTGTCAAAACACTCCGTACTTCACTCTCCACCGATTTCGAGACATTGCGTGTTGATTGGGGAAACTCAACGCCACAAATTGTCTTTTTTACAAGAGCGAGAAAATGAAAATAATTTAAATATAATCACTCCCCCGAGTGAGGATCGAACCCACAACCGATTGCGTTTACAGTCAGACGCTGTCGCAGTGCACCACAAAATATAATAAAAATTTTAAAGAAAATTACCCGTATTGGCTCATTTCCATTGTAGAAAACATTTTTGTTGCGAGTTTTGAGTGGTATGGCACTACGTTTCACGTTATCGATGTAAACTAGACGCCCTGTAACGTTGCCTACAACCAAACTGTCAGATTTACTATAATCTATGAAAAGAAATACTGTTAAAAGTAAAGCAAATTTTACGAATACAGCCATATTCACCAAAACAAATTTGTTTTTTTTTTCTGAATTTTCACACTGAACTGAATGCCTTATCTTATTCTTTTATTCTTTATAGATGATATGTTTATCTCAAGACTGAGGTATATTTCAGGCCCTTGAGATTTATCTTGGGATTTGATACGAAGATATTACATTCTATTTCCATACATATCTACTATGATGCATGCAAAGATAACAAATATTTACTGATGACAAATCATACCGTTTTTAAACTTGAGCGTTGGATAGTTTGAGAAATAAAAAAAAAACTAAAAAATTCCCTGTAATTTCGAATGAAATTATTTTAATCAGATTAATCGCGTATATTTTGGTATTCGAATATGCATTTTTGGACACCTGACGTTTCGAACACTTTACAGTAAGTAGTCCGTGGAAACAGGTAGACCGTCTACCTGTGTATTTTCGAATACCAAAATATACGTGATTAATCCAGTTAAAATAGTTTCATTTAAAAGATATGAAAATCGCGAAAATCAAAGAATTAATAACCTGTAATATTAATACACATAAATGCAGATATTAATTTAGATATTCAGGCTTTTATCCCGCATAGCAGGGTAGACAGAAAGTACCTAGTGTCAAGACACTCCGTATTTCGCTCTCCACCAAATTCGCGACATTGAGTGTTGAGTGGTGGAACTCAACTTTGTCTTTTTTACAAGAGCGAGGAAGTGAAAATAATATAAATATGATAACTCCCTTGAGCGGGGATCGAACCCACAACCGATGGCGTTTACAGTCAGACGCTGTACCGCTTCGCCACGACCGGCCTCATTAAAAAAAGAGATAATTAAAAGAAATAATTATTGTTATTTAAATTAATCAATTAATCAGATTTCCATGTTATAATAACCACTGTTGATTCAAGCTTTATCTCCAATAGCAGGATAGTTAGAGGCAACCTAGTGTCATGACACTTTCTGTTGACTGCTTTCCGTACAAAATCAAGACATTACGTGCTGAGTGGCGAACTTAACGCCGCACTTTATCGTACCAGAGCGGAGAAATTTTAATTATTATGATTCCCCGTACTGGAAATCGAATCTATGACCAATCGCGTTTAATGTCAAACATTGTCTCTTCTAGTCTTCTTTGATAATGACATAACTACTAAAAAATGATATAAACTTGGTATCAATTTCTATCATGATAAGTTGGTGGATAGCCGTATCCAAATAAAGGTTAGTTGAATCAACCAACTTGGTTAGACAATAATTTTAAGTCTTATTATGTGTTTTCTAAAAGTATTATTTTATAACCTAACTTTTTTAAGTTACCATACCATTTTAAATTTAATTAATTTAAAAAAAAACTACAATAAGTTTATAATTCAATAAACAACATTTGTACATTAAATCTTAGATAAGCTTCACCTTCGTGGAACGTCGAGTCCAAGGCTGGAAATTCGGATGAATTATAGCGATATCATATAAATAAGGATTTAAGGCATCAGAATAAATTCCCGAAGGCCCCCAGCAAAGCTCATAGTATTATTTTACGTGCTATTTGTTTGTTTTTATTGCTTTCGCGGGCTTGGAGCATGTATTAATATTGTAGCTCACGGATCTCTGAATTCAATGTGCTTGAGGGTTCCATCTAAAAAGTTTTTTATAAACTACTTGTTATTATAACTAAATTACAAAATAAATATATTATAAATAATAATCCATGAATTATACTTATGTATGAGCAATATTATCGTAAAGTTTCATTCAATTCTGTTTTGTAGTTATTGCGTGGAAACGTCACAAACATACGCACATATAAACATACATCCATCTTTATGAAGTTTTAGTATGAAACTGGTGTTTAGATTTCCTATAAGATGATGCTTTTTTTTAGTTTTATAAATTTATATGACCAGGGCAAGGAAAAATATTCTTTTAAGCCAAAATTCAAACCATCATTTCTCTTAAACATACCTAATATAGAGTATATAATGTGTGTTTATTTAGTTTTAGTGAAACGTTTATATCTCTCGTTTCTCTTCTCGTTTATATCTCATAGCAGGGTAACAGAAAGTACCTAGTAACAATACATTCCGTACTTCGCTTTCCGCCCAAATCAAGACATTGCGTGTTGAGAGGCGGAATTCAACGCCGCAATTTGTCTTAGCAGAGAGAGGAATTGAAAATAATTTAAATATCGCTCCACCGAGTGGGAATTGACCCCAAAGCCGATCGCGTTTACAGTGAGACGCTATCCCGCTGCGCCTTGACTTTCATCGCAACATCCTCTACAATATAATTAACTAGATATATAAAATCACTAAATAATATTTATAAAATATAGGTATATTTTTGGTGTACGAGAAAACACTAAAGTGTGCCACGTTTTATTTTAAGACGCTCTGGTCTTGACATTGCGTATAATCTGTAAATAGAATAGAAGTCATCTTAGAATTTTGAAACTCTTATCTTATGCTTATCATTTCTTACCCTGTTTTAACTTACTTAAGTTCTTATTAATAAGATAGGAGTTAGAGACATAATTTGTTAGACGGAGCTCAACGCCGTTCCTTGTTCAATCTGAGTGGCCCTATCTAAATGATTTAAACACCATCACGAATTCAGCTAAGTGCTGTTCCACTGCGCCATTGGAGTAATATGGTCCAATCATGGCATATAATTTCAGCATTTTTTTTCTTTTATCTACACTTTTTAAGCGCATTGTATTCATTTCATTTATTTATTATTTATATACAAAAAAACAGTACCTAAAGTGTCTACTTTAAGCGATTTTTTTCTACTTGTCTACTTTAAGTGATTTCTTCTTCTTCTTTCTTCTTCTCTTGTCTACTTCTCTTGTCTACTTTAAGTGATTTACTTCAAGCGATTTCCTTATTTAATGTTAAATATCTGTTATATTTAACATTAAATAATGAAGTCGCTTGAAAGTCCTGTTTTGAGTCCAATGGTTTTTTGTTTGGTTTACTAGATTTTTGTTTTTAATATTGTATATCATGGCACAGATTCGTTACATAGCCTTGATGTAAAGGGTTGTAAGCAGGCCTATGTAATAGATAAAAGCTAGTAACACGCTTACAAAAATTTTGAAAGATAGAAATAGTTATTACAGATTTGATAGTTTATATGTTAAGATATATTTTATCTAGAAATAGAATTGATTAAATATAATAGATCGGGATATGATGTGGGAGAAAGGTCACCGAAAAAGCATGAGAACATGGCATGGATGAAGAGGCTAATGATTGTGGCGCAAAGAGGTAGTTAGGGAACGTAGCGTTTAGCGCTCCGTCCTCTTTGAATACCTCGAGAAGTATAAAGCATAAAAAAATCGGCCACCTAATACTCTTCACATTAAATTATAGAGCTTGTTTTTTTACTATTTAGTGACTGTTGTTTGTCTTAGCAAAGCGAGAACCTAATGACTCCCCCAAATGAGAATCGAACCCACAACTGATCGCGGTTACAGACACACGCCATCCCACTGCACTACTACCGGCCTCATAGTACATAATGTATTTGCTCTAACAATCAAAAATGTCTAAACCAAAACAAAGGGAGATAACAAATATGGCCTAGAATAGAAAATATTCATAATATTACATATTCATTTTATATAATCCCTTTACTAAGCAGCGTTTCGAGGTGACGGCTAACATAAAGCTGAATTAATTACAACTAGATCATTCAGATACCGCTAACCTGACAGGTGACATGAAGCGCAAGAATTCTCGTACACCTACTTGTTGTTACTAATAACCGTTCAAAATATATGATCTTTTTGTTAATTTTTTAATAAATATACTTTGAAAACATTTTTAAAAAAACGTATAAAAATTTAAACGCAGCGGAATTCGAACCCGCGCCTCTTGGATACCGTCTAAGAGTTCGAATCCCGCTTCGTTTAAATTTTTATACGTTTTTCAAAAATGTTTTCTAATCCTAAGTATGGAATAACACTTTAAAAAAAATAGTAAATATACTTTGTATATCTAAGTAATACACTAAAGGAAATATATTTAAGAAATATATCAATAATAGAACCCGCCTCTCCAGGGAACGTTTTCGACAATTAAGCCATACTTACTTATTGAGGGATTGTTACGTTTGCATATATAATTGTAAGTACAATTTTTTTTTCTATTTTTTTAGCTTCACGCTTTTATCCCGCAGAGAAGTACCTAGTGTCAAGACACTCTGTACTTCGTTTTCCACCTAATTCGAGACATTGGTAATACGCGATTAATACATTTCAAATAGTTTCATTAAAAATAGGTAAGTACTGCGAAAATCAAGGACTTTACAGTAAACATATTTTATTTATAACTGAGGTACATTGGATATGGCTATATTTTGAAGGAAGGTATTTGAATAATAATATTATTAGAAAACATCTACCCTCTTTTTTAGATATGATTTGCCTTCCTTTGTTCGATGTCTAAATAAGTCGGCAATTTGTCTTTTACTCGCTGACTTTCGATTAGTAGGTTGTGTTTAGTGCTTCTTGTAATCCTGACAATACACGTAACTTGTATACTCTAACACAAATATTCAGTATTTGAGGCGCAGTGTGACAGCATCTGACTGTACGCGAGCAGTTGTGGGTTCGATCCCCACTCGGGTGAGTGATTATGTTTAAATTATTTTCGCTTCTGGTCTCGCTCTGGTTAGACAAAGTGCGGCGTTGAGTTCCACTACTCATCACGCAAATGTCTCAATTTTGGTGGAAATTGAAGTGTAGAGAGTCTTGACACTAGGTACTTTCTGCGTAACTTGCTATGCGGGATAAAAGCGTGAATCTAAAAACCTCGAAATCATATTCATGAACATTTGATTCCTACCCACTTCTGTTTAATAAACAGTTATTCAAAACACAACGCTGTAAACATTAGGTATTCATCTAGGAACTGTGGAATAAACTTATATTCTGTAGTCAAATTTAATATTCCCTCTGTTCTGGACATATCCCTGTGGAAATTTCGATGTTAAACTTTCTAAGGATACACAAGGGCTACTGTGCTATATATATATATATATATATATATATATATATATATATATATATATATATATATATATATATATATATATAATATATACGTTTTCCAAATTTTTTTTGATCCTAAGTGTGGAATAATTTTTTAGTTTCACGCTTTTACAGCGCGTAGCCGGGTACACTTAAAGTACCTAGTGACAAGACACTCCATACTTCGCTTTCGGCTGAATTCGAGACTATTCATGTTGAGTGGTGGCACTCAACGCCGCACTTTGTTTTACCAGAGCGAGAATTTAAGAATAATTTAAATATAATCACTCTTCTGAATGAGAATCGAACCGACAACCTGTCGCGTACAATTAGACGCTGTCACACTGCGCCACGACCGGCTTATAATATATTATACTATAATATTATATATGAGGGAATAAATTATGACCAATTTTATTTTTATAATTTTATATTTAATATCCAAATGAGGAAGTATAAAATTTAGCATAATTAAAGTTTAAATGAAATTTTCTCTCTAGTGTTATTAAGTAAGGGGCTGTATAATGTTCTATCACCAAACATACAGACAGACAAGCTTAGGCTATTATTATACCTTAATATTCCGAGAGAGATAAATAAAATAATTCTCTTCAACTTTAAACATTATAATATTAAATATCGTATCAAGTTTCAAAAAGAAAAAAAATGGTTTCAGTTATAAAAATTGGAATCAAGTTTTATATTTTAAGCGAAACTATTTTAATCCAATTAATCGTGTAAATTTCGGTATTTGAGAATATTTTTTTCAAAAAGGTCAACGCGGCTTTACTAGCTATTTTACAATTTGAATACTTAGTGGTCAAAATATGTATACTTTATACTTTAAGTGTCTGAACACTAGGATCCCAAGTTGTGTCAAGACACTCTACACTCCCCTTTCCGTCAAATTCAAGACATTGCGTGTTGAATGTCGATTAACAAGGCGTTATGTTTCACCAGAGAGAGGAAATAGAATTATTTAAATATAATCATTTTCCAGTGAGTATTGAACCCATAACTGATCGCACAGAATACAAGAGAGACCCTAAGGCTTTTATGGGAGGCCCAAGGAGGATTTAGACCTGGAGGAGGGTACATGGATCAGGTCTTTTCTCTCTGCATGATCGTGGAAAAATTTTTGGCTGTAAACCAGAAAATTTTCTATGCTTTTGTGGATTTAGAAAAGGCATTTAACAGGATTGTAAGAAAGAAGTTATATGTAAGAAAGAAGGAGATACTGCCCTGTACGGTACAATATGACGAACGTAAAATCTCTTTATCAAGATTACTCAGCCTGTGTACGAGTAGGAGCTGGCATGTCGCCTCAGTTGGATATTCAATCGGGTGTCAAACATGGCTGCGCCATGTCAGCTTGGCTGTTCAATTTGTATTTGGATAGATGTCTCCAAGAAGTGAAACTAAGTATCATAGGAGTGAAAGTTGGTGATTTGACAATTGACTGTCTGTTGTACGCAGATAATGCAGTGCTAATTGCATGAACCGTGAATCATGTGAAAGTAATGGACTAAACCTGAATGCGAGTAAAACTAAAATTCTAGTATTTGAAAGAGATGAAGAAAGAACGGAATGTAAGATTATGGTAGATAGAAAGATATTAGAACAAGTGAATGAGGTGGTATATCTGGGAAGTATGTTTAGTAGAGATGGAAGATACGAAATTAATGTGGAAAGGCGTATTGCTGCCAGTAACAAGGTTCACGGTGCTCTTGCTGCAATGATGCGACGGCAAAACGTCAGCGTACCAGCACGTGTTACCGTTCACAATGCAGTACTGATACCGAGGTTATTATACGGCAGCGAAACGTGGGTGTGTCAAAAGAAGTATGAAAGAAAGATGAATGCAGCAAACATGAGATCTCTTCGTCGGATATGAGAAGCTTAGCTGACCGTATATGCAGCGAGGAAATACGCAGAATGGCAGGTGTAAGCGCGAATTTAATAGTAAGAATGAAGAAGAATGTGCTCAGGTGGTTTGGACACATTGAGAGAATGAGTGATGAAAGAGTGGTAAGAAAGATTTATGAAGCCATGGTCGGTGGAGACCTCGGTTGACCTTTGAAAACACAGTTGCGAAGATCAGATCAGTAACGTTTGACGTTTGGCTACTGACCTACTTCTTTCCTATATAACCATACTAAACAGAAAATAAAACAATTCTTTAATTTACAATGTAATATAAAAATAATAATAATAATAAACATACAAATGTAATTAAAATAAATTCAGCGCGCTCTAAGACAAGATCTTTTTCACGCTTATTTATTGTAAACTTTTATGAAAATTTTGGTTAAAGCGATAAATTAAAGCGAGCTTTGTTACGTTTAGGATTTTATAATTAATTAGTACGTTTAATTATTGTGTATTATATTACAAGAATTTTAAATATTATTTTATTATTATTATTGGTCAAAAACAAACAGCCAGTATGAAGTAAGTTTTTCTCAGTTTTCCTTTGAAGTGGAACAATGTCTGAATATAAACACGATTGATTGTGGGATCGATTTCAGGTGGAAGGAATGATTAGATTTATATTATTATCATATTTGCGCTCTTGTAAAGCATAATACGGCGTTGAGTTCCGCCAAAATACACACAATGACGTGAATTAGCTGGAAAACGGAGTGCTGAGGATGTTAATACTTCTTATCTACCGTGCGATGCGATATCTTTTATACCGCATGTGACGCTTTAAAAACAAAGTGTTAGAGAAATTGTGACCAATTAAACTATCATGTTCAAATGTGTTCCTATTACAGATGAAACGGTTTTAAAAAAATATTTATCACTCCTTCTTATATTTCCGCTGCGGTAATATTGCACAGTATTAAATACAGCCACTCGATTAACTATCTCTCGGAAATTAACGGCGAAGTGTCTTGACACTAGGTTTTCTTTCACGACGCTGCTATATGAGGATGTAGCTAAGATAGTTGGAATAATATATATTTGCCCGTTGTAGGACAATGTATGCAATAAAAATACAATCCTCAAAACTTTCAACAGCAAATTTATTTAAATTATTTATTTTTCTTGCTCCGGTAAGACAAAGCGCGGCATTGAGTTCCATCACTCATTATACAATATCTAAATTTCCAGTGGAATATTTAAAATTGTTCTCTTCAATAACCCTGATGTCAAAAGAAATTGAAAAATAAATTATTGTAAAAGGAAAATCGATACTGTTTTTTAAACACTATTTCGGTATACGTACATACATCTGTCAATTAATTTGAAAAGCTAATAAATCCGGTACAAAATAATGTACAATATAATCGCATTAATTAACTAACCACAACCACGAAGACCAAAACATCTGAACCGTTTGGAAAATATTATTATTGTACAGTGAATTTGTAATTACATCGAAGCCCAGGCTTTGTTGGACTCAAGTTATACGCCTAACAGACTGTGAACTGGAATTTAAATTATTGGCAAATTATAGTCTGATATCTCCATTGGTTTACCTTTTGGTATATTACCAAGCTTCTTGATTCATTCTCTTACAAAAAAAAACTTTTTTCTTATAGATCAATAAAAAGGACTTCTGAAATTGTAAAAAATCATGAAAATGTAGAGAAGGTTACGTCAATAAACAGATTCTGGTCATAGATTGAGACTATCGTGTCTTGTGGGACAATATCTGACTGTAAATGCGATTGATTAAGGGTTCAATTCCCACTTGGGGGAATGATTGTATTTAAACCTTGATTATGATTTATGGATAAAAGCGGCTATTAATGCCAGAAAAATTAAAAAAAATAGCAGTATAATATAGAGAACCTAATAAGATCTTTGATTTTCCCGATTTTTACACATTTTGCATGAAACAATTTTAAACGGATTAATCGCGTATATTTTGGTATTCGAAAATACATTTTTGAATATCTAACGTTTAAACACTTTACATTAGTCCATGATCACAAGTAGACTCCCTGTCTACCTAAAATATAGAGAACCTGTTGTTAAGCCCTCCTATTATTCTTTCTACAATATTTTAAGACAATTCTTGCAGAACTAATATCTTTACCAGAGCGAGGAAGTGAAAACAATTTAAATATTATCACTCCCCCGAGTAGGGATCGAACCCACAACCGATCCTGTTTACAGTCAGACGCTGTCCCAATTAATGATCATACCTATAACGGCTGTGGCATAATATCAGTACAATTGCGAAATGATATTCAGTGATTTTTTAAAAAAAAGCAGCTTCATGCCTTATCCCGTATAGCACAGTATTCAGAGACAATTATATTAAGAAATTTCGTTGACTTTTTTTTTAGCTTCACGCTTTATCCCTGGCGGGGTAGTCAGAGGGCACGGAGCGCCAAATGCTGCGGGTCCTGCATACCTCTTTCGCCTTGTCCACAGTCATTATCTCTTCATGCAGGCCCTTCGTGGAGTTCTCATACTTTTTACGTGACCTTCCTCTAGTATCTGGAGAATGGAATGGAATCTCCCGAAATTGAAATATTGCGTGTTACTTAGTGAACTCAACGCCGCATTCAATTTTAGTAAAGCAATGAATTGAAAATATTTATAATATATAATCATTCTCAAAAAAAAATAATAAAATAATATTTGTGAATAACTAATAAATGTGAATTCTGGGACATAGAACTTCTGAGGTACTCATACATATCTTTCTTATGATCCACATATTAATATAATTTGCACACGCTTATGATTTTTGACGCTATAGTGGCGCAGTGTAACAGTGTCTTACTGTTAATTCGAATTTTTGATTTGATTCCTAAAAGAGGGAATCCTTGTATTTAAAATTATATTTATTACCATACTTCTACTTTCGTAAATCAAAAAGCGCAACAATGAGATGCCACTCAACATACAATATTTCGATTTCAGGCAGAAAATAGTCTAGATAATACTTTTACTGACTCTGCTAAGCTAAAATATAGCTAAGGTAAGTTATGGTAACGAAAAATTTACTCCTAAAATATAAAGTAATAATAATTAAAAAATATAACACCTACTTGTTAATCACTTCTAATTTTCTCAGCAAGTATAATTTCCAATGACAAACATTTCACATTTAAATACGTAATCTGCGATTGAATTGAGCTCAAAATGACCATTTCTCATTGGAGTACTCGATCACTCACTGTAAAAACACCTGAGTTTGATGCTTCTTATCCACGAAATGCGAATTTTAAGATGTTTTTAAAGAAATTATGGATTGTAAAATTTTTAACATATATATTTGCTTGAATTTTCTACACAAAATCATGAAAATTGTGAATCAGAAGTCAACATCGCCTTTTGTCTTACCAGACCATGGAAATAAAAATAAATTAATACTATGATTTTCCTCCATCGGAAATAGGCACACAAACTATCGCGTTTTAGTCAGATGCTATTAAATTACTCCACTATATCATATTGAATTTAAAATACATTTTAAGTTATGTAAGAAAAGATGAATTTATATGAAAGAATTATGGAAAACCAGAATATTTGGAAATAACCCAGTACATCATTTGTTTTTTAAAGTTAGTACACATGACAGGATGTGATACGAAATATAGAATTTGTTTTTAAATCACACATATTTCTTGTTGAAAAAAAAAACATTTCTAAAGACTTATTGATACAATTCTATTTTTCACTTTTTTTTCAGAAAAAAAATCCGCCTGTCAATACGGCGTTATGAAAACTTAAAAACAGCACATTCTCTCATTGCACTCGGGTCTCTCTTCCTATCCTAATCTGAAGGATAAAGTGTGAAACAAAAAAATCTTAAAACCCAAAGCTAATACAAAATATATAGCGCTATATTTCAACTGGATTGGAGGCTGTAAGAAAAATATGGTTGTACTAATGAAACTCCTGCAGGCATGAGCGATGATGACGAAATCTTTCAGGCTGGAGCGATTACTCGATTTCATTTCTAGATGTATTTCAGCGATAAATTATATTTGCACCTTTTGCTTCATTAATATAGGTGTATGATAAATATCCAGATAATATCTGTGCATCGTGGCTCAGTGGACAATGCTTAATGGTATTGCGATTGGTTGTGAGTTAGATATCTTTTTAGGCTTTTTAAATGTTTATTTTATTTTCATGTGACCGCTCTAGCGAGTTACGATAGACAAGGCAAACGCGAAATTAATTTCAGATAGGCAGGCGTTTTCAAATATAAAAGTTGATAACTTATTTTGTGATTTGATCGTCTTATTTTTACTCCGCCTAACAGTGTCAGGTTAAACCTATTGCAAAAGTTAAACACAACCTTTTTCACTACCTGCCAGAATTTAGATCATTGCGAGTTGACTGCGAAACTAAACGCCGTGTTTGGTCCTGCCAGTACGGGGCAAACGGTCATGCTTCCGACTGATAATCAAACCCATAACCAATCACGTTTACAATGAGACGCTACCCCAGTGCATTATGGTATCGAATACGTTATAAATGCCACCATAAAATTAATTTAACAAACAAATAACGAAATAATATAATCCATAAGAGTAATGACTTATTTCTAAGACATGGCTCCAATTATAATTCCGAGTTAACCCCCTACTTACCGATACCGCGGGGCTTATGTAAATTATATTGTCATACAAACGACGCGGTAAGCTTTCTTACTGTATATACAATATATGAACATGTTATTAATGTTTAGTATTTTCTCGGTGAAAATATAATTTGGCAAATTTATATTAGATATGTGACGCCTGATTGTAAGCGCGATTGGTCGTGGGTTCGATTCCCACTCGGGGAAATGATAAAATTGATAATTTCTCCTCCTTGGACCACTTAATACGCAATGTCTTGATTTTAAGCAGGCAACTGAGTGTTTTGCCACTGAGTTGGCTCTAAGATAAAAACGTGAAGCTGTTAAAAAAATATGAAAATTTGGTATTGATGAATCGTGCAAAAGAATTTAATTATATGATTAATAAAACATGATAATTCAAATTAACCCAATTAAACACACACGAGGACATGTGTCTAGATAAAAATAAATTTGAACAGTTTCTAAGTGACTTGCTTGTTGGCTTTACACATCTCCTGCAAACAGAGCGTGGATAGAAATCGTGTAAAGCACTACACTATCAACTGTATATACAAGAATGACGAAATTGCTTTAAAATTATATTAAATATTTATAATTTAGGCGCAATGGAACAGTGTTTGTCTGTAAACGTGATCCATTGTAGGTTTGATTCGCATTGGGGGGAATGATCATATTTATTCCCTAAAATTATTTTTATTCCCTCTCTCTGGAAGGACAAAGCGTGGCGTTGAGTTCCGCTACTCAACAAGCAATGTCTCTAATTTGGTGAAAAGCGGAGTAGGGAGTTAAAGGGGTCGTGACCACTAATGTTAACACGAGTTGACATTAGTGGTCAAACTCCACTACGTGACAAAGGATTATTTATTTAATATTTTACTCATATATTTTTCATGTAAAATAAAGTAATTAATTATTGAGAAATTCGATAATTATTGTAATTGGTGTTGTTAACGTAAATTAATTTCAACTACTTAATGAGAGTTTTGTGTTAAATTTAAATTTATAAAATTATAATACAAATATATAGGAATTTGTAAAAGTAACGGAGAGTTATGAAAACAAAAATTAGTACAATGTTTTAATAGTTTGATTATGTACCCATAAATGGCTTTAAACCTTAATACAACCTGCTCTTTATTTTCTTACATTATTTCTGTGCTATAGCGTAAAATCAAATCTAACCGTCATCAATTAGAAATTAAGATATTCTTGCTAGATATATTATCTAATTTTGAGTTACTATAGTTAAATTTTTAATTCATATAAAAGCATATAAATATAAAGACCATAGTGACGCAGTTGGACGTTTGACTCGATTGATTGCCAGTTCAATTCAGACTCGATAATTATATTTTAAAATTTATTTTCATTTCTCCGCTGTTAAAAAAAAGACAAAACACTCAACACGAAATATCTCGATGTTTGGCGAAAAACAGTCAACGGAGTGTCTTGACACTAGGTTGTCTCTCATTATAGGTTAAAGCAAGAAGCTTTTTTATAGCAATACAGAACTTGTCTGTTCTAATTTATAATGAGTGAAAGTATTTTTTTTTATTATTTTTTTTAGCTTCACGCTTTTATCCCGCATAGCAGGGTAGGCAGAAAGTACCTAGTGTCAACTAGTGTCAAGACTCTCCATACTTCTCTTTCCACCGAATTCGAGACATTGCGTGTTGGATGGTGGAACTAAACATCTCTCTTTGTTTTTACCAGAGCGAGGAAGTGAAAATAATTTAAATATAATCACTCCCCCGAGTGGGGATCGAACCCACCACCGATCGCGTTTACAGTCAGACGCTGTCACACTGAGCCACGACCGGCTATTTTTTTTTATTTTTTTTGTAATTTTAATATAAAAATTTATTGCTTTATAAAAAAACTCCATTCAAGATATTTATGATTTCTATTCTAGTAACACAATATAATATATACAACTATAAAAGAAAAACTTATTTTTTGCGAAATACTTGTGTACCATTCACGTCGTATTGAAGCGAGCACGGATGAATTAGAACAAAATATGTCTGGAAGTCTAATTAGTAACTCTACGGCGGGTTGCAAATGAATAAACTTGAAAGGTAATAATTTTTACACGCTGAAGCGTACCTGAAGGTTTTGGTGTGGGTGTTTTAGAAAATAAGATATTATATTGCTCCAAAGTTTCACGTTTTTACCAGCTTAGGTGGATAGATAGAAATAAATAATGTCTTGACACTTCGTTCCCCATTGCCTGTTCTGTTATTGATGTATTGCGTGTTGAGTGTCGGAGCTTAACACCGCGGTTATTTATATTATAATACTAGTAGATTACATAGAAAAAATACACAATAAAAATTAAATATTCGCAGACAAATACAAGTGGGGAAAACTAGACTAAAACATTCAAATATCTAAATGGGAACCGAACTACCAACTGTCGTATTCCATTAAACTTTACCAATTATTATTGTTAAGTATTCAAAAATATATTTTTTTAAAACTGACGTTTGAACACTTTACAGTAGCTGTGGTCACAGGTAGACTGAGGTGGCATTTGTCTGTTAGTTGATACAAAAATTAATTATATAATCTACCGCCACCTATTTCCTAATTGCCTCGCGTACTGCCCTAGATTCTTAAGCTTTTCAAAAATGTATTTTCGATTACCAAAATATATGTGATTAATCCATTAAAAAGTTTCATTTAAAATGCGTAAAAATCGCGATAATCAAAGTGACAGTAACAGAAGACAGAAGGACACTTCGTACTTCATTTTCCACCAAATTCAAGATATTGTGTATTGAATGGTGGAACTCAACGCAATTTGTCTTACCAGAGCGAAGAAGTGAAACTAAGTTTAAACATAATCACTTCCCCAAGTGGGAATCGAACCCACAACCATTCGGTTTCACAGTCAGACCCTGACCCACTGCGCTGCGACCGGCCACAATATAAGATCTTATTATAAATAAGGCAATACAATAAAAACAGAAAAAAAACAACACTTTTCAAAATTACATGGCTATACATTTTCCAGTTTTCATTTCAAAGCGAGCTTAAGCCAGATCCGTGTACGCCTAAAACGCCTGAATATGAATGCGTCTTAATAATTCTGCTTCGAGTTGTAAAAATTAGGGTTGAAACTAGGTTATCTTTTGAAGTGAGCTCAGAGGTGCCGTTACATTACTATATATCTACTTTTATTACTCAAGTACTTACATAATTTTGAACGGCGCAGATGAGTCTGATAAGGTTGGTACAAAGTATTTTGATGGTGGATGAAAATTACCTTAATGTATTTAGATTAATTTATAATCTTTTGCTAACTTTTTATGTGGAATAATTTGCTTATTTTTATGTGTTTTTTTGAGAATTTGAATATTATCTGTAGATATTTACTAATACTGTAGTGACAATTAACAGGTACGAATTGGATGTGGAATTCGATTCTCATTTGCGATATTTTTTATTTCAAACTAGATTATCGTTAAAAGTCTAAGTATAGATCCAAAAAACTTTTTTGCCTACATTTAAGCTTTGTGAATAAAACAAACATGTTATATGTTCAAAAAAATCGTAAAAATATAATAGTGAAAACTATATTTCAATTTGTTAGCTGTTTCTGAGATAAGTGTACATAAACACACAGAACAAACAGAAAAAATGTCAAAAATCATTGTTTTGAGTTTCCGTTTGAGTTTGAGTTATCGTATCGAATCCACTACCAATGCAATGTACCATCAGAAATTACCTCACCACTCTACAATTTTCTTAGCTTAGAAGCTTTAAATTTATATATAGAATACAAAAAAACCCTTCATCAAACATTAATAAGTAATGTCAAATTAAGTCCAACTATTTAGTTCACGACGCTTTTAACAAGCTTTTCTATCCTTTAAAGGGAAAATTTATCTAAATTTCAGTACAAAATGGAGTTAGAGAGATAAAATTTGCGTGAGAATGCCAAGATGGGTTCACTGGAAAGTTTTTAGGTGCGAAAGTCGGTTGGCGTGAAGTTAGGTAGGCTTATTTATTATTTAGTGCCTGGTATTGAATGTGGGCTAGTAGTCCCTGTGTATTTTCTACCACATTTTGTGTTGTAAAACTCTTGGTTACCAGTTTCTTTGCATTTGTGGGAAAATAAAACTTTTAAAAAGGAAAAAGGCTTTTTTTGATTGAAATATGATTATAGAGTTGGTAATAATAGCTTACTCTTTTATCCCGCATAGCAGTGTATACGGAAAGTATCTAGTGTCAAGACACTTCGTACTTCGCTTTCCAAATAAGCTTTCGAATTCAAGACATAGCGTGTTGAGTGTTGAATGTTTAGTTGGTGATAATAAGTTAAAGATTTTTAATAACAATAATATAATAACCTCAAACCTAAACCTAGATTAAATTTTCATGATTTTAAAATATATTTAGTTTTAAATAATAATTTATGTGAATGTACCTCGTAAAAATAAGATAATTTAATTTTGTCAACAATTCACTTTAATTTAAATATAGATCTTAGTTATAAGTAGCTAATTATAATTATATGTGAATGATAAATAAATAACAATAAGGAAAAATAGATACAGATCCAGTTTGAAGTGCAATAAATTTTATATTATAAAATAAATGTTTTTATTTATATAATAAATTAAATAATAATAATTAATAATAGCATTGTACCGAATAAAAAAATAATTCAAATTTAAAGTAATCGAAATCATTGTTTTACAAACATTTAGCGAAGTATATACAAAGATGCTTAACATATTTTTTAAGATAAACTAGAAGAATGTTACTCTATATTTTTTTTAAAAATCATACATCATTACAAACCGCGATGTTAAATTCCGCTACTTATCATGCAAGATGTATTTCGAGCAGACTGTAAAAAACCACTGTTTTGACACTAAAATCTAACTAGCTAACCATCTGTGCTGGAAAAAGAGTGAAGTCCGACCAGACTTATCGCCAATAGAGCTTCAATACCGTTAGTTTATTTCATTAGTTAGTTTACTTCTCATTAATATAAAATTAAATTATAAAATTGGTTATTAAAATTAAATTATAATCAGACAGTAGATCTCCTTATTGTCTTCCTATACTTTGGATTATAAGTATAAACATCACACACACACTCACACACAATACACCCACATACATATTCACACAAACACAAACATAAGATCACGTTCTCTTCATAAACTTGCACACTACCATATATTAACCTTTGTATCAATTCATAAGATCTTAGTATTATTTGATTGTATAATGAACGTTATTATCAGTTTTGATGTTGCTTTGGTTTTTTGAAAAGGCGCTTGTGAGGCGCGTTGAGGGCGCTAATGGCTGCGACTCAGTTTCATACTGATGCAGTTATTATCGATAGAACATGTTATAATTATGTACCAAACCTTATAATTAATAAATTTTATTATTATATTTTTATAAGTAAAGTAAGACACAAGTAATAAAAGGCGAAAACATAACAGTACGCAGAGTGTAGTCACCATAAAGCTTTTAAAGTCATACATATTTAATGTAAGCAAAAAGAGGGGATATTTGTCACTGGTTGACAATGAGAGCAGGTGCGCTCCCAGTGTTCCAATCACGAAATAGAAATTACGCAAACTTTACAATTCTACATCTCACACGTTTCTGCGTAATCATTACGGACCACAGTATAGTATGTATTGGATTTTGTATATAAATTTGAATTTTGAAGTGTCAAATTAATAGTTTAAATCTCTACTTCAGTATTATAACATGGCAAACGAGCGTGCAGGTCACGTCTTTTTATTTTATAATTATTATTTACTCCCAAAATTGAAACATACAAACTCGACACCGCGCAATTATTATTCACGCCCAAAATAAAACATTACGGAACTCAACACGGCGTTTTGTCTTACCAAAGCGGGGAACTATAAATTGATTTTATTGATAATCCTTCCTAAACGATTGAATCCACAATCATTAAGACAAAACACGGCGTTGAATTTACCAAACAACGCGCAATGTCTTGATTTCAGGCGAAAAGAAATCAACGGAGTGTCTTGATACTAGATTATCTCTCTATACTATCTATACTAACTTACTATGCGGATTAAAGCGTAAAGCTTTAGACTTTCTTCCTATTAAATTATATTAAAACCATAGCTTATTAGGTTGATAAGTTGCGACATATACTTGAAGTATGAAATCAAATCTTCCTTTGTTTATATTAAATATATATAAAACATATTTTTACCTTATTTTAAGTAAATAATATTTGAGAATATTGCATTGCATATCTGTTCTGTCATAAAATATAAATATAAAATTATATTTTATATTAAGACAAAACATGGCGTTGAGCTCCGCTTAACCACAAACAATATCTTGATTAAGGGCAGATAGCGGAAAACAGAGTGTTTTGACATTAGATTCTCTCTAGCTAGAAGGTGTTAATTTATACACTGTGTATTTTCACTAATAACCTAACCTTACGCCTAACTTAATTTCAAAGTCGTTAAATCGGGGGAATGACGAAGTATATCCAATAGTTATTTTCGCTTTGCTATTATTTACTCAGTTTGTTGTTTTTCAGCTTTTGTCCGATCGACGTTAGGTAGTTGGACTTGAACACAAAACTACTGTGCTTTTTCTGGAATTCAGCATATAAATATAAATTATCCAGCCTTTTTCTTGCTTCCACGAATTTTGTAGTGTTACAAGTTACTTTTAACAAAAAATATATATAGATCTTAGTTTGACTTATTTACAATCATCTAAATAATCGATAGAATTGCTTGTCTTCTGATTTAGAATAAATTATTTGATAATGGATATATTTTTAATTAGTTTTTGTTTAATCTTAATAGGGTACTACTTATTGTATACACTTCTTATACAATAAGTAGTATAATTCACAATATATCTTCACGCTTGTATCCCGCATAGCAGGATGGACAGAAAATATCTAGTGTCAACACACTCCGTACTTCGCTTTCCACCGATGTCGAGATATTGCGTGTTGAGTGGTGGAACTTAACGCCGGACTTTGTCTTTACCAGAGCGAGTTACTCCCCCGAGTGGAGATTGAACCCACAATCGGTCGCGTTTACAGTCAGACGCTGTCACACTGCGCCACGACCGGCCTCAAAAACACGGCCCTTCACAATATAAGTTAAAGTAAATAGTAAATTTTAGGATTTTATCCAATTATATTATTCCTCTTTAGTTTAAGTTTTTTTTATCTTCACGCTATTATCCCGCATAGCAGGGTAGACAGAAAGTACCTAGTGTCAACATACTCCGTACTTCACTTTCCACTAAATTCGAGACATTGCGTATTGTATGGTGGAATTCAACGCCGCCAACCAGAGCGGAAAAGTGAAAATAATTTAAATATAATCACTGCCCCGAGTGGGTATCGAACCTACAACCGATCGCTTTTACATAAACGCTGTCTACCGCCATTACGATCGGCCTCTAAGATAAATATGTTTTTTTTAACAAATAACTGATATTTTATAAAAGGCTTTCTATTCAACAGAGAAGTCAATGAGCTATTTTAATTTTCACTAAATATTGCAAAATAGAAAAATAAAATTTACGACCTTATAAATATTATTTTATACAATTTAAATTTAATTCATGATTTAACATAAAAACAATTTGAAATAAACGTAACTTGAAATAATGAAAAGAACAATTTAATTCTTTAAATAATTTATTTAACATTGCTTTTGTATTTTAATTAAAGCACTAAACTATGATTAACTGAAGTATATATCAAATTATTTTAATAATTAAAAATGTTTACTTTAAAATAAATATAAGTATATATTTATATGTGATCTCTACTGCGTTTGGAAGAAATTTACTTTGCTTTATAATCAAATAAGCCATCTTTGCATGTTTATTAATGTATGAAAAAAAATAAAGAATTATAACACTGAACTTCTTTGAAATATAACTCACCAGAATATATTAAATCAATAACTAATTGAGATTGTTATAAATATAAACATTGTCCATACAAGGTATCTGGTTACTGACAATCTTACTTTTTAGTTATAATTCTTTGAAACTTTTTTGAAAACATTTTTGAAAAAACGTATAAAAATTTGAACGCAGCGGGATTCGAACCCGCGCCTCTTGGATACCATCCAAGCGCTCTGACCGCTACGCCATGCGTTTTACTACCAGCTGCGTCGAAATTCTTATACGTTTTGTTACAACTTATTTATGTTGTTTAGCATCTCTGTAGAGAGATTTTTTCAAATTTCTACTACTTAAAGTTTACTTTTGAATCTTGTTAGAAAATACAAGTTAAATTGTTATTTAGATATTTTTATGTACATATTATTAATATCATCTATACAACTCAATGTCACTTTTCTTATGTATGTTTTAGAAAAAACGATCTGTGACATATGATATTAACGAGGAATATGTTAAATGTATTAGTGGAAATGTAAGACGTGATATTGCTTTTTTTTCTATTCCCATTAGAATTTCAGGAAATCCTCAACTAATGTTCTTATAGTTTTAATCTCCAAAATATCTATATTTGAAATCTCAGCTTTCTAATTTGAAGTAAAACTACTAGAGTTACGGTTGTGGGTTGTCTGTTAGTGAAAAACATTAGGTGAAAAAGGAAGACTTTTAATTTTTTTTTTACAATTTCACTCTTTTTCCCCCATAACAGGGTACTCAAAGAAAACCTATCATAACACTGTTAACTATTTCCGGTCGGAATCTAGACATTGCGTGTTGAGTGGTGAACTAAACGCCGCGTTTTATCTTAGCAGAGCTAGATAGAGATTAGATGTAGCCATTCCTTTGAGCGGGAACCAAACCCACAACCAATCATGTTTACAGTCACTGTGCCACTGCGCCATGAGTTCACAATGATATAGTTAATAATAGATGGAATTCCAATTCAAAATTATTTTATTCAGTCAGGCATGGGATATGCTAACAACGCCACTATAGCGTAAATAAAATATTCACCATATTCAATTGTTTTAGTCTTGTGGCAAAGTGGTAAATGTGGTTGGGGTTCCACAAGGACCCTCGATTTCCAATGCATCTTTAAAAGCTCATAAATATCGTATTATCGTAATCGAATGTCGTTGACTAAGTTTGTAATGTGTTTATATTTTAATTTAAATTAATATTATTTAAGAAAAATAATAATATGAAACGTACAGCGTTGAGTTCTACCACTTATCCCGCAATGTCTAGAATTAAGTGGAAAGCACGGAGTGTTTTAACACTAAGTACTTTCTGTCTAACCTGCTATGCGGGATAAAAACGTGAATCTCATCTCTTCATTTTCTACTCAATTTTGGACATCACTTTTTAGATAGTAAACCCCAATTATACTCTAATTTAAAATCTCTAAGCCTTTTTTTTATTCCTTATAACATAGTCAGAGACAATCTAGTGTTACAAACACTGCAATGACTGTTTTTTGCTCAAAATCAAGACATATGTAGATTAATGAACTCAAAATCACGCTTTGTCTTACCAGAATAGAGATATAAAGATATATATTTATTATAATTACTCTCTTAAATGAAAATCAGTTGCGTTTACAATCAGACGTTGAACAATTCTTCATGTGCCTAAAATTAAACCTTTGTAAAACACTATGCCACCAAGACTACATACAAATTTTCAACCGCTCTAGTTGATATTATATATATATATATATATATATATATATATATATATATATATATATATATATATATATATATATATATATATATATATATATATATATATATATATATATATATATATATATATATATATATATATATCATCCGAAATATTAAAATACTCCTGTATATTATAACCGAAATAATAGAAAGCACGCAATAATTTTATTGTTTCAAGTCGAGGAGATAGAAGTTCAATTAAGCCTGCAGTTAGAAGGTATTATTGTTTAAAGTTGTAAAGAGCAACTGGCACTGACAGCGCCACCTATTGTGGACTTGAGATCTGTATACACAGTGAAGACTTTGGGACTTTGTGGCGCGAATTGTAAGAAAAAGCGTTTTAATTTGTTAAATATGTTTATACTAGCTGGTTGCGTGGTTAGATTTTAGTGTAAAGTAATGGTAGTTAGTTCAAATTGTATTAAAAAATACCTATTTAAACTTAGCGTTCAACCTCGGGTGCTTTTACTTTAAACTGATAATATCACGTAAGTGAAATTCAAAAGGGACTCAATTTCCACCTTTTATATCTTTTCTGAACGGATGTCAATGTCAAATATGTATTTATATATCTATTTAATAACATTTGTACCGGCATAATTGTGTGTTTATCAGTAATCTCATAGTATTAAGCTTTAGTTGTCTCCATGTTTGTAATTTTTGAATAACAATGTATAGTAAGAAGTGCACCTTGAGGTTGGATTTTAAAATAACTTTTTTCTGTATCACTGTACTAAATCTTAAATCAACAGCTGATATAATCATCACAATCTAATATCGCAGTGGCATTTAAAACCCCACCTCTTAGAAACCATTGACACGCTTTGACCGATAAACCGTTAAAATTAAAATTGTTATACTTTATACTTTATATTTGTTATACTTTATACTTATAATTTATTTTAGTTGTTATCATCTTTAGAGAGAAATTTTTATAAAAAATATACATATTCTAATTTTAACTAATTAATTATCTAATAGAAAGATTTACATTTAAATATAACAAAAAAAAACAATATAAAATACATTTAAATATAAAAACGCTCGACCCTCTCACCTTGTCCCACACAAGAGCCTTTGCGCTCTTTTCAGGGTGAAAAACAACGATACGGCCCGCTTTTGTTGGCAACTTCCTTTGTCTCTAACAAGATACTTATCTGGTATTTACTCGTTTACTTGATGTCATCCGGCTTTTTATAAGCCGTCAGGTTTATTATTTTATCCTTACACAACCCCTTGACTGCAACTAGAGGAAAATGAGTCCAGTTTCCATATAATTTAATAACAAAGAAAATTACTGTATTTAGTGACTTTATTATAAATAAAATATGCAAATGCTGGTATTTATTATCTTACTTTTACAAAGTGCGAAGTAAGAAGAGATATTGTTGCAGGAGATAATTATACTCAGAGACGAGAGTTAAAGTGAAATTAATATAAAAATGTTAAAATATATATATTTTATTCTGATTAATAAGAATTTTCTTTTATTTATTTTAAATTAGTTACGTTATAATTTATAAATTTGATTGTTTAATTCCTTAAGCATTCTTGTGACTGTCTGTCTGTCTTTAATGACTTTATTGATTTACCATTCTTAATTTTGAGTAGAAAAGAAGTTAAGATATCCTTTCGTGTACAAGTCGCTTATCTTAACGCCGCATTTTGACCCACAACATTTAAAATGATTTATCAAACCAAAACTATCAGACCGTCACGTCTGATTTTTAAGGAATTTTATTCCTAATAGAAAGCCTTTCAATAAATATAATTCAAACAATTCAAATATAAATAATATGATCATCTTTCTTGATTTTTTCTATTTTAAATGAAATTCCGATATTCGAAATATTTGCATATGTTTTGGTATTTGAGGTTTTAAATTGGAATTATCTACCTGCGACCAAGAATGTTTCTAAAATATACATTTCTAAATCAAAAAAAAAATATACGAATTACTTCATTAACAATTTAATTTAAAACAAACAAAAGCAGTCACAATTTCAATTGACTCCCAGCCAACAATATAAATATTTAAATGGTATACATCTATCAAAATCACTAAACACAATTTCCTTACAGCTTCATAGATTATTAAGGCGCTATTATTAAACATACCCTTCACTCAAGAACTCTTGGAGCGGAGCGCCCTTTACCCTCTATGGAACTATTATGACGTTTATCCGATATATTATATTACGTAGATCCACGATTATAGATTTCATATAGAATGTAACAATTATGTATAAAAAAAAAATTGATTTTTTTTATCTTTACGTCTGGCTATTGTAGTCTGGCTGTAAATACGACTGGTTGTGGGTTTGATTTCCATGGGAATTATTTTAATATACATAATATATATACACATAACTTGAAACTATAAAAGTCATTGTGGCACAGTAAGTCAGCTTCACTGTATGTGCATTTTCTGGTTATGGGTTTGATCTTATTCAGGGAAATGATTGTTATTTCTTATATAATCGTTTCTCCGATAAGTTTAATATGAAAATTATTTTCGTTTGTCCCCTCTGATAGAATTAAGCACGGCGTTGAGTTCCAGTTCTCAACGACAAAGGTGGAGACGGAGTGTCCTGATACTAGATTCTCTTTAGTTACTTGTAGAGCAAGATAATGTGTGAAGGTATATTATTTTAATTATTTTAGACCGATTTTGGTGGGACTTAACACCTATCTTACTATTATTACCCTGCTTTATTTCATAGATATCATTGTCAGTAAAAGCTAGAAAAAAAGAGAGAACTTCCCACTGAGTTTCTTGCTTTAAAAACTGAACCATGTAGCCTCTTATTATGAATAAAAATATTTGACTTTGACTTTGACTTTAACTTTGACTTTAAGTAATAATTAAAAGTACACTCACTAACTATGAATATAACAAATATTATTTACGAGTATACACCAATTTACTTATTGTTTTATTCTTGCAAATGTTCGTTCCACAATAAACGAAAAAAGTTATCTTCAAGAAACTTCAAGAAATAATTACTACAGGCGCTAAACATTTGAATAATTCAAAATATTGTTTCTATCTAAATTACAACGTTGCGAGAAATAAGCTTTTATTTGCCTGGTAGTTAGTTAGTTAGTTAGTTAGTGAGTTAGTTAGTTAGTGAGTTAGTTAGTCAGTTAGTCAGTCAGTCAGTCAGTCAGTCAGTCAGTCAGTCAGTCAGTCAGTCAGTCCGTCAGTCAGTCAGTCAGTCAGTCAGTAAGTTAGTGTCAGATAAATCTTGTAACTGAATTTTGAAGCAGTTAATCTCAACCGATGGAACTGTAATTTCTTTATCCAATATAGTGAACGTCACCAATTGGCGATTTAGGTTTTTGTAAGAAACCCTATTATATGAGTCTCAAAGGAAAGGGTGGATAAGCTATAACAAGTACCTCTACCTCAGGCGCTTGTAAGGTTTATCTTACTAAATGTGTAGGTCAAGATGTAAAAACTAAATTTAAAGTGAAATATATATATATATATATATATATATATATATATATGTATATATATATTTGTATATATATGTATATATTTATATATAATAAATAAAATAATTATTACTAATAAATAGGTAATTACTTCTGGTAAAACATAATTATATCTTAGTTAAATAGTATTATATTTAATTTTAATATTGCCAAAAGCTTGTCGCGTTGCTTTATAGCCAAAAAGCTTGTTAAAACTTGTTTTATAAACTTATTTTACTTTAATTAATTTATTTGAGAACTAGAATATGTTAAGTACATACTTCGCTAAGCAATTCTTTTATCGAAATTGCGTTGTTTATATAAAAATAAAGATTTTTTCTTCAGGCGCTATGTTTTATCGTTGTTAGCTATAGTTTATGTAGATATATTTAGGAGTACAGTTACAGTCAGTTACATGTTATTCAAGTGAATAATTTTCTTTTTATATAATACATATTTTGAGGCCGGTAGCCGCTGTGGAACAGCGTTGACTGTAAACGCGATCGGCTGTGGCCTTGATTCCTACTCGGGTTATGATTATATTTAAATTACTTTTCTACTCTTGCTCTGGTAAGATATAGTGCGGCATTCAGTTCCACCACTTAACACGCAATGTCTAGAATTCGGCGGAAAGTGGTGTACAGAGTATCTTGACACTAGGTGCTTCCCTGCTATGAGAGGTAAAAGCATGAAGGTAAAAAAAAATAAGATATTTTCATACTTATATTCTTTTGCGTTAATTTTATTGCTGTTTCTAAATAATTAAAATGAAATACAAATATAAACTGCAGCGTTAAGTTCTATCATTGAAGGCAATTGTCACGCAATAAGATACCATTTAACTCGTAACTCGATTGGTTGTGTGTTCGATTCCAACTCGGGTTAATGTTTATAATAAAAACTTATATTCATTCCTTAGCTCTGGTAAGACAAAGCGCATTGTTTAGTTCTGCAATCATAATGTATTGTTCATTCAATTTCAGACGGAAAACAGTCGACGGAGTATCTTGACACTAGATTAGCTCTTACTAAATATGTAAATAATGTATTAAATTTGGGTGGGAAGCCGCGAACAAGGTGTCATCTTGATAAGTTTTCTCTAACTACCCTACTGTAAACAATACATATTTTTAAACTAATAAATAATTCAAATTACGATTTGAACCCACTATCTTCCTAATACTTTTTTGCTGAACTATCAGTGTCATAAAAGTCATAATAACACAGCCCGTATATGACAATTCCTAGTTATAAAGTAAATGTATCGTCTAAACACTGGCTCGTATGAAGTGCACTGCGGCACGAGAGCCCTTTATCAGAGTGGGTTGTACCGTGGCGGAACAATAGGCCGAAATCATTCAATATTGTTCATTATACTGGAGTTACATGGGAGCATTATGTTGATCTTTCACAATGTTATTTATGTCTTGACTACGTTTTTGAGAATATTTCATATATAAATATTTTGCAATTCTATTCCATTTTGTGCGGCGTTGAGTTCCGCCACCCAATACGCAATGTTTTGAATACGGACAGGAAACGATGACCGGAGTATTTTGATACTTGGTTCTCCTATAGATCCAGAATGCACGTCGGGCAGTGTCACCGGCGTGCGGTGTGTCGGGCAATGTCCCGCTTGGGCTCCACCACGCCACATCTTTAATGGCTAAAGTGAGTAGGAACCTCTCAATATCCAGTGTGATGATGTGAGAGGAACTTTACTACTATGGTCTCCTCTTGTCTTCTGAAGCAACTAGTCCATAACAGGCGGGCCACCCAGTGAGGTGTCGTTATAACTTGCGTAAGCGATTTTGCAACGTCTCATACTGGTGTAAAGAGTTACCGCTGGGTTCAGTGGCTAGTATCGTACTAGTACTGCTGAGACCCACAGTATCACCCGTCTGTGAGATATATCTGCCTTGCGCATGAGTGGTCTGCGTAAATATCATTTCCCAGTGACAAAAGCAGAGAAAACAACCAGAGGTTGTGGGTTCGATTACTATATATTACCGTACTACAAGAAGAGTTAAGTACCAACAAGACTGAGGCAGAGGAAGTCTGTAACAAAAAAATAAAATCAGTACCTATACTAGAAATCGTCAAAGGGCACATGATTATAAAAGCCTTAATATTATAATCAACTATTGCTTTTATAGGGAACGTTATATAACATATGTTATAATATTTGTGTCGTACCCTCTTAAAGCCCAAAAGACATCGCTTGTCAAATTAACGTATAAACTTACCAAATAGACCTCTTAATACGATTGCGGTGTCAATCAGTTCTATGATGGGAAATCAAATATTGCAATAAATCTTTGTGTTTGTGGATAATATTTATGAAGGTAAAAACAACATGTTTAATATATTTTTGAAGTAGTAGAAGTAATCATGGCTTGGTATAACGTCGAATGTAAACTCGATTAGTTGTGGGTTCGATGTGCACTTCAGGTAATTATTAAATTTAAATCATTTTTATTTTTCTCTGGTAAGACAAAAAGAGAACGGAGTGTATTGTCACTAGAAACAATGTTAAGCAGATTTCATATGCTTCAATGTGGCTGGTCGTGGCGCAGTGGGACAACGTCTGTTAACAAGATCGGGTGTGGATTCGATTTCCACTCGGATTTCATTTCATCGTTATAGTCAGATACCGCGGCGCTGAGTTCCGCCAGTCTCGAATCGCAATCTCCCAGATTCGGCGGAATACGGAAGAGTTTTCTTCCGTGCCTTGTTATTCTAAAACATAATAAAAATTAATCCCACCCAATTTACACCAACTTATTTACATTGGCTATGTAGGCAATCACACTATAACTTATTTTACAACTAAGTTACGAGAGTAAGTAATGAGAAAACTTGAGGTACCTCCAGAGAGCTGCCGTATTTTGTTTTATCTTAGTCTAGTTGAAAATTATCGTAAGTGATAATAAACTTTGTTACTGTACGTTTGTTCATAAAAAACTTAGTATGAATATTAGGGTGTTCAGCGAACTTCTGCTAACTCGAGTTACGTTGTTATATACTCTAACTTAATAATTTTAAGAAATATTTTACTATTTATAAAGTGTTATTCCATGTTTAGGATTGAAAAACGTATTAAAATTTATACGCAACGACATTCAACCCGTGCCTCTTGGTAACCGCCGAAGCGCCCTAGCTCGCTAAACCATGCGTTCTTGATCCAACTGTAAATGCTTGTTTGTCTATTTAAATTCTAATTAAAAATATATATTTCCATTTCTCCAGTCTAGTGAAAAATGGCACGAAAAAAACTTACAGTAATCCGGTTTATAAAATGTTCCATTCTATCATTATATACTAGTGTTAGAAAAAATTCAAATACCTTTCCCTTAAACATAGAAATAAACAAAAACATAAACAAAATAAAAATATAAAATTTATTAATTAATATTATTCTAAATTATTTTAATAAATATGAGTTTTTCTATATTTATCGTATACATATTTCCATAGCTGGTAGCCCTCAGGATGTTGCATTGGTCCCATTTCTAGTTTGTTCTTTATATATAAATAGTTCAAACGTTCTTTGCTGCTGGGTATCCATTTTATTGGTATATCACTTGCATCCGGAGTGGGGTCACTGCAAAAAAAATATTTACATCACTTTACTATTCAAATATATGTACATAGGAGAATAAATGTCTTGAGCTATCGCCTTTGGCGCCAATAAGTGAGTCGATATAATCGGCAATAATATTAATTTTTTTTTTAGCTTTACGCTTTTATCCCGTACAGCAGGGTAGACAGAAAGTACCTAGTGTCAATACACTCCGTACCTCGCTTTCCACCGAATTCGAGACATTGCGTGTTGAGTGGTGGAACTCAACGCCTCTCTTTGTCTTTACCAGAGCGAGGAAGTTAAAATAATTTAAATATAATTACTCTCCCACGTGGGGATCCAACCCACAACCGATCACATTTACAGTCAGACGCTGTCACGCTGCGCCAATACCGGCCTCAAATAATAGTGTATTTTTTATCAGAAATTGGTATCATGGTAAAATGGTTTTAGTTTCAAGGGAATGTTTATAATATTGATATAGAATGTTCATAATATTCATCTGGTTAGTCAAAATGAGGTATTCACAAACGATACCCGATATAATTGATAAAAAAATCAAAACCTTACATTTTTTTTATATTGTTACTTTCAAAAGTTTTTATTTTTTTTTAATTTGTTAGTTTTTATAATAAAATAGCAACACTCACCCGTATTTAGCGAAATTCGTCCACAAAGTGGTCATGTACTCGATTATCTTCCTATCGTCTTCAACAATGCGAAAAGGTTCTAATAAATTACCATTAAATATATAAAATAACTCGTCCCCATGACATGCGCCACTCTCAAATCTGAAACGTCCACGGAGTTTCAAGAAATTTCTATATCCAGCGTGATCAAAGATATAATTATATACTTTTGATTGATTTCTATTCAACAAATATTTGGTTTCAAAAATTGATGGTACTTCAAAATACAGTTGGGAGTACATATCTGAAACGTTCATTTCTTTTTTCATGCTAATTTTGTCATCGCCAAAATAAAACTGGTGTACTTTTTTGGCCACTAAATTAGCTTCTTGTTCAGATTTAAATTCGAGATCAGAAGCAAATAAATATCGTTTATTCATTTCTTCAAGGGTTTCATGTGTTTCTTCGTCTACTAAAAACAGGCCTTCCCTACTTGCAGTTCCATGTATAACATCAACATCCTGAGGATTTTTATTAAAAAGATTGTATGGCAAGTCCGTTATAACTGGTTCAGTGCCCGGAATGTCATATTCTACACACGGCAAATGTAGGAGCTGCGTATCATAAAATAAACCCAAAGTTTTTTTAGCTGTAAGGGCAATAATTTCTTTGTAGTTCATTTTAGAAAATATTTTGTAAATTTCGTTTGGATCTTCAGTGTTGTATCCAAGTGTTTTTACTAGAAGGCTTGCATCCTTTATGGGGTTCCTGTTAATGGCCCAATTAGATACAGATGAACCGCTTTGAATGATGACCCTATTAAAAAGCCCTTTTGCCGCTTCACTAATTAGCAATATAGAGGCTGATGTCGCTCCTGCACTTTCACCAAACAAAGTTATATTGTCAGGGTCACCTCCAAATGCTGCAATGTTTTTCTTAATCCATTTCAAAGCAGCTATTTGATCCTTAAGCCCTGCGTTTCCTGGCGCATCTTTTGTTCTCAAACATAGAAATCCCAGAGCACCCATTCTATAATTAAATGTGACAAAAATTACGTCTTTCTTTGTAAGGAAACCTGGTCCGTATAAAAGCTTGCTTCCACTTCCTACTAAAAACGCTCCTCCGTGGATATAGGCCATAACTGCAAGAGGTTTCTTTGTTTTAGGCATTACAGGCACGTATATATTAACTTTGAGACAATCTTCATCACCCACCACTCCAAAAAATACGCTTTGCGGGCAAATGTGAGTTTCTTCAGTCGCTTTGTAAACACCCTCCCATGATGGTGGTGGCGCTGGAGCCTGTAAAAAAATATTTTAAACATAAAAATATTAATATTAAGCAAGTAATCAAAGTTTTAAAGATATAACCAAATGTATTTCTATTCTCTCTATCCTCTAATTTATAAGATTTGTTTGTACACTAGGTGACACAGAAACACAATGAATAAAAAAGTGGTTGATCAGATTCACTTTACTTACCGCATAATTAATATTAGATTAAAATGAATAGTTTTACTTATTGATTTATTTTCTTATTATTTAATGAATTTTATAATAGAATAGTTTTTTAATCGTTAATGTATAAAATACGCGTTACATTATCAACGTTTATGTCATTTTATACAAAAATATATTTTAAAGCATAAGGGAATGACTGGAGTTTATTATCTCATTTTGTCGCTTAACGCTTTTATCCCGCGTAGCAGGGTAGACAGAAAGTGCCCAGTGTCAAAACACTCCGTACTTTACTTTCCAACGAATTCGAGATATTGCGTGTTGAGTGTTGGAACGCTGCACTTTGTCTTATCAGAACACGACCGCCTCTTATTAATTTAATGTATTTCTAATACACTTTAAAGAGAGACAATGGCTTTTAACTCTTTTTTCTGAATATAAACTTTGATTTTGGTAAATTTCAGTCTTCGGTCAACATAAGAAAGTTTTTTTGAGACCAGTCGTGGCACAAAGTGACAGACATCTGACAGTAAACGCGATTGGTTGTGGGTTCGGGTCCCACTCGAAGGAAGGAATATATTTTAATTCATATTATTTCCCTATACTGGTAACACACATAACACAGGATATATCGACTCGAGCGGAAAACAAAGAAGGTTCTTCCTGACTACTGCTGTGCGAGACAAAGCGTGAAACAAGAAATAATAATATATTGATTTATGAGCTATCAACCTCCCAGTTAACGTGATACCAATTCGGACGGAAAGCGGAGTATGGAGTGATGACTTAGAGATGTTCTTTTGAATACTCCACTATACAGAAAGCGTGTACTGTTTCTTATTTTATAGTTGCAAGTGGTGGTAAAAACTTATTAGATAGATATGGATGAACGATAAAAAAATGAGATATGTATTATTTTACTAGAAAACAGAGAAAATTTCATTTAAATATAATTCTGCCTTAATTTTAATAGCTGTTTATATCAAAGAAAATTTAGAGATTAAAAAAAACAAATAATAATAATAATAATAATAAAAAATAAGAGCATGAATCAATTCTATTTTTTTAGAACATTTAATTTAACAAAAAAAAAATAAATATTTAAAGCATAGAACTAAACCATTATTTAAAGAATAACTGTGTTTTTAATTATATAAAATAAATATATTTTTCAATTATATTATTATAAAATTATTTTCAAAAGTACCTACTGAGTCATTTTCCAAATATATTTTACATTTATATGTTAATTAAAAAACAATCAAATAATTTGTGCAAAATAAAAAGATCGCAACTATCTAGAGTCTACTTTAGTTTTAGACCGATAGGAATTTTCTACAAAAAATTCGGACGTGCTTAGAAAAAAAATTATAATGAAATATGTAAAAAGTGTTTTAATTATTTAAGCCATAAAATAAAAAAAAAATGAGGAATAAATGTAAATACGGAAATGTAAGAAATAATATAAATAAAAAATGACAAATGCTTCTCAAGCACAATATACATAATAAAAAATTGAAAATACATAAAAAATATTTAAATAAAAATATAAAGTACAGATATATATATATAAAACTTATAAAATGTTTTAACTTTATGTTGATATTTTTACTTTAATAAAAAGAGAATTCATTGTGACTGTACAATATTAAATTTACTAATTTTATCTGAAATATAAAACAAAAAAAAACACAATTGTGCACTAGTGGGAAGCTAGTAGGAACCGCTAGTTTACTAAACTAAATTGTAACATGACACATCTCACCTTGAACCTCGTACTACTGTTAGCAGTTGCATACGGTATGCCTATATATTCGAACACTGTACCATCTGCATTTATTTTGCCACTCAAAGTACCCTGTTCTATTATCACTTCCGGCGCAGGTTGATCAACTATATTCATAATCACTAATGTAAACAAAACTAAGTTTTTTCTTAACTTTACTCTATTTAAATACATCATTTTGCTAGTTTTTAAGTAAATATTTACGTTTTAGTTTCATTTCCTCGTCCGTTCTATTTGAGACACGTGCGCTGCGCACGCGCCGACGCGACTGACTAAGCGAGTATTGCCATGGTCCTTAGTTCTGACGTCACTTTTATCTCCTTGATAACACTTAATAAAGTGTTGTCAATAGATATAACTATTTAGTTCTAATATCTCATATCTCTCTGTCGCTCGTGTGTGTAGTGTATATATATATATATATATATATATATATATATATATATATATATATATATATATATATATATCAAGGTCATATGAATGTCCATGTAATGCAAGTCTAATATGCATATAGTTTATTATAATATCTATCAATTAAACGCTAATTAATTTAACTGAGTGCAGCGGTGATTCAAGATGTTTAATACTTATCATTTATTAATATATTTACATATCTACTAGATAAAACGCACATCTGATACATCAGTGACTGCATATTTACGTTTTTACCCGCAAAGGGCAGTACTACCGTTTTCCGCGTTCAGCGGGAATTTAATACATTGCATTTTGAACGGTGGAATTCAACGCCGCGCTTTATTTTATTAGAATATAGAAATTAAAAATTAAAAATAAATAAATATAGTCTTTTTTCTAAACGCCCATCTAACCTATAACCAATCGCTCTAGCTGTTTTATCGTGTACCATAAGGAAAAATATAGACAACATGGTTATTTACCCTAATTATTTATTGTTTAATTCAATAATTATTAAAACTAATGGACGCCCTACATATAAAAAGGCAACCCTTGTGAATGCCTAACATACATGTATGGAAATACATATTTCATTAACAAACCAAGAGATCTTACTTCTAATTTCTCTTGTGAACCCCACAAATGTATGTAAAATGTATAAAATATTTAAAATTCACCGGGGGTCGCGTTCGGGGCGGTCACGCGCTGTGTCGGGTTAAAATTCAACACTTTTCGCCTTTTGAAGTAATTTATTCAAGTAAATTTCGGACATGCTACGCGATGATGGAACGCCTTAGTTAGTTCTAGAGCGAGGCCGAGTAGCATTTAGCAGTATAATGTAAATTCACAATTAGCTCGAAATCTCTTTTAAATTGCTAACTTAAGTGGCTAATTAGTTGAGTTTTCGGTTTTATATTTATAAAAAATAGTTTATTACGTGCGTTTTATATTTATTTTACTCAATTTAATTTCTACGATTTACCATGTAACCAATTATTTGAGAAATTTCGAATTGATTGGCGGAATAGAACGTCGCGCCTTGTCTCACCATTCGCGGTGATTCTTTTTCATATTAGATCAGCTATCTGCAAGTTGAAGTAAATATAGATTTTGTCATTTCAGAGATTAGTTGGAACAAATAGATAGACAGACAGATAAAAGTTTAACATTTTTAGTTTTTTAGTAAATGTATATGATGTACGTATACATTTAATAATAAGTCTTTATACTAAGAAGGGATACTCAAAATTTATTTATTTGTATGTAAATTATTTTTAACATTATTTTTTTAGTTTCAAATTAATCGATTTTTGAAATTCAAGAAAACGTTGCTGATTTTGTATTAAAAATTGTATACATCTCTTGATCCGATGACAATAAATTATTTTCTACAATAAACGTGTATAGCAGGTTAGACAGAAAGTACCGAGTGTCAAGAAACTCCGCACTTCGCTTTCCACCGAAATCGAAATGTTGCTTGTTGAGTTGTGGAACTCAACGCCGCACTCTATCTTACCAGAGCGAGCGAGTGAAGATAAATTAAATATAATCACTCCCCCGTGTGGGGATCAAATCCATAACCAGTCGTGTTTACAGTCAGACACTGTCACACTGCGCTACGACCGGCCCCAAATCTTAAAATATATATGTATAATAAATCATATATATGTGTATACAAATGATAAGGATTTTATTAAAAGCTAACGTTATCTTTGTAAAATCTTTCTTAAGGAGATCCTTGTAGGCTAAACCATGTAACTATACAAATAGATTTTTTTTAAATAATTAAATTTCTGAAGATTTATTGCAATTTTATTACAGTTTTAATGTTTAAAAAAAAACCTTTCACCAAATTCCAAACTAATTAAAATTGGAAATTAATCAGTAATTATAAAGCTCATTGCTAGGCGTTGCTCGTCCCTCAGAGGTCAGAGTGACGAGAGCACTCCATTGACTCATCGGTCATTTGCATCGCAGACGGTGATGCCAACTCAGCTATCACAGGCAACTCAAAAACTAATCTTCAGGAGTGCCAAGTATGAAAAAGGGTAGCGAATGGTAAAGAATCGTTGTTTGTGGGAGAAATTTATGGCTAAAATTTCCTTTTTAATTGAGACTTGGTTGTGCGCGTCAGGTTTGGGCTTATATTTTTTTAAGCGGTTTTTTTTTTACATTTTGACGCTTAAAATTCATTTAACAACTTATATGTTACTTCAAGTTTTAGTGTGTATAATATTGGGTTCTTTTTGTACTTAGTATATAAATCTCTTGGAGAATGCTAATTCGACAATGTGCGGTATTGAGATCTGTTATAATCCTAGTTAAGCCAATGGTATAAACGAGAAATGTGGTACTTTTGGTAAATTGGTATATATATTAAGTTCTCTTAAAATAATACATAAGTACGGATGTATAAAATCGTTAAGTAATTTAATGGTGATACAAATTCGTAATAAAATATTATAGCTTTTTGTAGCTTCACGCTTTTTTCCAGATTAGACAGGAAGTACCTAGTGCAAAGACTCTCCGTACTCCGCTTTCCGCCGAAATTGTTTGTTGAGTGGCGGATCTCAACGCCGCACTTTGTCTTATCAGAACGAAAAAATAAAAATAGTCTAAATATAATGACTTTCCCGAATGGTGGTGGAACCCGCTAACAATCGCATTTACAATCAGACGCAGTCCCACTATGCCAAAATCGACCTCAATTTTCTAGTTCCTAAAGACTAAGATACATATGTAATAGTCACTTCAACTCTAGTAAGAAAATAGTTTATCTTAGTACTATCTGTCTCTTTAAAATTGTCCTTTGATATCATTTGAAACTGTACTATAATGCATTAATATTTTCATTAACATTTAATAGAATCGCAAGAAAAATATAATTAATAATAACTCTTCCACAGTTTTCTCTAATCCATCAAGAACAGGCTTCAACTTTTATTTTTACTTAATAACGTTAATTCATATAATAATGACCCTTATTGCCACATACTAAGAGCTAAAACCGCTTGAACCATTTGTGTACAGATAAGTAATTATGTCGCTGTCAGTATTAATAATGTAAGATCTACAATTTATATGATTTTCTGAGACCGTCACTTCCGCAAAAACTTAATTAATGTTTGAAGTTTTTTTTTCATTTTTCTCTAGAAAATACTTATTTGTTATATATAAGTATTAAAGTAACTTTTTTTCTCATTACCTGAAATAGGCAGAAATAACTTATCTATATAATTATGAGTTTATTTTGATCTGTCTACTATACTATACTATATGAGACTGTTAAAACAATTTTTTATTAAATCTTTTAATTTTAAGTTGGATTGATAAGTTGTGGGTTCGATTCCCACTCGAACGACGTCAATATCAGTACTGCATTATGAACGGCAAGACATGCAGGTACGCTGACGTTTTGCAGTCGCATCAATGCAGCTAGAGCACTGTTAATCCTGTTACCGGCAGCTATACGCCTTTCCACATTCATTTCGTATCTTCTATCTCTAAACATACTTCCCAGATTTTCCACTTTTTAAGTCAGTTGTAAGTTTTTATCTTTATAGATTTCATATTTAGATAATTGATGCTGCAACGTACTATCTCAATTAGATAAGAAAAATATTTGTTATTCTAACAATATTCAATTATAATTATTATAATATATGTTTTAATTGTAAATATGTATAAAAAAGTATTGCTAATGAAGTGCGGTACGCGAGGATTTAAGAAACAGATGGCGGTAGATTGATATAAATAATTTTTGCCATGCCAGCTCAGTCTACCTGTGACCACGGTCAACTGCAAAGTGTTCAAATAAAAATATTGCTAATCACATAAAACTGGACAAAAATATAAGAATTTCGACGCAGCTGGTAGTAGAACGCATGGCTTAGCGGTGAGAGCGTTTGAACGGTTTCGAAGAGACGCGGGTTCGAATCACGCTGTGTTTTCAAATTTTTATACGTTTTTTCAAAAATGTTTATGAATAAAATAAATATTGGAATATTTAGAACTTTTATCTGAAGAAGAACAAGATACACATATATACATACTTATCATACTAATTTTAAATAAATAGGTTAGGTACACATATTTGTTGAGTCACCCGAGTCACGAGTCACAGACGAAACAGTACAGTAGAGTACTGTTCAAGAGGCCAACGCTGCCCCTCTAGCACGTATGTATGCCTCTTTAGATTTTTTAAACCTCCCAAAACTCATTTCATTTCGACGTTTCGCGTACATATTGCCGCAATTATGTTGCCGTAATGAGTAACTGTTTGGGGCTTATTGTAAGTCGGACGTATGACTTTTCTATTTATATTTTTACTTGCGATTCACTATGACTCGTTTTGGAAATTTAAATATTTTTAAAGTGTTTTTTTTTATTGACAAGAAAAACATATTAAAATTTTAACGTAGTGAAACTGGATTCTTAGTCGTGTGTTCTGCTTGAAATTGGACGGTTGTTACAACTTACTTTTATAGTTAGCAAAACTGTGTTCCACTGTTTTCTGATAATTTCACAGTAGATATAAGTATTTACTAAAAAATCATTGAATGACTAATATTTTAGAACTGGTGAGATTTAATTCAAGTTAAAAGGAAGACCATAGTAAATATTTAAACGGTTCAACTCGAAACGAGGAGAAGGACAGTGGTGGCGCAGCGTCTGGTTATGAAAGCGATCGGCTGTGTGGTTCTCGCACTAGTAGAACAAAACACGGCGTTGACTTCCGTTACGCAACACACTATGTCTCGAAATCGGCGGAAATCTGAGTACGGAGACTCCCGATACTAAATGTACGTACTTCGTGTCTATCCTGCTACATGGGATAAAAGCAGTAAAATTCTAATAGTTTTAAATTAAAGACTATAAATTTGATAACTTGTCAATTCCCAATGGTGAACCATCATAGCGCAGTGGAGCGTCCATCAGCGCCAGAACGTGAATGTAGTAGGTTGTAGGTTCGATCGTCACTTAGGGAATGATTTAAATTATTTTGATAGAATTCACCACTCAACACGCATTGTCTTGATATCGGGCGGAAAATATAAAACAGATCTCTCTAAATTTCTCTCTCTCTAAATTTTCTCTTAATATGTAGAAATAAAACGTAAAGCTGCAACAAAATTAATAATATATGTAAAATATAAGTTTTCAAATGATAAATCACAGTAAAAACTGTATTCCAGTTGGTCTGACATTGAGTGTTGGCGACACGTCGTCATCGTCGACGTTGATTGATCATTTCCTAAGTCCTTATTCTATTCATTTATAACTTTAAGCAGCCCGCGACCCGTCGCGGCACGCTCTGACAGAAATCCGATAGTTGAAACTTAAAATTGTTTCAATTATTGTAATACCTAGCTCATCTGAGCGTTATAATATATATATATATATATATATATATATATATATATATATATACATATATATATATATATATATATATATATATATATATATATATATATATATATATATATATATATATATATATATGTATATGGACACTTGACGACCGATTGCTATGAAGAAAATATTGTAATTAAAATCTATTTAGGTTTTTCTTAAAAATTATTTGTTGAAACTTTTTCTTGTTTTATTTAAAACTTTGCTGTTTAGTTTGCTTATAATTTTGCTGTTACTTGTTTCATTATAATGATTTAAATTATTAAAATACTTATTTTATATTATTTTCTTTGTCATATTACTATTTTTATGATATCAAATTAAGAGTAGAACTAACGACAAAAGTCAGAAGTTCAACTCATTTTTACTCTGTTTTATCTGCGACTTATTTCTAAAATAAAAATAACCTTTAGCTAATTGTTACTTCTTATTACATTGGTCCAGCCGTTCCAGAGATTAGCCAGAACAAACAGACTGATAGATAGACTAAAATAGTAAAAAATTTTGGTATATGTACCGTTTATAAATAAAAATGAGGTAATTTTAACATTGCAAACAGATACTCCAAATTATATATATATATATATATATATATATATATATACATATATATATATATATATATATATATATATATATATATACATATATATATATATATATATATATATATATATATATATATATATAGAGAGAGAGAGAGAGAGAGAGAGAGAGATTTCTTTTGACATGCCATGTTATTATGTTTAGTATCGGTTAAAACTTATAAAGTAAACATGACCCTTTTCTTAGTAAATCTCAAAATACTTTTATTTAAAAAACGTATAAAAATTTGAACGTAGCGAGATTCGAACCCGCGCCTCTTAGAAAACATGCGCTCTAACAGTTAAGCCATGCGTTCTACTGCCAGCTGCGTAAATGCGAAATTCCTTTACGTTTTATCACAACTTACTTACGTTGTTAGCATATAGGGAGATTAATACAAATTTCTGTTACTTAAACATAAATAAGAAATTATCATTTAGCAAGAAAGATTACTATATATTTTTAATATATTACTATTTTTAAAGTGTTATTTCCACACTTAGGATTAGAAAAGTTGAAAAAAAAAATTATATGTTTTTTAAAAGTGTTTTCTAATCCAAAATGTGAAATAACACTTTACAAATAGTAAAATATCTCAATATAGTTTTAGCATTACCATTATATATGTACCATTGTATATGTATTAATATTGTTCATAATACACAATAGAAATGACAATGTGACTGAATATTTTCAAAATCCACCCAACAAGAGTATCAATTTAAAGGGCTGGTAACAATACATGTATCTAATTATCAGAAACAAATCTTAGATAAATTACTTGGCTTGTTTTAATTTTTTTCTTTTTTTTTAGCTTCACGCTTTTATCCCGCATAGTAGGTTAGACAAAAAGTACCTAGTGTCAAGACACTCCGTACTTCAATTCCCACTGAACTTGAGACATTACGTGTTGAGTGGTGGAACTCAATGCCGCACTTTGTCATTTACCAGAGCGAGGAAGTGAAAATAATTTAAATATAATCACTCCCCCGAGTGGGGATCGAATCCACAACCGATCGCGTTTACAGTCAGACGCTGTCTCACTGCGCCACGACCGGCCTCCTAGTTTTAATGCATATGTTTATAATATTTATTATAGTATTTACTTATTTTTTTCTCTTCTCTATCATGTTGGTACATAAAATAATTATTAAATTAAAGTCGTATTTGTTGGCAGATTTTTTTGGCTTCACGCTTTTATTCCGCATAGCAGGGCAGACACGAAGTGTTTAGTGTCGAAACACTATATACTGTGGCGGAACTCAACGCTGTAATTTACCTTACCAGAGCGAAGAAGTAAAAATAATTTAAATATAATCACTCCCCCGTCTGGGAATCGAATGCACAACCGGCCGCGTTTACAGTCAGACGCTGTGCCACTGCGCCACGACCGGCCGCATATATAGTTCTCAGATATCATTTCTCAAAGCGTAAGTACGTTTTAGTTTACATTTTTTATAAACAGTAAGGAGAGACCATCTTGGTATAAGATAGGAATGCCTAATATTCGAATTCTAGTCAAGTAATCAAGAATCTGCTTCACTAAAGATCCTTTAATGACATATAAGATTACTATCTCCAAAACAACGGCCATGGCTGACTTTTCTTGACCTGAAACCATTTATATGTAAGCTTTAAGCATTATCCCAGCAATATTTCAATTTTCATTTTAAATTGGAGACATTGCGTGTTGGATGGCGGAACTCAACGCCGCGTTTTGGTCTTATATTATGTCATCAATCTACTCTCGGGAGTTTATATATATTTTATACATTTAAAGACCTTAGTGCCTTCCGATTTATTTTTTTTATAAAAAGTGAAATATGCATTTATACCTAACTAAGACTTACTTTATAATTTTTAGCAATGTTTATTGAAATAAATGTTAGAGTTGTAGCAGCTAGTCCGTTGACTGGTTTTAGCTTGAAATGGAGACATTTCGTGGTACGTACCAAACTTAACGCCGCAGTTTGTCTCACCAGAGCGGAGAAATGAAAATAAAAAATAAATTTGAAATATAATTATTCCTCCAAGTGGGAATGAACCCACATGCAGCTTACAATCAAACGCTGCTCTATTGAGCAATAATGCCTTGAAAACCTAATCGGGTTTACAGTCCGACATTGCTTCACTGCGCCAGATCTCACTTTTTTAAATATATAAAAAACAGCTTCACGCTTTATTCCACTGATAAAAAAAACATACATTTGTAAATTGAAACAATGATCGAAATAATGTAATTCCTCAATGTCATATTAGTAGATAAAATTCCGGTTTGTAACATCTTTAGATTTATGATGTTCGGTGATACCCGACACACACTTAACTCGATTATTTAACGCTCCTCTTGGCCCGCAATCACTTTACTCGCATCCTCATTTATTTTCTTACCCAGGGGGATAAACATAGCTGTGTTATGTTCAAAAATAGAAAAAACTTCAAGATCATTATCGTTTATTTCATTTCTTGCAATGTCACTTCTTGCTATCCGTTTTGCTATAATATGATATACCAATATTTTCATAAGGTTTCCCAATAAGAACAATATGTTTTGAAATTGAAATCAAACATATAATGTTTGTTCAAATTTCGTGTTCAATGACTTAATTTGATAGGAAATTTTATGCTATTTATGATTTTAATATAATATTGTTCAAATGACCGCCACGACTTTTTTTGCACTGGTGAATTCGATCGGTCCAATTTTCGATGACTCGTTGCAGCATTTCGGCTGGTATGGCCGTTATAGTCGCTCGAATGTTGCGTTCAAGGTCTTGAATCGTAGTTGGTTTATTGGCATATACTTGAGATTTAACATACTCCCACAAAAAATAGTCCAAGGGTGTTAAATCGCATGATCTTGGTGGCCAATTGTGAGGACCGTTGCGAAAAATAACCGACTCACCAAACTTATCACGCAATAAATTCATTGTGACGGACGCAGTGTGGCATGTTGCACCATCTTGTTGAAAATAAATGTCGTCCGCATCGATTTCATACACTTCGGGAAAAAAAATCGTTCAACATGTCAAGATAACGGTCGCCATTGACAGTAACAGTACGGCCTTCGTCGTTTTTGAAAAAGTACGGGCCAATGATTCCCCCGTACCATAATCCGCTGCAAACAGTCAATTTTTCAGGATGTAATGGTGTTTCATGAACCACTCTTGGATTTGACTCACTCCAGTAACGACGATTCTGTTTGTTCAAATAACCATTGAGCCAAAAGTGAGCCTCATCTGAAAAGATGATTTTCCTATGAAATTCGGTGTCCGTTTCCATCATTTCAAGCGCCCAATCAGCAAATTCACGACGTAATCGATGGTCTGCTGGCTTGAGTTCTTGTGCCAACACAATCTTGTATGGATGTAGGCCAAGATCCATACGTAAAATTCGCCAGGTTGTCATTCTCGATAAACCCAATTCTTGTGCACGTCGTGGAACGGAAACATTTTGATTTTCTTCGACACTGGCTGATACGGCGGCAATATTTTCTTCACTACGGCCTGTCCGTTGTCGTGTTGGTGGTCTACTATCGTGCAAAGAATATTCACTTTCCAGTTTTTGGATTATGCGACGTATAGCAAGCTCAGACGGTGCACCATGACGACCATATTTAGCACGAAATGCTCTTTGAGTAGAAATAATACTTCTCGAATTTTGATAGAAAATTTGAACAATTTCCAAATATTGAGGTAACGCGAACTTGTTCATGATTAAATGGCACATTACTGAACACAAAACAACACAAATGTCAAATGTTAAACAACCAAGATGGCGGCTGTGAGCTATTAAAATCCTATTAGGAAACACTATACAATTTGTCGCAGGAGGTGAAGAAAACGAACCATGGGTTTATTTAAAAAAAAAGTTTTTTTTTATCAACTTAACACTTAACAATATATATATATACATATATATATATATATATATATATATATATATATATATATATATATATATTCTCTTAATTTCTTTCCACATAAAAATCAAACCATTGTGTACTCAGCACCCCGCTTGGTATTGAAAACAAATTTTAAATATAATCATTTTAAAGGGATTAACGCTTACAATCAGGTGTGACATATTCAACTAATTGTTGACCGCGAGTTGAACTGTGAAACGTAAAATTTCGTATTTTATGTTCTTCTATCTTGACTACCTTGCTATGAGGAATAAAGAATGGGGCTGCTTTCGTTTAAAAATCCTAAATTATTGACATCTAATTAAATGGACTAAGTCATTCTCAAATTCATAAAAAGTGACAGAAAAAATATCATTCAATTCGGTCCAGCCGTGCGGAGGAGTTCAGTGCCATATATATGCACAGTATAACTATAAATATCAATATATATATATATATATATATATATATATATATATATATATATATATATATATATATATTGTAGAGAGATTCAAATTGAAACATTTCCCAAAACTGGAATCGAAGCTACAACTAGCGTTCATAAATAAACAGTTATACATCATACATACAGTAAATACATTACAATGATAATTTCAAAGCTTCAAACTTCAAATCATTATTTTTTACTTTACTTTATTTTTAAATAAAATAAGTTGCAATATATTTAAACTTGTCAATTTATTAAAGCTCGAATATCTCCGCGTACACTTTCAATTAAAATATTCCAGAGTGTTTGATGAAGCACTTCTGTAGGTGCCCTCCCTGTCCCTGGGCGTGTCTTTCTCACCCCTTTTTAATTTCACAAGAGTTTCCCTTATAATGGCGTAAATCGTTTGTTATGTATTTTGATTTTCTTAGGACTATTTCAAATTGTAGTGTAATAATTTTAATTTAATATTTTTGTATCATAATGCAAAGAGTATATCTTCAAAACCTGTTATATTCGCGTTTTTGTCGTTCAGCAGAATATAATAGAACTATCTGTTCATCGTGTCCAATCGATTAACTTCCAGCTGATTTCAAGATATAGCGAATTGAGTTGTGGAACTCAACGCCACGCTTTGTCTTACCAAACAATGAAGAATTATAAATACTTCAAGTGTTCTGGAGAACCATTTGACCCGGTTCCTACCTCTTATTTCGCCAACTGCTCGTGATACGTGGCACTTTACTGCTCGGTATGACTGTAACAGTGTTCCTAGATGGATAACACATGGGTTCGACATTCAAAAAGTGTAAACTCACTTTCATACTCTCATCAGGTTAATTTGTACTTAACCCTGCAACGTATCGAACTATGCAGGCTCCTGGCGCCGGGCTATCAGAAGATTGGGGCTCCCGTAACTCAGCTATTCATGGTATAGGAGCAATACCAAGAGGTTTTAGTGGGTGTATATACGCAGTTCAGAGTCCCACACAACCTGCCCAAGAAGCCTATATATACCATATTCAAGTTATCGGTAAATAGTTTTAATTTTCATTTGCAAGCTATGCGTGGTTGTTTAATAGGGTGTCGACGAACTCAAAGGCTGGCAGGGCACCTGTAACTCCCTTGGTGCTAGGGGCCACTTGCCATCAGGTGCACTCGTTTTCCTTGGCTTTTCAATAAATAAAAATAATAAATTATATATAATAACCATTCACCCGATTAAAGATCGAACACGCATTCAACTCGTTATATGTTGAAAACTTTGGCCTTATATGTTGAAAACTTTGATAGAATTATTAACATTTATATCACTTCTACAAAAGTGAAGTTAAAGTTTTTAGTCTATAATTCTTTAGTCTTGTCTCAAATTCGACAGAAAGCGGAAGATGGAGTGTTGTGACACTACTTACTTCCTGTCTACTGTGCTATGGGGGATAAAAGCTTGAAGCTACAAAAAAAATATCAAAGATTCGTCAACAAACAGAACCGGAGGAATCATATTGGTCAATTTCAAATTTTTGTACATCCTTATATATATTTTGACACTTTATCACTAGTGGTAATTAACCCTTCGTGATAAGATAACTTTTTTGTTGTTACTGATTTGAGAGCAATTAACTGAGTGCGTGATAACAAAAAAAACATAAACTATTTTATACTTCATTAGATAATAAGATAGAAAAAAATGTAATAATAAAATATAGACTAATACATAATATGTATAATATGTAAAAATTAAAATGCTCTTTGAATTTATTTCATGACACTCCATTCTGCTTTTCACCAAATTTGAGATATTGCGTGTTGTGAGACGGAACTTAACGCTGCGCTTTCTTACCAGAGCGAGAATATGACAATAATTTAAATATGATCTTTCCCCCTAGTGTAGAATAAAACCTACAACCGATCGCGTTATATATATATATATATATATATATATATATATATATATATATATATATATATATATATATATTTAAGTTTTAATAAAAAATAGAACGGAAATGTTTTATTTACGTATGACAAAATTGTGGAAATCATTGAAAATGTGAAAGCGATGGTTTTGAGGGATGTTAGCTTTAAAGCTTTAAAGCAGTGACTGAGTCATATTTCTGAGAGAAAAGCATCTAAATATCGGCACAAGTGTATGAAGATATCATTCAATAACGAAGAATGTTACTTCCATCAAGCCTCGGCGCTGGAACAGAAAACTTGCAACCTTGCCATGTATTACAACAATCGATCCATACAATTGACATGTATATATACAAACAAGACAAAAGAAAAAAGTTAATATAAACTTTTCCTTAAATGCGAATTGAATCCACAACCAATCGTGAACCACAACCACAAACAGTCGGACGCCTTTCCACTGCGCCACGATGGCGTTGATTATGATATTAATGTTTTAATCTAACACTGTAATAGTAACAAATGTTACGTAAAATAAAACAAACATTTTTTACTCCAATACTAACTTTACAATCACATCCACGTGAACAAAAATTAATTTTAAACAAAACATCTTGCACTGAATAGATAACCTATAATCGGGGATCGTGTCTCTTGACCGGCGTTTAAATTATTTGAAAATATACTGTTGCCTATAGAATACAATATGTTCGTAATATTTTTTTTACACCGCACATCTCCTGCGTGTGTTCTCCATACAACGTGACATTAACTTGCCATAACCTAAAGATGATAACAGAATAATTTTTAATATTTTTTTTATATAAAATAAATATTTACAATATTTTCGTAGTATTAAAATATAGAACACTAAATGTCGAGGTTTTAGTTTTATTTAGGAATTTCATGGAGAGAATATATTTGAATAAAGAAGCTTCACGCTTTTTCCCGTATAGGCAGACAGTGTCTTGACACTAGGTTAGACTTTAGTCTGACTTGCCTTAACTACGTATACACTTAAATATCACTTTGAACTAAAGTGTATGCTAAGTATGTGTTAGTGTGCAAGTGCAATATTTTTTTTAAATTTCAAGTTTTATCCCGCATAGCAGAGTAGACAGGAAGCACCAAGTGTCAAGTCACTCCCTACTTTGCTTCGCTTTGAGACCGGCATTGGCGCAGTGGGACAACGTCTGAATGTAAACGCGATCGGTTGTGGCTGCTATTCCCACTCGGGGGAGTGATTAAATTTAAAATTATTTTTACTTCCTCGCTTTTGTAAGACGAAGTGCGGCGTTGAGTTCCGCCACCTCAACACGCGATGTGTCGAATTAGGTGAAAAAACGAAGTATGGAGTAATATATATTTAGTAGCGTAATATTTTAGCTTAATATTTATAAAGAATAAAAATGTGAAGTTAACGAAGAAATACCATGTTCTGCAATGTTTTTTCTTACACATCCCATATATAGCCATTAAATTCCATTTCGTACATTCTATATGGCATAAACCAAGAGATATGACAGGTTATGTTACAAATTTACACGCGTGCTTTTGTATGAAACAATACAAGCTCAAGAACCCTTTCGTCCTATGTCGTTGACATGACCATAAGACTATTAATAAGGTTTCCCTGATATCATTATTTACTCGTACATATTTTTAAATATTATTTTAATAATATATATTATGAAAATCGTAGAGATTGTGTTGTTATTGAATTTATGTTTAATTTTTTATATATTTTTGACACAAAAGATATATGATAAGGTAATAGTTATACACAGTATTTTTATCGTAAATCGTCAAAAGTGCATGCAAAAATTAGAAAACCTCATTGTTATCTAGCAATGCCGGATCCTTCGCCTGCGAAGAAATTTCTTGAATTCTTTTTAACTTTACGCTCTTATCCCGCGTGATAGGGCAGACAGAAAGTACTTTGAGGTAGAACTCGAGAAATCGAGGCAATGCGTGTTGAGTGGCGGAACACATCGCTGCGCTTTGATTATCATAATTTCTCAGAGTGGGAATCAAACTCACTACGATCGGGTTTCCAGTCACACGCAGTCATACAAAAAGAAATAGATATAATCAATTTGTGCGCACAGTAAGAAAATTGAAGCTTTAGTGTTAAAGCGGTTATTAGTAGGTTCAGTTTTCAGTTGAAGGATGATTATATTTAAATTATTTTATTTATAGAATATGGGATAGATATGAGAAATGAAAAAAAAAATGAGACCCGCCATCTTGTAGCAGCAGCCAACGTAAAGACGTTTAATTATTATATCAATATATTAATAAAATATTAGATCAATATATCAACGGGAAGGTGGTCATACTTAAATGAGTAATATTTGAATCAAACAAATGGAACAAGCTAAATCAAAACGTTATCATATATATTCATCTCAAAAATAATTCATTAAACGTGAAATACAGTAAAATCATCCTACCCTCAAACGTGTAAAAAGGCAAGCCAATAACAAACCAGCCAAAGCAAAACTCACTTAACTCCATCTAAACTATATGAACATAATTTAATACACGAACACGAATAGTAAATCTATGGAGAGCATATTTTTATATTCACCGCAGCCCGTCTTTTACATGGTGGGTATTTTAAAAGAATCGACTTTAGCATCTCAATTGATCCTGAATTATTCCTGACTGCACCTACTAGATACCTGGAATAAATTTTAAAGTTTCTGAACACTTAGCTAAGTTAGAGGATGAGCGGTTTCGGTTTCAGTTTTACAATTTTTATGTTTTAATAAAGCTTTTATATTTTTTGACCACTTTATTTTATATATACTTGTTCAATAGTGTTTAAAATATATATTTTCCTACGTTTAGAAAAGGGTTATGTTAAATTAGCGGTCATATTTTTTTATTTTAGTAACAAATTTCTTAAATTTACTTTCAATTATATTTATTAATTGTCAAAATATAGGTATATTATATATAAAATAATATATAGTTGAATATGACGAATACATTCACATTCCTTACATTATACATAGAAGTTATATTTATTTAACAGATATTATAAAAAGAGAACAAACAAAGAAACAAAGTATTTGAAAGTTTAGTGTAAGTAAGTTATAACAGTAAAAAATCATCTAGCCTAAGTATTCAAGGAATCCATTTACACTAATATTAAGTCGAATATTTATTTTTGTCAAAACAAAGTAATAAAGCAGTAGGCAGACTATCTTTTTAAAAAAATATAGAATTATAATTGAATTAAGATTTAGATATTCTTAAAATTAAACTTCTTATCTATTCAAATTTATAAAAAAATAATTTAATTTGAAAATATATAAAAAACAGCATAAGGTGATTTACGTTACAATTTTTATATGGCTGATCAAGCCTTACCTTAATAACTAGCTACAGGGTACAGATACAGTATATAGAAAGTTTTCAAACACATAAGTCCTTACCGTTACATCCATCCTGGTGCATGGCGTAGGGTTAAACAACGCCAACCATTGGGTTTGTGAATAAATTCGAGAGTAAATTTAAGAAACAGACCTCTAATATATACGCTTTTCTTGTTTTCCAAAGGCGAGATGATCAGGTCTAAAAATTCTAAGTCGTTCAATAATCGTTTTAGAAAAATTATAAACTAAACTGGTGTTCGTTATTTCATTGAATTAGAATAAAAACTTTTGACAACGCGTCTCTTCGACGTTGTCAGACTCTATAACTACTCCACGATACGATAAGTACTTGTACTATTAGTATATAAATAAGTCTAGATAAGTTTAATAAAAAATCTAAGTACATATGTACTTAGATTCTTTCTATATAAAACATTCATACAAACATTCATTCTATATAAAATATTAACAAGTTTTTGAATGTATATAATTGAATTTCGTGTTACGGAATAATTCCTTAAATTCAGTGAGCGAAAAATAGGAATAAGAGATCGACTTGTTCCGTTCTTCCTCTCTCCCACTTATAAAAAAATTAAAATCCACCACACCAGAGACAAAGATACAGTAAGCTCATTTTGTAAGTATCCAGTAAAGAGATGGCGGTATATTGATATAATTAATTTTTGTATCAACTAACGCACAAATGCCACCTCAGTCTACCTGTGAGCACGGATTACTGTAAAGTGTTCGAAACGTCAGGTCAAATAGTTTCATTTAAAATATCGTTTTGTTCATTTAATAATTATGACAAATCTGACGAGAAGGGAAAATAATATTAAGAGGTTCAAAGTGAGCAATTAATACGCGAAGTTGAAAAAAAATATTTAAAATATTCTTAATAGTATTCTATATTATTTAATCAAATATATTTAAACTATGGATTCTTAGATTGTACCGATTTTTTACTTATTGTTTGTCGGCCAAAACTTACATTAATAGATTAGGTTACTTAGAACTTTTTTAAAATAATAATAACTTTTGTGATAAAGTAATTGAATTCCTTTATTTTTATTATAATCTTACTTTCTAATACAAATAAAAACTAACAGAACTAAAATTACGTAACACTTGAAAAATAAACTGACATAAATGCAGACTTAAAATTTCCACGGGGACCTCTCAAGGAAACCTCCCTTTTTCGAGATCTTTTATGGTCCAAGTCATAACATTAAATGTGCTTTTCACTGTTTATTTTTAAAGCTTCACGCTTTATCCCGCATTAAAGGGTATTATGAAACAAGTAGTCTCAAGACACTACACAATTTCTTCTGCTTTCCATTTGAAATCAAGACATAGTGTTGAGTCGCAAAGTTATTAGGCAATTAATTAGTAAATGTATACCTGTACTTTATTATTGGAGGTATAAATTAACTTATAACTTATAATGATACTCTAAAGGGTTTTGAACGGCCCAGGTCGTTTGGCGGATTTAATGGCTGGCCCTGTAAATTGTCCTTGAAAAGTCTGAGCCAATATACTTTCGTGTTCCGAGGACCACACCACCAGAGGCAGATATCTTTGTCGTTGACAATTGATACCTCGGCCTTGTCTTGGGAAGTTTAGGACCATCCTAGTGTCAAAGTTGTTGAAGTAGGCGGCTTTGTCGGGCCTTTTATCTAAAATCTGAACTGAGTGCGTGAAGCCATCATGACAAGATATCATAGCCATGTCAATGTACCATGCTCCCCTAAAGGCTGATGCCCTGATTATGCCCAATTTGACCCTACTGCGGTGGGCGCTACTGCGCGTAATGTGGAGGTTCAGGACCATCTACAGTGATGCGGCGTGCGAGCTGGCTAGAGTTCTGATATGTGGGAGCTGGCCGCTATTGCTCTGGTGTCAAGTTATGATTGGATTGGAGGACTAGCGTCTGGGGACCTGGATTAGCCACCACCACGCTTTCTGCATTAACAGGCCAGACACGGACGACGTCCAGAGTCGCACATAACCTATCCCGAGTCCACATTAGGGGTGGTGTTCATAAGAGAAATTTTCATAAAAAAAATGGAGACAACCAGACACATGGTGTACTGGACTTAGTAACTCAGATTATACAATAATTATGTTGGTTGTAACGGTATGTAATTATGTACATATTGAAATATAAATATGTTTCAATATTTAAATCAAATATGCCCATTAAAAGTACACATAACAATATAAATAATAATAGACTATAATAAAATTATAAAATATTTAATAAAGTATGTAATGAACAGATTGCGTTCGAGTAATAAAAGAAGTTGCAGTTGTGTATGTGTATATATATATATATATATATATATATATATATATATATAGACTATGTTAAAATTATAAAATATTTAATATACTATGTAATGAACAGATTTTGTTCGTGTAATATAAGAAGTTGCAGTTGTGCATGTAATAAGGCGGCCGGGCTCGTCGACGTCGGCGATGTCGTGCGTCGTCGGGCCGAGTCGTCTTTCATAGAGTTTCTCACTTAATGTTTAAAGAGATTTCAGGCTACATCGTCCTGAATGTCAGAACAGATGCGTGGCATATATAGGGAGGCAGCATGCGGCGGTCGAGTCAACCTCCTTATGTACTAAGGTACTAACATATATGATGAGCTGAAAGACTCTTACCGCATTTAAAATAAATATGATATATGGCTTTATGGCGAATATTGGCACGATTCTAATAAGAATATAAATATATGTACATGGGGCGATACATATAGTGGATATATGTGATAGAGACACACCATGCCGCCTGACTTTCGATGTTCGGCGAGCTTATGGCTTGCTGATATTCGTTGTCGGTGGCATAAACCAATGTTCCTGGGCGTTACTGAGGCTGATATAATTAGCTTAGGTGAACTGCTACGGAGATGTTGGTCGGTAATTTGCGACACGCGACCATCGGTGTTTGGTGAGCTATAACAGCTTACTGATAACTGATGTCGGTGGCGCAACCTAATATTGCTCGGCATCACTGTGGCTAATATCCTTGGCTTAAGTGAACGGCTATGGCGATGTTGGATGATTATATCTTGACTGCTGCTGTCTTGAGTTGCAACAGCAATGGTTGTACGATGTCGGATGTTGATATAACTTGTGGTACGCGACTGTCGGGGTTCAGTGAGCTTTATAGCTTATTGATAACTGATGTCGGTGGCGCGACTTGTATCTTCTTTGATATTGTCTCACGTTGCGCATGCGATACTTGTACGGCGTCGGGTTTAGATATAATTTGTTTCTATGTCGTTTTACACCCCTGGTGTGGGATTAACGGTTATGTGACGCTTTTATGTTGCATGCTTTTCGTAGTATGTTTTAGTGGCGTCCTTGAGAGGAGTGCTGTACTATTATCTCACGAAATGCTGTAGTACGTAATGGTGTTCGACTTTTCGTCTAGTGCCTTGTTTGGTAATAGAACGCATAATGTGACATACGACTGTCAGTGTTCGGTGAGTCTATGACTGACCTGACCGAGTTTAATTGTTGGCAAACGGCTGCTAAGTACGTACTGTGCGTGAACATAATACAATCGGCCGCCTAGCGGTTGTGCGTCTGAACTGATATGCGAACCGGAATGTAATATTGGTCTGGCAGGCCAATCGACGTATCATCTTCATGTATTGGGCTCACGGTTTGTGACACCAATACATGATGATGATACGGCCACGGCTCCACGGCTTATGTTGGTCTCACAAACCAATCATCATCTCAAATCTATCTTAAAATAATTTATCGAACAGGTAACTAATAATTGATCGTGTGCAAAGGCATTGTAAGTATATATACGTTAACTATTCCATTGTGTTGCGTCCTGAAGGGTTCTATACCAAGGTTTTAAGAATCATGGTCGGTCGAAATTCACGGCTAGCGGCGGGGCGGGGCCGCTTTGGCTACCTTTTCTCTTACTATGTTTACCTCCAATAATTCATTATAAGTGGGAGGAAGGTAGGACGCACCTTTGGCTTTTCCTCGGACGAGCCCTTGATGATCTCAATGGAACGTTAATGAATGATATTACAAATATGAAAAACCCTATCTGATGGAAAATAAATTCATACACGAGTCGATACTTTAGATGGCAAATATATAATAAATGAGATTACTTTCTGATGGCTAATTATATAAATTTAATATTTTGCAATTGAATAGTCATACGGTTACCTTTTTATCATATTTGATATTAAATTACTTTGATCCTTACAGGTTATAACCTCACAACTTGCGTGATTTAGAAAAACTAAAAATGGTAAGGTGTTCTACCTGCTGTGTCTCATATAGGTGGAGTGGATTTCCGCCGAGTTTTAGTGGGTAGTATGAGATTTACCCATAAATATCATTACACACTAGTTGTTTGCATAAATTCAATTATAGCGATGAAAAGAATACTAGAAATGGCAGTCGACTCAGATTTTAAAATGTTATAATAAGTAAAAAAAAACGAGCAATTATAATCAAATATTTTTTACAGACTCCACATATTTTGTTTAACAAATTTCGAACACCGTCCTGTTTATCAATCATTTACTAATTTATAGATTATATGGCATCAGTTGGAGAGTTGATAACGATAACTTTATTCATTTTTCTAAAACTAATTACATATTATTTTAGAACTCATCAGTCTAAGGGAATAAATCTAATTCTCACTGGCGTTATATTTTTACTCTTTTGAAAATTACTATATAAAATAATAGCTCCGTCCACGATACCGTAGCATTAATATAGAAAATAACAAATAATTCAGTTTAACTGATCGTACCGAGGAGATTTGCAAAAACTCAATGATTGACTTCGTTGAGATTGTCATAGTAAGAATGAAGAACAACATGCTCAAATGACTTGGGCACGTTGAGAAGATGAGTGATGAAAAAATTGTAAGAAAGATATATGTAGCAAAGGTAAAAAGTTCGAGAGATCAGATGAGAGCACGATTAACCTTAGAAAAGTTTACTAACTTTCGAAGACACTGGAGGAAGGTCACAAAGCATGAAGATCTCCCGAAGGACATGTATGAAGAGGTTGATGACTGTGAAACAGCTATGCAAGTACAGTAGCATTTGGTGATCCGTCTCTGTCTACCTTGTCAAAGATGTAGCGTGAAGCTAAAAAAAATATATACAAATAACTATCATTTCGTTTTCCGCTTATCCTTTACACCAAACGCTTAACTCGAGTGCTCCGTACTTACGGCCCCCGCTGAGCTTGAGCAAAACATTCGCAACTAGGGCCCTTAAGGTGTGGTAATTAAAAGATATTTTCGCGTGGCGTGTCATAGGTACAGTTTGCACCGTTGCGTTGCGTTGAGACGTTCTTTCGTATGTTGCTTTGAAACTTGTCCGTGAAATTAAACTCAAAAGGGGAATTATTAAAAATTAACATTTATTTCCAACGGCACTTATATTTTCAAATGAATTCGAGTGCCGTTAAAGTTTTTTCTAAGTTTAATTTATTTTATTATATTTGTGTACCTTATATAAGCTAAATATGTATGTAGGTTTAAAGGGGTATTATTAACACGCGAGTCAATTATACTTTATCGAAAAGACAAGTGACAATTGAAAGCATTGATATACGTTCGATTTTGCAAATATTTTACCTTTGTATCAAACTCCAAACCTCATTCTTATTAATCAACCAACAAAGTATATGTGGAATTTAACATCTATTACATATATATATATATATATATATATATATATATATATATATATATATATATATATATATATATATATATACATATATATATATACATATATATGTCTAGTATATTACCCGCAGTTTATTGATATGATTAATATGGTTATTGCGACGTATTTTTATATATTCCATTAAAATTTCTATTAAATTAACATAAGAAATACGAACAAAAACGCAACCTGTCAATACTTGAGAGAGACGGTGTCTAAACGTTCCAAGATAAGATCTAAAAGTTGTGATTTCCCCGTGGAAATGAACGCAATGGGGTAACTTCTATTGAACAAGACTGACATATTGACTTGAGTAGGTCTGTAATAGAGTTATTACTGGGAGATATAAATATAGATATAGCTTAAAATATGCATTTTGTATACAAAACGTTTACGTTAGGCCTGTCATCGCGTAGTTAAACGACGTATGACTGTAAACGCGACAGGTTGTGGGTTCCATTCCCACTGGGAGATATGAATATATTTAAATTATTTTCATTTCCTTGCTCTAGCAAGACAAAGGACGGCGTTGAGTTCCACCACTTAACACACAATATCTCGAATTCAGCAAAACTTAACACTAGGTACTTCCTGTCTATCCTGCTATGCGGGATAATAGCGTGAAGCTAAAAAACATATACGTAAGACAATCATACATAATATGTAATATTATTTTATTGGTTATTGTGTTTATGAAATCTACAAGATAATTGTATATATTTACAGTAATATTTCCCATACTAAGATCTTTGATTTTTGCGATTGTAACACATTTTAAATGAAACTATATTAAACAGACCAGTCATATCATTGGAATAAAGGAGGAAATTAATTAAGAAATTTAAATGAAACGAAACGAGAAAAAACGAAAAACGAAAAAAAAGTAGTGAACTCAGGCTACCTGTGATAACTGTTAAGTGTTCGAAACGTCAGGTTTTCAAATATTTTTTTGGGAATACCAAAATAAACGCGATTAATCCGTTTAAAACAGTTTTATTTCAAATATTATTTCCCAGTATGAAGCGGCCCTAAACGACTTTACTAATAGTTATAAGTTAATATTTTGAGATTTTCAAATTATTTCTTGTATAATTTCTCCAAAATGCAATGTTCCTAAATATATATAAAGTAGGCCACGAACTATTAACTGCTTGAACTAATATGCGTGAAGATAAAAAAACGTGGAAACGGAAGTATTAAAAAGAGTAACGATTCCAACACCATAGAACTCTGTGATACAAATAATAAAATAACGCCACTGCGATAAGGGCGGCTCGTAAAAATATGAATTACGCCGTTAAGGGCTGGATGAAACACGTTTTTGCATAAAGATTGTAAAGCTTATTGAATATGAATGTCTGTTTATGGCGCTTGGTCAGGTGAGGTGAGCTTTCTGCTATATTTTACTAAGTGGAACTTTTTTATCATATTTAATATATACTATAAACAACAAGCCTTTGAGGCCATCATTGATTTAATTCTATAAACCTAAGACTCTTCAGACATTTTTATTTGATGCCATTTTCGATCTGTCACTGTGTCTTATTGGATAGCAAATATATATATATATATATATATATATATATATATATATATATATATATATATATATATATATATATATATATATATATATATATATATATATATAGATAGCCATATGTTACAGTCTCTGCACACCTCTTCCGCCTCGTCCACAGTAATCAACCTCTTCATAATTTTCTGGTGGTCCTCATACTTTTTACCTGACTTTAATACTAAAGTTGACCTCCGAAAATACTGTATCAATGAAACCATTGATACTGTGTTTTCGGAGGTCAACCGAGATCTCCCCTGATCTCTCGTCCAGTTCACTATGTTATTTTTTATAGTATATTTTGTATCTTATCAAAATTATGTGGATTTTATATCTCACGTAGAAAACAAACATAAAGACATCAAATAAAATTTATTATTATCTGTTAACAAAAGCATCAGATTATAATATAAAGATATATCAAGTCTAAAAGCATTTAAAACAATCCCCAAAAGGATTCATACGTTCAGTAGTAGTACAAGAGTAACCGAAATAGAGTTATGAAAGGATATCTTAGAGCGCAACGATGAAGTGAATTATGCAGGCAACTGCAAAGATACTTTGTTCCTAGTTTAAGAATAAGGAGTTTTATGGGTTCGAGCGGTTTTTGCTGGGTATGTGGTCCAAGTATGTGTTTTTTTATGTTATTTTTAATTTTTTTTCTATTTTTTTAGTATTGTAGGATGTGACTCTATCCTGTTAAATGATACGTTCATTTTCTTTTTAAATTATATAACTTTATGATCATCATATTTTTTTTTATTACTGTACGTCTTATTCCAGTCATTTTTGCCAAAGATATGTATATTAGTTTAATAATTTTACTTAATAAATTGTAATTTTTAAATATTCTAAATCATAACTATTTTAAATAAATTTTAAATGTCTTTTTTTCCACAAGTAAATAATTTACTTCCACACAAAATATATTTCAATTTTTTAGATAAGCTGATATTTTTTTAGCTTTACTTTTATCCCACATAGTAGGGTAGACAAAAAGTACCTAGTGTCAAGATACTTTGTACTTCACTTTCCACCGAAGACATTGCGTGTTGAGTGGTGGAACTCAACGCTGCACTATGCCTTTACCAGAGCGAGGAAGTGAAAATAATTTAAATATAATTACTCCCCCGATTGGGAATCGAACCCACAACCGGTCGCGTTTATAGTCAGATACTGTTACACTGCGCTACAACCGACCTCATAGACTTATATAACATTTATTATAGATTATTTGAAGTACAGTATTGATATTTACATTTTTTTAAAAAATAAAACTATATGAGTAGACTCTCTATTTACAGGTAGTCTACCTGTGACTGGTGTACGGAAGCTCCAATTTTCAAAAAAAAGTTTTCAAATACTAAAAATGCTCGATTAATCCATTTAAAAATAGTTTTATTTAAAATAAGTAAAATTCCTGAAAACCAAAGACATTATCATGTAATACTGTTTTTTTAACATTTGTGTTTCGGCTAACACTTAAAATATTTATTCTGTAATAGCAATAATAATAATAATATGTATTCTGTAATAGCTCTGTATAATAACCACGATTAAAACCTCTTTTAATTGTATGAAAAGATAAAAATAAATAATTTAAATACCTCTAATTATGAAATAATTATATAATATTAAAAAAAACTGTAAAAACGCTACCTCTTATAACTTCAACTCTGTCTCCTCAAGAGACTCCTAATGCAGACTTACACCAAGCGCAGTGTACGTTCAATTTAAACTTTAATATTCACTAAATATATTATAAAATTGAAAATTATTTAATGTATTCTTTAGTCAATTGGATTTTTTTAGTAACTTTACTTAATATTCTATCATTAATATATATTTATTAATTCATATTTTCACCTCTTTAACACATTTTTGTTATAATTGATTATAACATAAAATATTTCAATATTTCCGGTAATACCGTGAAGCGATTTTTACAAAAGATACGTCGTTAGATTAAGGGCACAAGTGTCACTGAATGTATGAAACTACTGAAAAAAAATGACAAATGAATTAAAAATTTAGTTTTTAAAAAACCCAACGTCGGCTACGTTGGGTTTTTTATTTTTTTTTAACTATTACTTGTTTTATTTACTTAACTATTTAGGAATTCGACGCAATTTGTAACTGGATGCATTAAAATATTTTGTAAGCCTCTAATTCCAGAAATCCTAATGAATATACACAGTACATTAAATATAATATCCCCTAAAGCTTCGAAATAGCATTACAAAGAAAAAAATGAATATTAAAAGCTTACCAAATGCCACACTTACCGGAAATCAAAAAGACCTGCCGTTTACCAAAAAGCTCCAGCTTTCCTCTCGACCTTTTCAATACCAAATACCGGATTATACAGTATAAAATCATGTAAACCTCACATGTAATATAATCACGTCACAAAGGGAAGGGGCCTTTGTGCTATCTAATTAGTTAATTTCATAGGTTTCGCTCAGACGCACTTTCGAGAATTTTAAAAAGAGGCAGTGAATTATTATGTAGTACATCTATTGGTATTCTTTTAGCTTGTTACTTCTATATTTTGAACAATAAAGGCAAAATTTATACAGATAGAAGAAACCCCTAAATTTGATGTTATTATATATATATATATATATATATATATATATATATATATATATATATATATATATATATATATATTTATTTAGGCTAGTATACAGTCTAAGTGCTTAAATTACTAGTAAGTGGAAAACAGACTATCAATAACTCGGTTTCTCAGGATCCTATAGGAAACTGAAGAAACAGAGAATTCCAAAAATTGACAGTTATAGTATAATAAAACTTCTGATAAGTCTAAGTTAGGAGAAAATTTGAAATGTTTCAAGGCAGATATAAAATATAGAAACAACACTTTTATAAGATTTTCTATACGTTTAACGTGAGTCTATTGCAAATGGTCATGAAATAGCCCGGAGTTTTGTTCTTGGCTACATTGTGCGTGGTTATGGCTGGTTCGATGAAATACAAAGATTATAATTTTACTTAACGCTTTTTAATATTTACTATTTTTAAAGTGTTATTCTACACTTAGGATTAGAAAATATTTTTGAAAAAACGTATAAAAATTTTGAACGCAGCAGGATTCGAACCCGCCTCGCCTCTTGGATACTGTCCAAGCGCTCTGACCGCCAAGCCATGCGTTTTTTAAATTTGGCAGGATTCTGATGAATCTATATATTAGTATTAATTATAATTATAATTATTGTTAATACAAATCTCAAAACGTTAGACATGAGTTTAGTCACACACAAAATGATTGGATGAAATGGAATTGGATTCTAACTTTTGTACTAGATGCTTATTAGCGAGTAAAACAAAATAGCAAAAATAAACTTAAAATGTAGATCAAGACAGGTTTTTTAATGGATTCCCCTTTATTTTACATCGTATCTGGGAATTTATGTATTTCTTAAAAAATCCTACAATGCTATTCTCACCCACTATAATGTATATTTTGAACGCATTCTTAAATAAGAATTCAATAACAATACAATATTTAATTAATATTAAAATATACAGAAGATAAACAAAGATAAACAAACGGTACAACGGTATTGCGTTTCCTAACAAAATTTACTCCTCTATGTTTCCAGTACAGTGATAGTTAGTTGCGATTCGCGCCACGGGCCGCTCGTAAAGTGTCGGCGCGAGCGTCGCGGCGCAGATGGTGAACACAACATTATACACTGATGCCTAGCAATAAAATACGATATAAACTATAATTTTTAGTGTTCGAAAATGTATTATACTACTTTATTTTGTTGTAAAGAAATTGAGTAATATGTACAGAAATAATGAGCGTTGCCTATGTACATTTTAGTTATTAGGAAAAAATGCAGCTTCACACTTTATCCCGTATAGTAGGATAGTCAGTGGCAACCTAGTGTCATGACACTTGGTTGACTGTTTTCCGCCTGAAATAAATAGAAATATAATACATTGTCATGATAAATGTGATAAGCAGACAGACGTATATATAAACTATGAATAAAATTTTCTTCATATTTTTTCTGTTTTAAGGCTACTTACTTGAAACAGGTAGGTAAGTAAAATTCCAATTGTTTCTCGATTCAATTGGAAAATTTGTAAATTTCTTAAAAGAGAAAAGTCATATGTATTATCTATTTAAATATTTACTAATTACTCATTGCTCATATAAATTTAAATTAAACAATATCGAACTGACGACCATGTGCTGTCTAAGCGTAGATGACAACAACGCAATTTGCACACACCGAGACATGACATAAATTATACGTAATTATTTTAATAAACGTCTGGTTAAATTTATTAAGCGTTCGTTCGTATGAAATAGCAGAATAAGAGCTCGCGATGGTTTTTTTCCAACGCCCTGTGCGTGCCATACATTAAAGAAGGCAATTTCACTGCGGTTAAGGCGAGGTCGTAACAATTGCTTCATCAACTATAACTGACCTGGCTTTTTTATTGTAAAGAGATTTGAAAGTATGTAAAGTTTACTTTTTTGTTTGAATAGGTGGTCAGATTGGGGTTTCAAATATTTTATATGTTTATTAGTACAAGTAAATAATGTCTCTATTTACTGATCGTTGTAAGAGTTTTAACTTATAATGTTCAGGAATTATATATTCTTTTATATAATTGTTAATGTTATAAGTTACGCTACTCAACACGCAGTGTCTCGAATACGGCAAAAAGCGGAGCGAAGTGCCTTTAGCCTGTTGCTTTCTATCTACCCTGCTATGCGTGATAAGAGCGTGAAGCTAAATTCAAATAAAATTTATATTCCTTTAGAGATATTCGATTTTGTTATTAAAAAAATGACTTCTCGTAAGTGTAAATTGTGCAGGGCGAAAGAAAAGAAAAAAAACACCATATATATTAAGTTAATAAAATAAATATACCACACACTACCATGTGTTTGACATACAACTTTATACAAACAGGACGACTAGTACAAATAGAAAAATAAATAATAATTTAGAAAAATTTATAACTTTAGCTTCCCTCTAAAGCTATATTATTGAAAAGAAAAAAATTGAAAATGTCAGTACTGTCAGTCTTTTGGCATATATAGTGGTTAATCCTTTAAATTACTTTGTAAGTAATATGATTCTGCCTGACTCACTTTATGATCGACAGCATTTAGCTCCACACTCCGCGATACAATCGAAATTATAATTATTATATATATAACGCAATATATATATATATATATATATATATATATATATATATATATATTATAAATTTTTTTTTCTTATCTTTAGTAATTTTCTTATACTTTTTACATATTTTGAATGAAATTCATGCATTTCACGCTCCTATCTCGCATTGCAAGGTAGACAAAAAGTGCTTAAATGTCAAAACTCCACTTTCTTCCGAATTTGAGACATTTTTGTTGAGGGACAGAACTCAACGCCGCGCTGTGTCTATATTATCAGAGCGATGAAATGAAAATGATATAAATGTAATCACTTCTCCGAGTGGGAATGGATCCCAACCGATCGGATTCCATACCGGTCAACCAAATTATATTCACCATATTAGCCGTGTATAATTTGGTATTCATAAATTCAAACATTTTACAGTATTTGATTTTCATTATAAAATAGCTTAAAACTATACAATTTCAGATGTTTTTGACAGATCTTTGAGAAATGACAACGTCAACTTCAAAGAAAATTTCTGATCCACAAACTAACTTAATTTCGCTTAAAGGAGAAACAGTTTAAAAATGGTTTGCCAAACTCCGTTCACCAATTATATGGCTATCTCAAAGTCTAACTGAATAAAACTCGGCGTCTTTTCATCATTTTCACGCGGCAAACTTTTAGTTACTTTTTGTGGAAACTTCTGATTTACGGCCGACCCGGGATCCCTCACGGCGCGTAATAAAAGACTTTAGAAAAACCCAGCCAAATTATTTTCTCCAATGAGAGCGTAGTGTTGATGCGAAAATTAAGTGGTTTGCGTGGAAATTTACTTTGTATTTTGTTATTTAATGTAACATTATTAATTATGAGGCCATCGTAGTGCTGGTACCATCTTAGTATGATCCTGATTGGTTTATTTGCCTCTTGGGATTTTTATATTAATCTCGGAGGAATCGATATATTTACTTGTTATTTGTTCACATTTCTTCGCCCTTATAAAATAAGGTACTCAACACGCAATGTCTCAATTTCGAACACTGTTCAAACTTGAGACATTGTTCGAACGAGTGTCTTGACACTAAGTTTTCTGTTTATCCTGCTCTGCGGGAAAACCCGTAATGTTGTTTTTTACTATTAATGTTTGGTGTCAAATGTTGTATAAGATTGTAGAATTATATAGATTTTAACCCGGTGGATTTTGGAATTCATCCAAACGCTCTAGCCAAGAGATGTTAAGTGGTACAGGTTGAAACTCTGGTATGTTTTTTAAGAAACTCCAGTGTTTTTGAATAAATGATTTTACCAAATACTAAAATTAGAAATTACTCTCCTATGGCTCAAAAATGTATGAAAAATGAACGCAGTTGGATTCAACTTGCACTTCCAGTATTTCTTAAAATAGTAATTTATTATCCTAACCCACTAATTTACTCTAATATCTACTTTAACAAGTTAAAATGTTTAATAAAATGTCAGTGTCTCCTGACAAACGACTGTTGCTTAGAAATAATAATCTTTAGGCAGCAGAAATTACTAAGATACTAATAATTAAAATTATAAGAATTGTGGCGCAGCCGGATGTAGAATGCATCCCATAGCGGACAGAGCGCTTGGAGCGGAACAGGAGATACGAGGTTGAATTTAACTGCATCGAAATTCCTTTGCTGCGCATCTTTGGCGCGAAACTTACCAAATCGACAATTTTTGTTTTTTTAAGGCTCTGTCCTAAAACTCTTTCCCTTCATTACTTATATTAAAATGTAGGCCTTAATAAGCCTTTAATGTGACACCTACATTTTTTAATTCAGTTCCGAATCCAAGCAAATCACTCTTTGATATAGACTATTATGAAAATAAAAAACTTACCCCGTAAAAGCCCGATGATGGTCGAACTTAATGAGACTTCTTCAATCAGTCGGAGTCAAGGTCCAGTGATCTAGACCTTACCAGGACCAAGTTAGTCTATAGTTCCGAAAATGAAGGGAAACCTTATGTTAGCAAGATCTCTGAGGCTAAGGTCTGTAGAGTGAGTAGAAAGTTACACCTTAATAATTTGCAAAATGTGACTTCGGTTATAAAGTTGAGATCAATAAAGACTCAGACCGTACCTATATTGTAAAAGAATTGAAAGGTGAACTGAGTAACCAAAAAAGCGACTAAAGAAGTGAAGTAAAGGTGTGACGAATGGAACTGAAAACAAAAAGATGATTAATGAAAAAACTGAAAGAAGATGCGGAATAGATGAAAAAGATTAAAGAAAGAATGAAAAAATTGAAACAGACTATGAGAAAACAGAAGTGGTGAATGCTGAAGAAAGATGAGTAAAAATGAAAAAGGTAAGGTAGGTTAAATATAGGAAAGCGAAACAGACGACAGACTAAAAGTAGAAGAAATCAGAAACCAAAATACGCTTTTGATCTTCAAGGATGAATTGACACGGACGCTGCTATCCTTAGCGCCTTGGGAAAGCAGAACCGGAGGTATTTGAAAACGTCCAGGCCAACAGACAAACATAGAAGTCGGCCACAAACGAGCTCACAATGCACGAAATACGAAGCAGAATGGCTGTAGTGCTACTGCAAAAGCCGCACGTTGGCATAGACAGAAGAGTCTGAAAATAAGGAATGGCGAGGATCTTCCAGTATATCGGCATAGAAGATGAGACTGTAAAGGTCAAAGTGGTTCGACTGCGACTTAAATGTTAAATAGTGCCTTGAACATTTTGGCTATAAAGATCCAAGCTGAGTGCTGAGAAACCAACGTCATTTTCCACTACTTTGATCCGGTCTAGCATGGGACCTTATCTGGCTCACATCAAAAGAGTTTGTAGTGAAGAGATGTTGGGAGCCCTCGATGAATTTGGATTACAGGTGTTTAACGAAAGCGAGATGCCCACAATTGACGCTACTAAAGGAACTAGGCTGATGCACAACCCACATGGACGTGACTGCGTGCACGGATGACGTGTTCAGCTTAGTGGAGACCTGGCTAGTGGACTACCTGGGGTAAGACAAAGTGCAGCGTTGAATTCCAGCACTCAAAACGCAATGTCTTGAATTCGGTGGAAAGCGAAGTACGTAGTGTCTTGACACTACTACTACTACTTGAAGCTAAAAAAGAAAGAGAATATAAGGAAATAATTTGCTAGTAAATTTGGAATAAAGCTGTTACAATTACTAGACTAAAATATAATAACAATAACAACTAAAATTAAGTAATAATAAAAAGTGACTATGATGAATTGAAACGTAAAACTTGCATTGCTCTAACATCGGATCTCTACATTGAAGAGTCGAATCCGTTTTGCTGCGGATAAAGCTAGATTATGAAGAAAAGGAGAGAAAACTCAACTAGCTAACTGGAATTTTTTCTAGAGAAGATGTTTGGCAATATATAGAGTAAGCGGAAAGATCATGAAAAAGGAACAATACGTGTTACTGACAAAGGAAGAGGAAAGGTCCAGGTCCAGTAGTTCTCTCAGGCTCTCATAGTATGGCTAGCTTCCATCCTTAAAAAGGCCCCAGGGTTAACCATCTATATATGTAAACACGCAATAGCCACTTGCCCAAGCATCTTCATGGTAATTGCTAACACATACTTGGAACTCAGATGAGAGCTGATAGTTCTGTACGTGGCGAGCGCGTGATAGAAGCTCGGAAGCTCGGAAGGCTATTCACTTACTGGACAACATCAGGGCTGTCCAGTATAGCTAGCTCCTTTAGATTGTACACCAACGTCAAATCATCACTAGAATTTATGATAGGCCAGAAATCCCTCCACCCACTAGTCGTCAAAATAAAAGACAACATGAGAACTGGAATAGAATATGAACTGGGCGCTAAAAAAACAAAAGAAAACTTCACACCATAAAAGAAGAACACACGCGTATCTCTTTCATAAGCTATGGTTTAAAGGTAGAAAAAGTCATTGATATGAACAAATAATAAGAATTTATTAATTATATAAATATATATAAACTATATAAATATATAAATTATAGCGAAACTCAAACATTCTAGAATATTGCATATAACTATTAATATTGATAATTTTTTTTCCAAAGTCTGATTATATCAAAGGGGCGAGTGTATACTCGTATGTTATAAAACTGAACTTGACAAGTTCAATTCACTTAAAAAATATGTTATCATTATTGACTGAAATTAAAGGTTATCTCTGTTTACTTTAGATTTATGAAAAATAACAAAACAATTAACTCAACAAATTATAATATAAAGAAATAAGAAATAATTTAAATATAATCATCTCCCGAGTGGAAATGGAACACGAACTAATCGCATTTAAAGATTATATTCTTTTTTATATAATATATAGCCTCTTTTTTTAAACCTACTTAATAATAGATAAATAACTCCAATAAAAAGATAGTAACATACCCAAATTCCACACTTTATTCAAATATTTAAGCCTCATAAATAATATCTAAGCAGTTAACACGATATACCGCGGTGCAGTAAAAGTAGCTAACCCCCTGAATATTTTAGTACACTTGCAGACTTTGCCTATACATACCTACGTACGTACATATGTATTCTAACAGATAGTTTTATACACTTTCGTACGAGTTGCTACTAAAGTGAGTTTTAGAGCGGGTATTTTACGACCACTGTACCATTAATAGTATAAAAAATATTATGATTTTTTAGTTCTATGTGAATTATATTTTGTTGTTATGAATACATATAAAATTATAGATATTTTTATTATGTAGTCCTAACCTTTAAGTATGTAAGATAAATTATAAGCTTGTGATGAGACGTACTTACGATAATGATATCTTAGGATCTCTTAAATTTTTTGAATATAGTCCATCTTGGCTTAGAAATGACTTCAGACTGCAAACATAATTAGTTATGGGATCAATTCTCGTTCAAGGGTATGGTTATACTTAAATTTATACATTTACATTTAAACCGTTCTGCTAATGTAAAGCGCCGTGTTGAGTTTACCACGCAACAAGCAAGTAAGCAAGTCATATTTTCGGGTGAAAAACAGTCAACTAAGTGTATAAACACTACCCTGCTTTACGAGATAAAAGCGTGAAGTTAATATAATAATAATAAAATAATAATATAATGATTAGGGGACCATGAAATTACTGAAAATGCCTTTATTTTAAATGGAAACTCCCCCAAGAAGCATTTGAACCCATAACCCTCTTTTCCAATGTACCACAACACTTTGCTGTATGAATACTACATTCTGTAAAACATATTACTACGATTATATGCTTCGTCATAATATATTTCTCTTGCAAGCGTCTATTTGTGAAACTAATCACAACATACGAGGATGACGAAATTTGGAGGTGATTTTTGGAATGGAGATACGATAGAAATTACTAGAAGATTATATGATGCTAATGGGCCAGTTCAGTTTTCTTAAATAAGCCGGTTTGCTTAAAAAATGATGACTTTGCATGAAAATAGAAACATATTCCACCATTAAAATCCCACTATTAAAATTTCAAAAACCACTATAAATGCAATACAAGAATTAAAATTTCGATGTAGCTGGATAGAAACGTATAGCTTAGTAGTTAGCGCTTGGACGGCTTTAATAAGGGGCGAGGTCGAGTTTCACTTTGTTTAATTTTTTTGAATAAATATTTAAAAAAAACATATAAGCCATGCGTTCATTGTATAACTTAGCGGCCAAAGCTTTTGGACGGTTTCCAAGGGGCGCGGGTTTGATTCTTTTCTTGTTTTTTTTGTAATCCTAAGTGTAGAATAATATTTTAATAATTTTAAAAATAATAACTTAAATTACCACATCCACATATCGAAGTGAATGTAACTCATGAGTACTTCGTTACTACGTTTACATAACTCTTTGCAGCGGACTCGTTTCCGCTCACTAATTTCTAACTGCAGCTTAATTTTGCAAATTCTTATTACTTCAATCTTGTTGTAAAAGCACAATGAGCTGAGTGAAAGGGAATAAAATAATTGCAGCTATGCATTATGAACAGGGACGTCGTTTATAGAGGGAAGAGACGCAGTGGTTGTGAATTCGATTCCCACTCAAGGTAATTATTTTATTTAACTTTTTTGTAAATCATAGATTTACAAAAAAATTATTACTTTATGTTATATTTTATTATATTTCATGTTTGCATTATAAAACATTTTTAATAAACGTATAAACATTTTTAACACGGTGAGATGCGAACCTGCGCCACTTAGAAACCGTTCAAGCGCTAAACCACTAAACCATGCGTTCTACTACTAGCTGCGTCGAAATTCTTATATGTTTGTTACAACTTATTTATGTTATTAACATCTCTGTAGAGAGATTTTTACAAATTTCTGTTAATTAAAGATTATTAAGAAATAATCGTTTGGCAGGAAAGTATGCAATTTATTTTAATATTTTATTATTTTTAAAGTGTTACCATACGAGGATTGGAAAACATTAAAAAAAACATATAAAAAATCATATATGTTATTTATTTGCATTATTAATTTAACACGCAAAATCAAAAAATTGGATAAAGTTTAGGAAATGAAATACTTTGACACTACCCTCTCTCTGAGTACTTTACCAAGCAATTAAAAGCATAAAAGCGTTTTACTATACAGCTTGCAGGTATTTCTGCTAAGCCAGTATGAAGATTTTCCGTTTTATAAATTTACCCTTTTCTATTTTAAACTATTAAATGGGTAATATAACATTTATAGTCGAATTATACATATAATGCTATTTTCCGTATGCACATGTATATACCCGTTACGTAATGCCTAATAGTTTCTAGTTATAGTATAGAATTCAACCCACAGTACTAACAGACATACACATAAAAACATATGAAAAAATAAAAACTCCATCTTATTCCATAGAAAAGCAATCTTGAAAATTTCCTTCTATATCAACCAATTCGGAAAACCAACTTTTAACTGAGCTAGTATTTCAACTATAAGTATATATCAGAGGCCTATCGACAAAAAACACTCCCATACGTTATATTTCTGATCACGACTTAATCGTAAATATGAAGGGTTGGGTAGCGCACCTTATGCCAGCTATTGCAAAAAGAGTGTGCTCTCTCCATAAAATATATCTAAGGGATTCTAAAGGACGATTCTGGTGCGGCGTTAAGAAATAACTTTACAAGTAAGTCGTATTATTTTAATGTATATATAAATGTCATTTTTTTGTCACGCTTTATGTCACATAGCGGAGTGATAGGAGCCTTGTGTCAATACACTCCGTTCACTGCTTTCCATTCAATCACGAAACATTGCATATTGTGTGGCGGAACTTAACGCTGAGTTGTTTTTTTAATATTTAAAAACAAAATTCAGAATATACTTATTATTTTATTTTATCAAATCATTTCCTTATCACAATTTCAATTCAAAAAAATTTTTTTTAACTTCACGCTTTTTATCCCGCATAGCAGGGTAGTCAGAAAGTACCTAGTGTTAAGTCACTCCATACTTCGCTTTCCACCAAAGTCGAGACATTATGTGTTGAGTGGTGGAACTCAACGCTGCACTTTGTCTTTACCAGAGCAAGGAAGTGAAAATAATTTAAATATAATTACTCCCCTGAGTGAGGATCGAACCCACAACCGGTCGCGTCTACAGTCAGACGCTGTCACACTGCGCCACGACCGGCCTCAAATCTCTAAGTGTACAAAACTCAACCGTTAATCAAGTACTGACTGTTAGAAACTAACTATTGGTTGTAGAAGATCTGAAATTGGACAAAAGATCCTTTTAGAGAGCCCTGACAGGATAGCCTGGAATTTCTACAGTTGTATGAAATGAGATTATACCCAAACAAACCTACAGGTAAAAACTAGTATCGTATATAATAAAATCAACAGAAAAGCAAACTATTTATATATATATTTAACTATGTATATATATATATATTTATATATATATTTAACTATGTATATATAATTTAAAAATATATATATTTATATACATATATATTACCGCAGAATCCTTTCACCACGTAATAAGGACGCTTGTTACTTATTTATATATGTGAGAGGCTTTCCTTCGCATATGTTTCTGGCTGTTTTATTCGCGTGAATAAAGTACGCTGGGTTTTTTTCCTCTTTTGAGATATTTTTGCGGATTAATTAGATGGCTGCCATAAGCCTGACGAGATGAATAAGATATAAGAATTGTTTAAAAATGCTAATAAGCGTGTATCTTTTTTTTGTTTGTTTTGTGAATATGCGAGTGGATGTGCATCTTGATGCAAATAATGTGCACGCTTTGTTGGAATTACATAGAAATGTTAAATATATGAGATTATTCATATACAAAATATGAAGTCCTTTTAGTATTACACTTATAACTATAAGGGTGGATGGACGTTTGTTAGTCTTTCACGCCAAAAAAATATCCACTGTAAGGGAATGGGTTAGAATATAATTCCGCTCCCCTGTTGGGTAATGTCCCGTAAAAGGCGGGTATCCCAGTAATTTTAGTAGTAGGAGGTTAATCCCCCGACTGGCTCATGGGCATTATTCACATGTTCGATCACACACATTCGATGTCATGTAAGCCAGCTTCCCCTATTCCCACTCATCCTTTCCTCTTTTTCTTTCAATTCCCTCTCAAGGCCGGCAACGCATCTACAACTCTAATGCATTTTTGAAAAACGTATAAAAATTTGAACGCAGCGGGATTCGAACCCGCGCCTCTTGGATACCGTCCAAGACTCTAATACTGTAGATGTCCATGGACGAAGGTGACTATTCATCAGGTGGCTCTTCTGCTTTGTTTATCTCGTTTTTCTATACAAAAAATTGACCCCATCTAGATAAAACTTGACAGTGTGTATATCAGAATAACACATTTTACTAGTATATGGAATAATGAATTAATATAATTTTTAATCAATTTTTTTATACTCAATTTGTATTATGAATACTTATACAAAATCTACTAAGACAAAATCTAAACATGAAATGTATAAAAACAGTTTTAAGATTTCAATTCTTATGTATACGAAAATAATGTAAGACGTAGTTTAATTTAGAATTTATATTTGTTTAAATATTTTTAATATGAGCGATCAGTTGTAAACGAGCGAGCAAAGTGGCATTCAAATAATGTTTACTTGGTAGTTATATATACATATATATATATATATATATATATATATATATATATATATATATATACATATATATATATATATATATATATATATATATATATATATATATATATATATATATATATTCTTATATATATATTCTTCTTTTTTTAAATTATAATTCGTTCATTTATATAACTATTTTTGTTTTAAGAAATGTGATAAATAAATAAGTCCAGTCTTTGTACCTAATAGGTATATTTTATGTAATATATTAATAAATTATTATTATTTTATCACGCTTTCATCCCGCATAGCAGGGTAGAGAGAAAGTACCTAGTGTCAAGACACTCCGTACTTCGCTTTTCATCGAATTCGAGACATTGCGTGCTGAGTGGTGGAACTCAATTATTTATTACTCATTTAAAAGCTCACATTTCAAATTAAAACGACTTTAGTTTTTTCTTACATGACTTTTTAATAGTAATTTCAATTAAAACTATTTATTCATTACAAAAAAGCGATAACTAACTTTATAATTCTTAAACATTTTGGACAATTCTATAAAAGCGAAAATAATCAACATGTGTGGAATAATTAATTCCACTTAACTCAAATGTAGTTATTTTATTTTAAAATAATTTTAAAAAATAATTTCAAAATATTTTTTAAAAAAGGCCGGTCGTGGCGCAGTGTGACAGCGTCTGACTGTAAACAAGACCGGTTGTGGGCTCGATCTCTACTCGGGGGAGTGATTATATTCAAATTATTTTCACTTCCTCGCTCTGGTAAAGACAAAGTGCGGCGTTGAGTTCCACCACTCAACACGCAATGTCTCGACGTTAGTGGAAAGTGAAGTACGGAGTGTCTTGACACTAGGTACTTTCTGTCTACCCTGCTATGCGGGATAAAAGCTTGAAGCTAAAAAAAATAAAAAAAAATTAGAACGAAGTAAAAAGTCACTAACTACCGTCGAAAAATAACTCAGTCACAATTAAGTCAAAAATATAACTAAGTCTTATCCTTAAATAAAAAATTAGTTAATGCATTTTCTTACATTTTGCTCTTTGTTTATAAATCTAATATACTTTAATTTTATAATACAGAATTAATTTCATTTCTTATGATTCTTCGTAATAAACCTGAAAGTAATAGGTTATATCCAAAAATTAACATATTCCAAAACTTTAATTCTCATTATCACAAAAACAAATTTTTTGAGTTAGTGCCTTTTTGCTTACGGACGTTATATAGTATACGGAAACTATATACGTACAAAACTAGGTGTTTATGAACTATGAAAGTTAAAGTAACAGTTCCTTCACCCCATAGAACTAAAGCGAACAATAATGTTCCAATTAAAGCAGCTTGTTGTGAAATCACAGACTGACGATAAATTCAACGTCAGACACAATGGTGGCTTTCCTTAACTTTTGGCCGCAAATAACGAGTTTTTAACTTTGTGGCAAAGCGAAAAATATCTGTGCGATTACGCATCGGTATAAGGGATGAGAGATTTAATATGTATTTAAAAAAAAACGTATATACTCTTTGAATACAGCAGAATTCGAACGAGCGCCACTTGGAAAGCGCTCTTACCACTAAGCCATGCGATTTACTTTTGGCTATGTTGAAATTTTTATGCGCTTGTTTTCGTTATTAGCATTATTAATGTATTATAATTATTAGGTTTAATCACATTTATTATCCTAACTTTAAGTTTAATAATAGAGGCTGATCGTGGCGCAGTCTGACAGCGTCTGTCTGAAACCATGATTGGTTTTGGGTTCGATTCCCACTCAGGGGAGTGATTATATTTAAATTTGTTTGACTTTCTCGCTCTGGCAAGACAAAGTGCGGCGTTGAGTTCCACCACTCAACACGCACGCAGAAATACGGAGTGTCCTGACACTAGGTAGCTCCTGTCTACCCGGGTATGCGGTATAAAAAGTTTAATCATGCACTAATAAGTAAAGGTAGTTTGCCAAAAGTAAGATATTTGTAGTATAAATAACTATACATTTGAAAAGCCTAAAGTATTCCTTAAAAACTTGATGATAAAGTATATTAAAAATATATATTATAATTTAAATTATAACCCAATCTCAGCCCACAAAGCTATCGCAAAATTATCGCAAACAAAAATACAATATTAATGTACATATTACTCTCAATAAGCGCATATGCTATTGAAAAAGATATAATTATTCAATTAATAATATGACCGATACTTGACCTCCGTTGATAACGGTCTTAAGAAATTTAATATAAAAAAACTACAATGTAATTTTAATAAATTACTTAACCTGAGATAATTCGCTAAATAAACAAAATATTTTGTTATTACTAGGAGATTTGTTAATAAAATTTTGTTTTCCTTTGTAAAGTTATTTTTCAATTGACGGAACTAAACACAGCAGTCTGTCTTAGTAGAAATAGAACAAGTGAGACATAAAAGCTTTAGTAAGCCATAGTTTAATTTTTTATAGTTTATTTTATTTTATTCTACTTTGAAGAGTAGAGAAACGGCTTCATTTCATAAACAATAAAATTCACAATAAAAATATAACCCTGCCTGACGTGCTTGCCTGAAACCTGTCACTTGTGACAGCGTCTGACAGGGTTTCAGTCAGTGACAGCGTCTGACAGTAAACGCGATCAGTTGTGGGTTCAATTAATATTAATTATACTATAATCATTCCTTCAATTAATATTGTGGGTATGATTATATTTAAATTTCTTTCATTTCTCGCTCTACAAAGACAAAGTGTAATACAATTAATATTGAGGGTATGATTATATTTAAATTTCTTTCATTTCTCGCTCTACAAAGACAAAGTGCAGCGTTAAGTTTCACCACTCACTACATAATATCTCGAAATCGGCGGAAAGCGTAGTATGCAGTGACACGAGATACTTAATGTCTACTCTGCTACGCGGAACAGAAACGTGAAACTATTTATGTTTTTGGGTGCTAATTAAGGTTGTTTAACAATTTACATACATTTCTGATGCCTAGTAATTTCCCTCAAATAATTAAATAAAAATAATTATATATGATTTCCTTATCATTAGAACTAAATTAATTAAAGTTGTTGAAATCGAACTTGTAACTAAAACAAATAAATACTCTCCTGAAAGGATATTCAAGCGGTAGTCATTCACGTACTATGCTAAAAAAGCATAAAATAAAAATTAAAAAATATTTTACATACATATATACATATTGGTATTTTACATATTATATTTCTCCATCGTATCATAATGATATAACATTTTGTAACAATTTGTTGTATCGATTCCCACTCGAAGAAATGATTATATTTAAGTTATTTTCAATTCACTGCTCTTGTAAGATAAAGAGCGGCGTTAATATCCACCATTAAACACACAGAGATATGACTTTAGGCGTCTTAACATAAGGTTCTTTCAGATCATCCTGCTATGCGGGATACAGCGTGAAGGGGGTTAGTCGCTAAACGCTTATAAATTAAACCACACTTGAAGGGTGACCCGAGGAAATTACAGAAGGAAAACGGCTCTACTTTCAATAAAAATGTCGTCTTTATTTACGTTGAAGTTAGGCGTGTTAACTCAACCATTTCACTGTTACCACAACAACGATAATGAGACTGACCTATTCAAGCAATTGGGAAGCTCAAAACACTGTTGGATTAATATTTGGAAATATTTTTTTTTATATATATTTTAGGGAAATTTGCAAAATAAAATATATTACAGTCGGCTTATGCATACTAATATTCAGTTTAAATTATATAAGGATATCTTGAATAGAAATCGAGAAAATAAACTTTTTCAGCAAAGGCTGTTTCTCCGATAGCTCTCTTTCTGTTAGAGATAAGGACTATATATATATATATAGAAAGAGAGAACCTAGCGTAGTAGTAAGACACTCCGTATTTCGTGTTCAACCGAGTTCGAGGCATTGAGTAGTGGAACTCAACGCCGCATTTTATCTTACCAAAGCTAGGAAGTGGAAATAATTTAATATAATCACTCCCTCGAATGGAGATCGAACCCAAACAGATTGTGTCACAGTCACATGCTGTCACACTGCGCCACGGCCGACCTCAAAAACAAAATGTAATACAAAATTAATAGTGCATTTTTTCTCACCTTATTTTGCTAATCCCTTTACTATTCATATTTATTATAATTTGCATTTCTTTAATTTGTATACATACGTATAATATAAAACACGCATTAATGGTAATAATAAAGCTTAACTTGAAGTGAATTTTAATATTGCAATATCTGGACACACGGTTGCGTGTGAAGCCAAGGCAAACTAACAGAACTGGCGAGTGTAATATTACACCGTGTATAATATTATATCGTGTGTAATATTACATAAACTATCTGAATCCAATTTTAACTCTATTTTACCTCATTACTAAAAATAAAACTATTTTACCTAAACATGTTAAATTATAATTAATATTCATTAAAGAAGGCGAATTAAGGTTTCAGATATATATAGTAATAAACATTTATTCATTTGACATTGATTGAATCTGAAAAACAGCTTGAAAATTAGCCAAGTCAAGCCTTAAATTTTAATATAATATCTTACATTATAAAAGAAAAATATGTCTTAAACTGCTTTAAAATATTCATAGGAATCTATCTATCATAATATTGAACTTGGCTCTCACATCATACTTATGTGTTGATGGAATAGTGATTATGCTAGAGAAAATACTTCGCTTTCCTCCAAATTCGAGACATTGTCTGTTGAGTTGCGGAACTCAACGCCGCACTTAACTAGAGAGAGAAAGTGAAAATAATTTATATATAATTACTCCTCCGAGTGGGAATGACACCCACAACCGTTCGCGTTTACAGTCAGACGCTGTCACACTGCGCCACGCTTGGCCTCAATGGCCTCATGATATTTATTTGATGTACATCTTTACAAGATATTTAATTTTGTAGTCTCTGTCTTAATTTAAGATCTTTAACCGACAGAAAGTTCAAAGTAAATAGACTACTTACTTTAAAACTTATTCGAGAACTATATTTTTTATGGTAAATAGTGAAGTAATTAAATGAATGTGGTGCCTTGATACAATAGGGGTGATCCTCTAGTATTTAGTGACTAGCTATTACTTCCGACTTTGCTTGTGAGTACAGTATTAATGGTATGGTCAAACAAAGAGTGTATTTTTGAAATGTACATAATTATAAGAAAAAGGTCTTAAAATATTTCATCGTAGATACATTGATTTACATTTGAATAATATTTGATTTGAATCTATTGTCTATCCTGAATTTTTTTTTAAAATACCTCAAGCCTCAAAACGACGATTAGATTCTGACATAAAAGATTTGTTTTTACCTTCACGCTTTTATCCCGCATAGCAGGGTAGACAGAAGCACCTAGTGTCAAGACGTTCCATACTTCGCTTTCTATCGAATTAAGACATTATGTATTGCGTGGTGGAACTCAACGCCGCATTTTGTATTAACAGAGCGAAGAAGTGAAAATAATATTAAATACCACAACCGATCGCGTTTACAGTCAGACGCTATTACACTGCGCCGGCCTCAAGAATTTATTTAACTTATCTTAATTCAAGATGTGATACAAAACAGTCAATATTTTTCATATGTATGTGAATTTTGGTTCTTTGATATATATGTGTAAGTCTTATTATATACACATCAACTAGGAAAACCACTAGAAGCAAATAAGTAATTTTGCTTTTTTTAGCTTCACGCTTTTATCCAGCATATCATTGTTGACAGAATCTATCTAGTGTCAAGACACTTCGTACTTCGGTTTCTGAGAGACCAGAGACAGAAGCATTGATTAGGACTGCTTAAAGAAAATATAATATTTTGATATTGCAAACTGACATCTCATTCATAAGTACATATTTGTAGATATGTGTTATTTTATGTATGGTTTGGTTGAATAATATAAAAATATAATATATTTGTTATTTTTGATGGTTATAAAGACCTAAAAAACATTATTTTTACAAGTCACTTTATTATCAGCTTAAATGAACATGAAAACTGACATTAAAAAAGCACTCCTAATCGATTATAATAAAATAAGAACCAGAGGACAACCCAAAACCAAGACATTGCGTGTTATGGGAACATAAAAATAATTTAATATATTTAAATTTTCTCAAATGGAATTCGAACTCACAACCTATCTACAAACAGACGTCCAACTGCTACACAATTTTACTATTATAAGGTTTCGGTTATAAAATATCAACCGATTCTTTTCGTCATCATAAATCAGTCCCTCCCGGGATTAACGCAACGTTAACATTTAGTTGTACATTTCTAAGAACGACCCAAATAAATTCAATTGTATATCTTTATGTGTTTATGTTCGAATTTTAGTTTACTTTAAGTTGTGAATGTATTTTATATGGTATTTTTTGGTGAAATAGTTGACTTGATACGTATATAGATAGGCACAGTGGTACAATGTCTGTAAACGCGATTGATTGTGTGTTCAATTCCCATAAACAGATCATTTACACATATTTCAATTGTATATTGTTTTTGTCAATTTTTTTTTTGAAGATGAAGCTTCAAATAAAAAATTGACAAAAACAATATACATGCCTCGCTTTTTGGAATTACAGAAGTACGTGGTGAATGGCGGAGCTCAACACCACGTTTTGTCTTGCCATAGCCATAAAAATAATTAAAATATAGTTCTCCTTAGTAGGTATCGAATTTACATAAATCGCGTTTAGAGTGAAATACTCTCACTAATCATCAATGGCCTTAATTGACTGCTAAGTTAGAGAAAAAATTATGTTTTTAAAATATATTTTTTAATGAAAATATAGAAGATTCTATTTCTCTTCGACCAAAGAAATTACTTGAATATTTTTTTATTTAATAAGATTTGGTATTCGAAAGTACATTTTTGAACACCTGACGTTTCGAACACTTTACAGTAGTCCGTGGTCAACAATATATGACGTCAGGTATCCAAAAATATATTTTCGAATACCAAAATATACGCGATTAATCCGGTTAAAATAACTTCATTTAAAATTCTTATTTAATAACAAGTTACGTAAGGAACTGAAAATTTATTACTGCAACTTCAGCGACATAAGTGGGTAAGTTTCAAAGTGATTTCAAAAGCTCTATGTTTATAATACTTAAGGCTTTACACAAGAGTGGATTAATTTTACAATACCTGTTACTTACAGGGAACGTTTAACATTTTGCTACTAAAGCAATATGAATACAGTTTCAGAAACAAGTATATTTTTTTCACGTTTATTGCAACTAAAAGAACTAAAAAAACTTAAATATTAAAACTTAAATAAATAGACATATCTATGTATTAATTTTTATTTTAAGTATTTAAAAAAGGAGCGTCTATTTTTGATATGTATTGTATGTAATATTTGAGTGTAGTGATGTAATGTAATATTTGAGTGTTGGAATTAAATAATATTTGAGTGTATTGATTATTAATTTCACTCGTGGTATAGTGAGAAAGCGTCTGACTATAAACGCGATCGGTTCTGGGTTCGATTCTCATTCGGGGCAGTGATTATATTTAAATTATTTTCACTTCCTCGCTCTGGTTGAGTTGTGGGGCGTTGAAATCCACCACTCAACAAGCTTTGAATTCGGTGGAAAGCGAAGTACTGAGTGTCTTGATACTAGGTACTTTCTGTCTACCTTAATACGCGGGATAAAAAGCGTGAAGCTAAAAAAAAAATCACATACACTTTAAATTTGAAGCTAAATGTATGTAAATGTATTACAAAAATTCTTAAGTTTTTCCTATAACAGTAGGGTAAAGAAAGAGAATTTTGTGACAAGATGCTTTATTCCCTGCCTTTTGTTCAAATTCTTGATATTGTGTTGAGCAGCAGAACTCAACGCCGCGTTTTGTCTCACTAGAGCGCGGAAATGTACATCATTTAAATATAAACATACCTCAAGTGAAAATCGAACCTACAACCAATGCGCTTACAATCAGAAACTATCTCATAACGCAATGATGGTCTATAAATATTAATACTAACCCAAATTAGGGTTTGAATTCACAACATTTTAACATTCTTTATTAAATTTAAGTTCTGAAAATGGGAACATTTCAAAAGTGGTAACCACTTTACAGAATAAAATGAAGTGCCCTAGAATTAGTAAGATTATGCTTTAAGAAACGTGGCTAGGTCATCTCTTAGCCCGATGACATCGTTCTACATTACATCAAAAGAATCACATTTTATATAAAAATTTATATTTTTTTGAATTTAATATTTTCTATTTAAATTTTTACATTTAAAAGCACTCGTTTTCATTTTTTTTTTACTAAATACTTGTACACTTTTGAGTAACTTGGTAGATCGATTTATGAGTAAAATATAGGTTGCCTTAGCAACGTATATCTTACACTGTATAGCTTTGTAAGTATGTTATTTATTTTTATAGAAAGAGGAGACAAACGAGCAGAAGGGCCACCTGATGGCCTATGACCTTCGCCCATGGACACCTACAGCGTTAGAGTTGTAGATGCGGTGCGGAGCGTTTTTGTCATGATAATGGTGTCAAGCCAGTCGGACGATAAACCTCCTACCACCAAATTACTGGGTATATCCTCCTCTTACCTATCCTCCTCTTACCTATCCTCCTCTACTAGCAGCGAAGGAGAATTGTATCTACCCTGTCCTATACATACATACATATTATATACATACATATTGTCTTGTGCGTAATATTTATTTTATTTTTATAGATTATTTCTTTGATATTACTCTGAAGATATATTAAAATTTAATTATTTTCATTTCTCCTCAATTTTCGTCTCGATAAGATAAAGAGCGACGTTAAATTACGCCAAACAACGCTTAATGTCTCAATAGAACAAAATAACAAAAAAGGAGTGTCTCAATAGATTCTCCCTAAATACTCAGTTGAACCTCTAAACATTTTACTTATTAATATTTACATAGCGCAAGACCGAACCCGCTACATCCATAATACAATTGGCTCGCAATAAAAAGCGCCACTATAGAAAATTCCGAAACGATATTCCCATAAAAGACTGTATTTACACAGAATTTCAATGCTCTTATCTGTAGGAAGTAAGACATAAACATTGGCGTAAATTGTTGTTATGAATCCCCCTTTTATGAATCCGAACGAGATATTGCTACCAGCTTATTTTAAGTGTATTATAGCTTTCACTAGCAGGTGTACGCGATTTTACTTGTATCAAAATGATAAAAAAAACACAGAATATATAAACACACTCATAAATGTCAATTAAGTTTTGATTGGTATTAAATTGATGAAATAAAACTATGGAATAAAAATACACGAGAGATACGAATAAGGTGGGATATATGAAATACATTTTAATAATGTATTTTTGCCAAGGCTTCACTCCTCATTCCTAAGAGTCAGAAATAATCTAGTGTTAAGACACTCCGTTGATTGTTTTCCGTCCATAATTGTGGCATTTCGTGCTCAATGGTGAACTGAATGCCTCGTTTTCCCCCTAGTGGGAATAGAACCCATAACCAATCACGCTTACACTGCCCCACGATGGCCTCAATATTTCTTACAAAGCTTTTATCTATCTTAGTGTATAAGTTAGTATCGGTCATATATTGCAGACTAAATTTTCCAGGGTCCAATTGAGTTAAATTAAGGAAAATATCATCAGTTCTTATGGCCATTCACCAGAAAATAGCGGTTAGTATATTTTTATTTAATTCATCCAATACAGATATGAAATGTAGAATAAAATACGTTCAAAAAAACATAAAGTTCTTTAAAAAAAAATATTTGAAATTTGTAGTACAAAAAATATATACAATACATTTGTGAGAGTCGTGGTGCAGTGGGACAGCATCTGACTGTAATCGCGATCGGTTGTGAGTTCTATTTCCACTCGGGGGAGTAAAACAAAGCGCAGTTTAGTTTTATCATTCAACACGCAATGTTTCGAATTCACTGGAAAACGAATTATGAAGTGTCCTGTCACTAAGTACTTTCTGTCTACATTGCTATGAGGGGAAGCGTGAAGCTACAAATTAAAAAAAAATAATAACGTACGTGATAATATGCGTGTATTTGTATATAAATATAAAAATATTTTTAATAGAGTTATAAAATATTTATAATGTAAGATGTTTGCTTGTACGGCGTTCGTTCACTGTCGGTGTACGCTTTTCATAAATGCATAAGATAGATTTCAAGTATTTATTGCATAGTTTTGTAAGCCTTCACCTTATTTATAATTTGTTTACAATTTACACTTTTGTCCTTTTTATATGTAGACAGAAAGTACCTAGTGTCAAGACACTCTGTACTTCGCTTTCCACCGAATCCGAGACATTGCGTGTAGAGTGGTGGAACTCAACGTCGCACTTTGTCTTTATCCAGAGCGAGGAAGTGAAAATAATTTAAATATAATCACTGCCCCGAGTGGGGATCGATTTTCCTACTAAGGAATACGGATTTGCTTTTTTGAAGACATTATGTGCAATACGGCGGAACTCAACGCTGTGTTTTTATAATTTACTCAGATAAAATCTGAGTAAATTATAAAAACGAAAATATTTTATACTTGATATTTTTCAACATTTTGTGTCAAAACATTCCGTTCCTCGTTTTCTATCTAAATAATTAGTACTAGTAAATGAGATGTGTCGAACGGCGGAACTCAACGTCGAGTTTACCGTAATTAACCGCCGAACCACGCTTGTGCGACAATAATTAATGTGAAAAAAATTGGAATAAAAACTTTATATCGTTAGAAAACATACTATATATACTCAATTTATTATATTTACTTGAATAAATGTTGAACGTTAGTATACAATACCACTAAAATTAAATTTTATATAAAAACGGTTAATCAGAATAAGTCAAATAACTGAATTAGCTTATATTACAAGGATTTTATCATATTAATATCATTTTTCATATATACATTGATACAAAAAAATTGAAATATCTGTTTGTATCAATAAAATAACCGCTCTATACTTAATGCAAATTTTACATACATGGTAGAATGGACGGTATATATATGGCAAAATAATATTTTTTAATTTTTTTGTCCGTCTGTTTGATACGCCTGTGCTGATTTTGACCTGACTTCTACTGGCAGATAGCTGGTGTAATGAGGGATAACTTAGGTCCATAGATGTTAAATTCCACGCCAACAAAGTCGATTGTACATGTCATCTGAAATAAAAAATACAATTTTTTTTAATTAGATTAAAAATATATTAAATATTTTCTAACTAGATTAAAAGTGTTCTCCATTTATATAGAAATATTAAAGTAAACTAAATAATGGATTTACTTATTGTATTTTGATTAATTTTTTTGGATTCAACATTGAGTTCTTTATAGTATAAGATATCTTTGCATACATATTTACCTAGATCAACAATTCTCGGTAACTAGGCCGGCATAGACTAAGAAAATACAATCTAAAACTATCATTCGTTCAAAAATAATTAATAACCGACATCATTTCTATTTTAATCCATTCAAATACCTTTAGAATGTATAATAAAGCTAATTTCATTTTAAAATCCACATTTTTAACGATACGATGTGCATTTTCGAGCGCTTTTAACATTAGCAGGCACTCGCTTCCGCTGGGCAATTCCGAAACGCTCTCAAGCCGACCGGGTCAACGATGGACGTCAAAATTGTCACACGTAAAGAATTTCCAACTCAAATTCATGGTCCCTTTGATATTAACACTTGTTAATTTGTTGGAAGCTTTTACAAACGCAGGTGTTTAGTTGAAATAGTAAATAGTTTTTTTTATTTATTTCTTAAATGAATGTAAGTTTTACATGTTACTAGCGCGCGCGGTTTTGCCCACGTCAAAAATATAAAACAGTGAAATTTCCGGAAAAACTAAAAAAAATATAAAAGAATAACAAACATATGCTCATCCGTCTAAACAGGTCAGTTATCATGAGCACCCCAGTAGGGGCTCTCTTTTCTCATTCTTCATGCGTTGACCATGACTCCCTACTTCGTCACTGGTTGTCGTCATCGTCATGCCTGTTGATAACCCATCCTCTACTTACCAGATTCATTTACTCGCCGTAATAATTGATGACTGGGTTCGATCCCAAGCTTCCTGGGCTGTTTTGGTATTGGTCGATAGATTTTGACTCTCAATCTCTGCCAGGAAGTCGATTTGCATCGCTCCTTAAGCAAGTACCACTTAATTTTAGGCTTACGTTTCTCAGCTACTTTTTTTGGAGAAAAGACATAGTTCATGACAAGGAGACAATGTTGGACCATCAGGCTTTCAACAGGAATGACTTTACAGTTAGCCATCCTGCCTATATGATATCACCGGGTCAGCAGTGGGATCCGCTCTATACGTAATAAGTTGCTGAAGATTCTTTTGGTAGACCATGTTCACGACAGCCAAGTTTCTCTTCCTCTGTATGGCGACGACCATGATCATAACCGCCGTGAATAGGTTTAAATATCTCTGCAGCATTATCTACGTGACTGTTTAGATCCCCCGCAACTATGATTACTTCAACAGCCAGCACAGTACGTGAAATATATACTGCTCTGAGAATAAAAAATTTGTAGGGTATTTAGAAAGTTGCTTATACATATATAGTTCGTACATACACTCACCCCTCCCTCAATTGATTATGATACGGATACAATACGTCTTAAATGTAAAATGGAAACAAAACATTAAGCTTCAGAATTTTCATATTGTATTGTCAGGAAACTTGTCTTTAGTTATTATTGTATAAGTCACAATTTAACTCTACAGAACACATTTTATTGAATAAGCGGCTGTGTTCGGTGCCACTTCTTTTCTTTATTGTGACGTTTTCAATTTTTTTTATATATATAGACTTCTCTAAGTTCTATTGGATAATGTAATAAAGGGTAAAATAACAATTATTTAGTTCCTAACTGTTGGTATTGGTAGAATACATGTTATTCGGCCATTTTGTTGACGGCTATATTAGATTTTTTTATAGTGATCTTATCGTAATCCGTCATTTTTCATATGTTTTCGTATCCGGCCATTTTAACTTTATATTGATATAAAATTTATTAAAATATATTATCAACATAGTTAAGGATGTCAACAGGAAACTCAAATTCTAATTATCGTGGCACAGTGTGACAGCGTCTGACTGTAAACGCGATCAGTTGTGGGTTCGATTACCACTCTAGGGAGTGATTATATTTAAATTATTTTCACTTCCTCGCTCTGGTAAAGACAAAGAGAGGCGTTGAGTTCCACCACCCAAGACGCAGTGTCTCGAATTCGGTGAAAAGCGAAGTACGGAGTGTCTTGACACTAGGTACTTTCTGCCTACCCTGCTATGCGGAATAAAAGCGTGAATCTAAAAAAAAATATATATCCATTATATAAACATTTTTTTAGCTTAACATTGTTATTCCGCATTGCAAGGCTTAGTAATCATTAGTTTAAATATAATCATTTCCCATAGTGGAAATCGAACCAAGAACTCAGACCCAATACGGCACGACCGGCCTCCATTATTCGTTTATTTAAAATAATAATGTCTACGAAAATTTCAGTATAAAATAAGTTGAAGGTACACATTATACCAACGATTACTTCGCTCGCTTCCAGCAAGCAAAGCTTTACGGCCAACCTATAAAATCTTCTATTTTTATTGTTACTCTTTTTTTATGAAGTATATTCCATGTTACTGATAACAGCGTGCTCACCTCAAGCACTGTTATCAATGTTTATGTGTTTGAAGGAGCGGCATAAAATGTTTTATAACTTTTAAATTTTTCATGGGGAATCTTTCAGTGTTTGTTCAAGAACGGATTTTATGATTCTTGGCTTTTCAAGTATTTATTTGCTGTTTTTAAGAGTTTTATGGATTTTTTATTAAAATTAATAAATTAGAAAATAAAACGAATTTTATTATAAATAGTTGAAAATTATTCCTGTGAAATAATCTAAAGTAAATGTAATATGATCAAATTTGTATTACTTTGTTAGCTTGATCAATATTTATACCAGAAACATTTGCAATACAGACTAGAATTTAGAACAACATTAGATTTACTTGTTAATACCTAATATTTTGTAAAAACGTATAAAAATTTGAACGCAGCGGAATTCGAACCCGCGCCTCTTGGATACCGTCCAAGCGCTCTGAACGCTAAATCGCTGTGTTCTACTACCAGTTGTTTAGAAATTCTTATACGTTTGTTACAAATTATTTATGTTGTTAGCATCTCTGTTGAGAGAGAGATTTTTTCAAATTCCTACTACTTAAAGATTATTAAGATTTTATTTTAATATTTGTTATTTTTAAAGTTTTATTCCACAATTAGGCTTAGAAAACATTTTTCTAATCCTTTAAAAATAATAAATATTGTTAATACCTTTTTAGTTCAAATACTTATTTCAATTATGTTTGATCAGGTTTCAATTATTTCTATTTTTTTGCTCAGGCAAGACAAAGCGCGGCGTTGAGTTCCCCCACTCAACACGCAATGTCTTGCGTTCAGCGGAAAGCCAAATACGGAGTGTCTCGACACTTATACTTCTTGGCTACTCTGCTATGCGAAATAAAAGCGTGAAGTAATAATTTTCATTTCCTTGCTTTGGTAAGACAAAACGCGGCGTTGAGTTCACCACGCAATACCAAATGTTTCGATGCCGGATGGAAAACGGTCAACGGAGTTTTTTGACAAAAGGTTGTCTCTGACTACCCGTGAAGATGTTTATAATTCATAATCATGTTTTTTAATTCATAAAGACGGTGTCTGACGTTTATGCTCAAACAGTTGTCTTTATATGTTATAATAAAGATTACTACGCGATTTTTAGCTCCACTCTCTGTCTGGCAATGTCTAAAATACGAAGACAAGGCGTCTTATCGCTGTATTCTCATTATCAAGCCTTCAAGAGAATTAGAAATACTGTAAAAGAAATTAAAGTTTAATTTTGAATTTTTGATTAATAAATATAGTTTTAAAAGAGCAACGTCTAAAAACGAGCAAATATATAGTTCGTAAAATCATTTTAGTAGTTTCAAAAATATCTTGGAAACCTTTGAAATTCTATAAAATGCTATAATAAATTCCGCGTGAAATTTAGTTAGCAGGTCACGTCTTCAATATAGCGATTGGTCTCGTGTTGCTATCAATTTTTCGCTTCAGATTTAATTATTCAACGCTCACCGGTATGTAGGGCTCCTTTATTTGCATTTCTTTTTAATTTTTGATATCTCAAATTAAACAATAAATGTATTTTATAAGATTATATAATATAATTTAATAATTGTTTTTATTTCATCGTGGTATAGTTTGGTAGAATCCGATCCGAGATATGATAGGTGGTGGGTTCGATTCCCGCTCGGGGAAATGATTGTTTAAATTATTTTCAAATTGCCTCTCTCTGATAAGACATAATTGGTGACCGATCCCACAGCTGATCGCGTTACAGTTAGGCGCTGTTCCACTGCGCCACGACCGGCCTCATTTTATATGATTATTTAATATAATTTTAAAATTGTTTTAAGGTAATACTGGCACAGTGAGACAGCGTCTGTAACGTTTATCTCCCCCCATATAGTATATATGAATACTATAATTATATAATCATGCCTTGGCTCATGATATGTCACGTGGTTAGGACCCATTTATTGTTGTATTCGTATGTAACTCAAGATGTTTTAGAGATTCAGAGGTAACAGTGTTAAGAAATTTGAATTGCAATATATTAAATTAATATAATTAGCCATCAGAAGGTAATCTTATTCATTATATATTTGCCATCAAAAGGTATCGACTCGTATATGAATTTATTTAACATTAGATAGGGTTTTTCATATTTTTAATATCATTCATTAACCTTCAATTGAGATCACCAACGGCTCGTCCGAGGAAAAGCCGAAGGCGCGGCCTACCTTTCTCCCACTTATAATGAGTCATTGCAGGTAATCATAGTAAGAGAAAAGATAGCCAAAGCGGCCCCACCCCACCGCTAGCCGTGAATTCCGACCGACCGTGATTCTTAAAACCTTGGTATTGAACCCTCGGGGACGCAACGCAATGGAACAGTTAACGTATATGATACTTACAATGCCTTTGCAAACCATTAATTATTAGTTACCTGTTCAATAGTTTATTATAGGATAGATTTGTAATGATGATTGGTTTGTGAGACCAATATAAGCCGTTGATTGGTTTGTGAGACCAATATAAGTCGCGGATTGGTTTGTGAGACCTGTACATGATGGTCTGCCAGACTAATATTACTTTCCGGTTTGTATTATATTCACGCACGGCATATACGTAGCAGCCGCTTGTCAAAACCAACAATTAAACTCTGTTAGGTGCCACCGACATCAGATATCAGCCATAGATTCGCCAAACACTGACAGTCGTATGTCACATTATGCGTTCTATTACCAGACAAGGCGCTAGACAAACAGTCGGACACCATTACGTACTACAGCATTTCGTGAGATAATAGTACAGCACTCCTCTCAGGGACGCCACTAAAACATATTACGAAACGCATGAGGCTTAAAAGCGTCACATAACCATTAATCCCACACCAGGGGTGTAAAACGACATAGAAACAAATTATATCTAAACCCGACGCCGTACAAGTATCGCAAGCGCAACGTGAGACAATGTCAGAGAAGGTACAAGTCGCGTCACCAACGTCAGTTATCAATATGCTATAAGGCTCACTGAACCCCAACAGTCGCGTACCACAAGTTATATCAACGTCCGACGCCGTACAAACATCGCTGCCACAACAGCACAAGACGGGAGCAGTCAAGATATAATCATCCAACATCGCCGTAGCCGTTCACCAAAGGACATTAGGCTCAGTGATGCCGAGCAATATTAGGTTGCGCCATTGACTCCAGTTATCAGTAAGCTATAACGCTCACCGAACCCCGACGGTCGCGTGTCGCAAATTATATCAACGTCCGTACAAACATCGCTCATGCAACGCGAGAAAGCACCAGACATGATAACGTAACATCGCCATAGCAATTCACCAAAGCCGAGAATATTAGCCTAAGTGATGCTAAGCAACATTGGGTCGCGCCACCGATATCAGTTATCAGCAAGCTATAATCCTTACCGAAAACCGACAACGAATATCAGCAAGCCATAAGCTCGCCGAACATCGAAAGTCAGGCGACATGGTGTGTCTCTATCACATAGATCCACTATATGTATCGTCCCATATACATATATTTATGTTCTTATTAGAATTTCATTTGTATAAGATCGTGCCAATATTCGCCATAAAGCCATATATCATATTTATTTTATATGCGGTACGAGTCTTTCAGCTCATCATATATGTTAGTACCTTAGTACATAAGAAGGTTGACTCGACCGCCGCATGCTCCCTCCCTATATATGCCACGCAACTGTTCTGACATTCAGGACGTTGTAACATGAAATCTCTTTAAACATTAAGCCAGAAACTGTATGAATGGACTCGGCCAGACGACGCACGACATCGCCGACGTCGACGAGCCCGGCCGCCTTATTACATGCACAACTGCAACTTCTTATATTACACGAGCGCAATCTGTTCATTACATAGTATATTAAATATTCTATAATTTTATTATAGTCTATTATTATTTATATTGTTAAACGTGATAAGTAGTGGGTATGATTTTCACTTAGGAAAATGATTATATCCATATCAGTCGGTAATAAGTTAATAAATCAAAAATAACTAAATCATGAGTCAGTTATTGCACTGAAGGTGGCTGCGGAGCGGGTGCGTGAGTCCATCGCACAAGAAGACCTGGTTCGCCGCCGCAGACCAGGGGGTAGGAGAAGACGATATGCGCATCTCCAACTCACTTCATTACTTAAGTGTAAATAAGTAATTAACAAGTATTGTTTTATCTTTTTTTTCTCATCAGCGTCAACAGCAGTAGTAGCCAGAAGGAGTCTACTGGAAGATATAGGAGTCACAGCACGCTAGTATGTACTTACCACGCCAAAAATTTGAATTTGATTTGCCAAATAAAAATTTTAAACTTATTTTATTTTGTTTTAATTAATTAATAAAATAAAATAAATAATGGCACAAATAATTATAATTATAAAATATGCTACTTTTGGAATTATAACTAAAGTATTTTAAACTATTGAAATGTTTAAAATAACTTGTTACCCTCGTTGTATTGTTGGATTTTTGCTGTACGGAAAATTACATTTTATTCGGACACATTTTTGTCTAATTTTATATTATATGTACTTACATATCAATCTTATAGAGGGCGATCTAACTGAGGTCTCACTGTAAACGCGATCGGTTGTGGGTTTGATTCCCACTGGGTAGAATGATTTAAAATTATATATATTCCCACCAAGACTGAGCGCATCGTTGAGTTTCGCCGCTCAACATGCCATGTCTTGAATTCGGCGGAAGCGGAATAAGGAGTGTCTTGACACTTCCTATCTATCCTGCTATAAAAAAAATAAATTATTCTACATTCATTTTATATAAAGGGCCATCTAGTGTATTCTATTGGAATTAAATTGAAAATATAAGAACCTTTAGAGTTACTAATTTAAAAACTACGTAGTAAATTTATATATTACCAATAGAGGGCGATGTACAAATTATTGGTTGGAAAGTATATCAATATATTTTTTATATTTTTTATATTTCGTAAATCCAAACCTTTCTAGATCTGTCTTGATGAATAGGTATTTTTTTTTATTTTTACACTTTAAAAAAATTACACGAAAACAAATAGCTTATAATTTTTTATTATTATAAGCTATTTTTAAATTATTATGAAAACTTATTTTAAACACTTCCTGATATAAATTGATTCAACAAACGATTTTCATACTTAATTTCTTATTGTAAACCTAGTGTCTAAACGCTCTGTTCTCCACATTCCGCTTGGATTTAAGACGTTGCATGTAAAATGGCGGAACTCAACGCTGCATTATCTTACCATAAAGGTTCATTTAAAAACTGATTACATGGTACAACGTAAGCAACTAGGGAAACTAGAAATACGCTGTCTCTGGACGACTAGCGCAAACAGTTTTTGCTAACAGTTCTAAGTCATGAAAGCAATGATAGGTGGCGCTAGTCTTATGTGTGTGTAGCTTATTTTGTATTTACTTGCTAATTAAAATTAATGTATGAGTACGATCTAATTATGGTATGAGAGGTCGGGGGAGACCTCGGTTGACCATCGAAAACACAGTATCGAAGATATTGGAGGAAGGTCACGTAATAAGTATGAGGACCCCCCGAAGGGCATGTATGAAGAGGATAATGACTGTGGACGAGGCGAAAGAGGTATGCAGGGACCGTAGCGTTTAGCGCTCCGTGCTCTCTGATTACCTCACAAGGGATAAAGCGTGAAGTTAAAGAAAATATAGAAACTATATTAATCGGATTAATAGCGTATATTTTAGTATTTTTGCATTTTAGCATTTTTGGACACATGACGTTTCTAACACTTTACAGTAGTCCGTGGTCACTGGTAGACAATTGTACGTCTACCTGTATCAAAATGTATTTTGCGAATACCAAAATATACACGATTAATCCATTTGGAACAGTTTCATTTTAAATGTATAAAAATCTCAAAAATCAGAGATCATATATCATATCATAAATGCACTTCATAAGTTATATCGATATTGAAGAAGTATATTAAATATAATAACAATAAATATAAGAGAAATACATATTTCATGAACGATTTATCCGAAAATCAGTCAGAGGTCATAATCGTGACGTCTCTGACTGTAAATGCGTTTGGTTGCGGGTTCGAATCCCACTATTATGATATTTTCGAATAACAAAATACGCAAAATCCGTTTAAAAAAATTTCATTTAAAATGTATGTAGATTATTTACTATTTTTAAAGTGTTATTCCACACTTAGGATTAGAAAACATTTTTGGAAAAAGGTATAAAAATTTTGAACGCAGCGGGATTCGAACCCGTGCCTCTTGGATACCGTCCAAGTGCTCTGAGCGGTCAGAGCGCTTGGACGGTATCCAAGAGGCGCGGGTTCGAATCCCGCTGCGTTCAAAATTTTTATACGTTTTTCCAAAAATGTATGTAGATTATTATATTTTCTTGAGTTATGTAATACAATCTATATGCTAATTTTATTGTTTGTTTTTTTACTACCTTAGGCATAATACTTAGACCTTTATAAATACTATTATTATTTTGTCTTCAAATAATGAAATACTAAGTAATTATATAAAATTAATTAGATTAAAAACTAAAAAAATAATTATATTTATGATTAAAATGTTAAAATTAAAGTCCCAAGAATCCTTAGAGAGTCTCTATATTAACGTCTCTATGTTATATTAATAAAATATTCTACACCATTTTTCTTTTTAAGGCACTTTTAAGGCAAAAATCAATTCAGAGTTTTTCACTTTAGTAAATGTATAGTATTTTGACGTAGGTTTGACAATTTATACCAATACTTCCAAGGACTTGCGGCTTTATAAAACTATTATGAGGAACTTGATATATGTTTTTGTTGTTAATACATTCGTGGAAGTAAAAATATGTATGTATTTATTTGGAAAGCTTTTAAAGTTGGCTTATATGAAGTTAGCCGTGAAATTTTAAACATTATTGTTGGGATAATTGTTTTACTCTTCAAGCTATATTCACAGTTTTAAATAACAACAGATACTAGCTCAATTGTATTTTTAAACCTAAGAATGATACCGCTACTCTAAATTTCTATCTTCAATCTTTTGTTAAATTGGACATAGTTTTATATCCAACAAGAAGACACTGGTATATAGAACTATACCAAATTTAATAAATTTTGATTTATCGAATTTGACACAACGGTCGTGGGTGCGATCCCCACTCGGGGGAGTATTTATGTTTAAAATTTGCACTTACTTGCTCTGGTAAAAGAAACTTATGATAACGTATCATAGGAAAGTCAATGTATAATACATATATAATATATAATATTTTTGCTTCACGCTTTTATCCCGCATAGCAGAGAAGACAGAAGTACCTAGTGTCAAGACACCCCGTACTTCAATTTCCACCGAATTAGAGACATTGCGTGTTGAGTGGTGGAGCTCAACGGCGCACTTTGTCTTTAACAGAGCGAGGAAGTGAAAATAATTGAAATATAATCGGCCTTATATATAATATATAATATATAATATATAATATATAATATATAATATATAATATATAATATATAATATATAATATATAATATATAATAATCTTTATAAAATGTAATAGAATATCAATATAAAAGTAATTAATTCAGTTCAAATTGTTTCAAGAAAAAAAAACCGAAAAAAAATTAAACCACGAGCAAAAGGTCAAATTACAATAATTCATCTAAGATTTTTTAAATAGATTCCAATGAAGATACACTGAATATGAATAGTAATTGATTGTTAATTGAATAAGTGACTATAAAAGTGCTTTTACACATTCGAGTAAGCAACGCTTCAAACTATTTTCATATATTTGTACCTGTATACTAACTAGCTATACATTCTGTTATTTCTACATTAACTCTTGCCAATTACTCGCCAGGAACACTTCCAAGCACTCGTAAATTCAGTCATTTTTTAACGTCAAATAATTTACCAGCAGTTCACTGTAAGTTAAAACCTCAGCTCTGAGAACGACCGGCGCAATAAACTGAGCGGGAGTTTCTCTTTTTTTAAATGCCATTAATTAATTACAAATTAATATTTTTTTATTAATATTATTACACGTTGTGTCATCATTGAAGTCGTAAACTCAATTTAATTTGACAGTTATTACATTACTAAAGCCAACACTTACACATATTTTCTCCGACCCTGCTGTAACTGTATCCAACATATCTCTAATTGAGCAAAAAGAATACAGCTAAATGTGAATTAGTTACTATTCGTAATTAATATGCATAATTTTTATTATGAGTTTTTACAAGAATATTTTTAAACATATATCAAAGCGTTGCTATTCACAATTTCAATAAAGAAAGGAAAATAGTTTATAAATGTATAAAATTTTGTAACCAAAAAAATTGGAGCATACAAACGTACAAACCGACTGAGCCATATGTTATGGTTTATATTTATAGTTGTGTAAATATGAGAAGACTTTTAGAATTGATGACTTGTTACCTTCATATATATTATTATGTTTATCCTGTTTTTATTTTAACTTTAATTATAAAGTGTTTTTATTTTGACGGCAGTACAGTCTGAGACATGGAAGAAAGCGGAATAATAAACTGTGAAATATAATTTAATACTTTTATTCCGAGCCTCTTTACGCACACGTCTACGACATCCCGTCGTCGCGACTCTTACGCGCTTGTTGCTACTTGTTATTGGAGTCAGTGTCTCTGTAAGACGGTTTTGAGCGCGAGTTCTCATCCGGTTACTTTCAAATAAATATACGTTTCTAAAATAAGAGCAATTTTATTATAATATGAACAGTATCAGTATTAATGCACATTATACAGTCACTTATCAGAACATTTGTTTCTTATACAAGGTGTTTGTATGTGAGAGTGCACTGTTTTATAATAATAATTAAAAAATATCATTTAAATTCTTTCGAATTTTGTGAGAGTGGGTTAGTTTTTAAGAATATTTCGAAAGCTTATTTCGAAATATTCTTAAAAACTAACCCACTCTAAACAAGAATAAATAAAAAGAAAATAGAATAAATAAATAAAAAAGAATAAATTGATTGCTTTCTACCTGAAATCAAGACATTGCGTGTTGAGTGCGAACTCAACGCCGCGCTTTGTCCTTACAAACATATTTATTTAATTTAAAAACGGGTATAGTGGAATTTTCGTTTTCTTCGGCGACGCATAATTAGCCTTTACAGTAAAAGCTGTGCTTTTGTTCGTAACTCGCCTTCGATCACAGGTTGAGAATAATAACTCCAGTACAAACCACAGTATCTCGATGACGCTGATAATAGACCCTCCAAGGCACAATCCAAAAATGCCGCCTAAATTGGCTGGAAAGAAATAGTTAAATATTATTTTATGAATTTATTAATAAAGTAATAAAGTAAAGTAGACCGGTCCTCGCGCAGTGACATAGCCTCTGAATACGTAATCGATTATTCGTAAAGGTGAATCGATTTCCACGCGTGAAAATGAATATCTATACAATTTATTCTTATTTTGTGCGCTCTGGTACTTGGGGTTTAGTGGATTACCACGAAACACGCAATGTCTGAAATTTGGACGGAAAGTGGTATTTACTTTTTTTAATTATATTACATTATTATAAAATTCATCTAGACTTTTAATAATATAATAATTTAATAATATTATAATATTTTTTTATTTAGTAGACAAATGTCTTCTAAACACCAAGATGAAATTCTATGACAGTTGAAATATATAATATATAATATATGAGAAAGAGAAGAGAAATAAAGAGAAATATGGATGTTTGTGAATAAAGTCGTTCATTCAACCATTGAACTCGGAAGGAAGGAAGGAATGATTCATTCCTTTTGAGAGTTTCCGTACACGAAGTAAATAGCCAAAGTTCTGTGAAAATTCCATACGTAAAATACTATACGTGAGAATGATATAGTTAAGCAAAACGTGACTAAAAAAACCTTTGATAAATAATTTTACTAGCGTAAAAAATACTAGTTATTTGTAAATATTTTCATTTTTCTGATCTAGTTAGTTAAAATAATGCTTTCTATGACACGTAAAATAAGCGTTGCCTTGGCAACGTTTATAAAATCATCACTACACAAAATTAATGATCAACATTGTAATGTATAGTAATAATTTAATATATTTATAATATTATAAAGAAAATGACGTAGTGCGAAGTTTCTTGGAATATAAATTCCCGAAAGTTATGAAAAATAATCAATTTAATCGAATACAGACCAATCCGTCCTATTATATTTATGATTGACGTTTCAAATAATCATTTCCAGGCTGACTGTTCTAAACACATTTGCAACTTACCGAGCATTTGGTCCCAAGTGTAAAGTACTTCTCTACGATATTTCATACAAGTTGTGTCTGTAAAATGTATTGCGACACGACAGCTGTGATCTCTTTCGCTGTATTAGAAAAAAAATGGATTAAATACTATAATATTAGAATATTTATCGTAAAACGCAATTGGTAGTGGGTTCAAATCCCAATCGGTGGAACGATTATATTATTATTTCTCCTTAGTGATAAGACAAAGCTCAGAGTTGTGTTCCGCCACTCAACACGCATTGTAGCATCTTGAGCCAAGGTTGTCCCTAACAACCCCTTTCTGAGGGAAAATGGTAAGCTGAAAGATTTTAAGCCAGTTTTTATTTCTCTCTGGTCTTCGTTGTTAAGCTCAACACTCAATGTCTCGATTTCCATCGAAAAGCAGTCAATGGAGTGTCTTAACACTAGCTTGTCTCTAATCTATGAAAGATAATGCGTGAAGAAAGTGGCGTTACGGTCTGTCTTAAGTTTAGGCGCAACGGACAAAGTTAGTTCATTCGTTTAGTTCCAAGTAACAACAAAAGGAAAAACAAAAAGCATTTTTTCCCATTAAAAGCACCAACAACTTCCCCTCACATTATGTATGTATATTTGTCATATTCGCTCTCAAACACACACGTAATAAAAGTCATTCGTCTTTTAAACGAGCTCTATCAATTGACAACACTTTTTGTGTTCGAGATCGTTGTTTTGTATGAAGTATGTTTTTCATAGTATAATATCCGCACGCTTTTTCCGCGTAACTGAGTAGGAAAATAGAACCCAGTGTCAAGACAATGCTTTATCCTCGTATTGAGTTTCGTAGTTCAACGCCATTCGTCGTACCAGAGATAGAAAATGGAAATAACTAAAATTCAATAAAATTAAAATTAGTACAGTACATAAATTCAATATATCGATAACGCCGTTACTCATTCAATAAATCTATAAACAAAAGCGCTTTCTCTGTATTTTCCATACAAATCTAAAGCAATAAATTGTATTCGACTGAGAAGACGTACATTTGGACCGAAATTAGAAATGTTAATGTACCATTTTTATACTATATTTATCTTTTATTTAACTGTTTTTAAAGTGCTATTCCTCACTTAGGATCAAAAATTATAAAAATAAAATACTAATAATATTCCTTTAGTACACGTCACTCGTCTATACAGAACAGAACACAAGACCACCTTGAAGGAAAGTTCTATTACAATATTACTTTAACGAGTACGCCCGTAACGACTCCGCTAAATGTACTGTCACTTTTTGTAAAAGATTTCCCAAACACATATTTTTTAATATTTTTAATATTTCGTTAATTAGTTTTATGTAGAAACACTCGTCTCTCTCATCTCGTCCACTACCACTTTACATAACACGTCTGGTTTTCGAATGGAAAGTAGAAAGCTGAAACACTCTGTTCCTACATTAGGGCGTCTTCGACTAACTGCTATGCGGCTATACAAAGCGTAAAGCTGCTCGCAGTAATAATAATTTTATATATTTGTCATATAAAACATATTGATATTTAAGACATTTCCGCCCTATAGAATTGAACCGTGTTAAATTTTATACTATTCCATCTACATAATTTTAGTAAAACGCGTCCAAAGTTTTTTCTTCATATGTTAATATATAAACAAAGTTTTACTCTAATGGAAATTGAACGCATAACCATCGCAGAGTACACAAGTCAGTACTACACCGCAGTCAGATATATTATAACAATATTGAATCTATCCACTTGACATATATTACTATACATGTCTAGTGTAATCCGAGGAGTGTAAATTAATTTGTTTCAGAGATATAAAGCATTGATTTCGATAAATTTGGAATAATACTCATGTGTATGATGAATAATTTCGCAGAACGACTATTAACGCCATTGCAGCGCAGTCGGTCAGTGTATCTGTACACACGGTGGTAGAAGACATGGGTTTGATTTACATTTCAGGGGATTGTTTATACATTCCAGCGGAATTAAACGCGGTTCTTTGTCAAAATTCTGTCTTTCTGTCCGTGAACATTTCAAGAGATCTTTTCAAATTAGAATTATTAAATTGTATGTATATTTAAAACATAAATACCTTCCATCTCGACTCACGCTCACATAGTCCGCCTCCGTCTCATATTGGACGTCGTCGCACTTCTGAAAGCATTCATTGTCCGATATTATATCGCGTATGTTGTTTTGCACTTTATCTGAAACCATATTCATAGATCGAATAAATTATTTTAATATGTTTCTAATCTTATAATAAAAACATTGCATCGTTAGATGCAAAAAGCAGTTTGTAACAAACCCAAAAATCATTTAACCTTTTACTACCGAAGTGCTATTAGAGTCTCATAAGTACGGGCACGTGGTCTGGTGGACCGCCTTAGCTCTAGTAATAGAACATTTTTAATATAATAAAAAATGTTTCTATTTATAGTATTTGTAAACATTTACTTTGCAGTCTCAAGTAGTTTGAGAGAAATATTATCTTTTACGTTAATAATTATAATTTATCAAACAACATAAAAATAATAATAAGATCTTGATTTTCGGGTTTTTTACACATTTTAAATAAAACTATTTTAAACGGATTAATAACATATATTTTGGTATTCGAAAAATAATTTTGAAAACCTGACATTTCGAACACTTTACAGTAGTTGGTGGTCACAAGTGAACTGAGGAACTATCTACCAACAGACAAATACCACCTAAATGTACCAAGCCAAATACAAAAATTAGCGTCATAGGAGCGTTGAATGCTCCACAGTCGAGGTAAGTAAATAGAAATCGCAGTCGCTAACAGTGATAAACTCTTGCAAGTAAATAGTGACGGATATGATTATTTACAACACCAATGTTTAGACTCCGTATCATATTTACTCACTCCATCTCTCCTTATCATCCATTTCACAACTAATTTTCTAAAATTTGAAAGACTACGCGACGATTGCTTCACGCTTTTTCTCACGCGTAGCAGAAAGTAGTTAGTCGAGGCACTCCGTACTTCGATTCCCACCGAATTCGAGACATTATGTGCTAGGTGGTGGAACTCAACGCCACACTTTGTTTCACTTCACTCACTTAGCGATAATCACTTCTCCGAATGGGGATCGAACCCACAACCGGTCGCGTTTACAGTCACACGCTGTTTCACTGCACCACGACCCTCTTCTTCCGGCGACGATTGGAGGGTTAATTATACATTTATAAAACATTTATCTAGGGAATCCGCATACAAACGAATGTGGTTACAATAAACGAAGTCGCAATTGTCTGTAAATTATTTATTGCGGACATTGCTTTAACATTTTGGTAATTTATTTAATGAAAATATACTGGAATTTAATTAAAAATGTCTTTGCAAATTATTCTACAGTTACTTAATAACTTTGATTTGTCACGAAATGACTCTTCCGACGACGACGCACAACAGGCTGGCCAGGCCCGGAATGCCACTTGCTGCCGTCTTAGATTAAAAATTTACAGAAATTATATATTCATAGTTTAAATTTTCAAATAACTATTTTAAAAGTATAATATATCTTATAATAATTGTATTTTTAGTGGGTTCCAAATTATTGTGAAAAATACAATAACTTTGTAAGTTAATTTAGTTTGCTGATGATTTTACGTTATGGCTTCTTTATAATTATAACGATATTTTAAATTATTTAATGAAATTATAATTCCCATAATAATTTCACAAGAAAACTTCTGACTTCGAAACATTTCAACCATGACTGTGATAAAAATTACTTTTCATAGTCTTAATTAATATATTATTTCACGTTTATTTAATTCATTTGAATGTTAATAATTGAAATTTAAACTTTAACGAAAATATGTTTAGTTTTTTAGACTAATATAAAAAACAATTTTCAATTTTCAATTGACTTTCTGTTTGAACAACTTTTATTGACGTAATTAAGCTATCTGAGAAATAATTACATTATATTTCTTTTTACGTGTGTCCACTTAAACGGCTTAAACGGCGTTGGTTTCCGAATTCAACAGCTAGTTTCTCAAAATTAGGCGAAAAGAATGGAGTATGTTAACACTAATGTTGTCTCCTGGTGAGCGGGTGGAAACAACAGTTATGTGTCAAATGGACCGAAATAAACAATACGTTATAGAAAGACTATTATTAATTTTACCTTCCTTTCCGATGAACATAAAAAGGGGTTTAAAGTGTACGAGATAAAAGGGTCGATTGTTTAAACGGAGTTTAGTTAGCAAATAGCAGGGGTGGTCAGAGAATACTTAACGTAAACAATTCGATCCATTGCGTAATAAGTGGCAGAACTCAACGCCGCAAATAATATTTATTATAAAAAAATATTTTAAAAAATATATATAAGCATATTCATACACACTGTTTAATTTATGTTCTTGTATTATAACACTGTATAATTTTATATTTAACTAATACAATTGTATCAATGTACGTTCGTACGTGTACATGTTTTTATATATATATATATATATATATATATATATATATATATATATATATAAATGTACGCGACGTTATCGATACCTAAAATGTATATTATTTACAATAACAAGAAGGATATGATGATTGCTTGGATGCTAAATTCAATATAATATAATTTTTTTTCGGTTGAACTTGAAAATAAAACCATTACTTCAAGCGTAACATCCCAACCACAGCGCCTATAGTACATTATGGGAAAGCTAATAAATTATTTCAAGTGGAAAAGCCGACCGTATAATACAACATTTTGTGAATATTAATTGCTTCATCCTATTTGTTACCTTATAAAGGAGATGGTTTTGAACATTGCTAAAGATAACAATCATTATGTTTATCTTGTTAAAAGATAATGGATGGTTGTAGGTTCGATGCCTACTTGGGGAAATTATTGTAATGGAACTGGTTTTAGTTTTGTTCTGTTGAGTCTGTCTGAAGCACGGCGTTGAGTTTTGCAAATAACTTGTTTTGAAACTATTTTCTTACAGTCAATAGCGCAAATTCAATATAGTGAATTCCGTTTGAAGCAACTGATCTAGATCAGTATTGTCACCTTGGAATTTCAGAGATTTGAAAATTAGTTGGACAGAAAGTATCTAAATAATTGAAGCATTCCCCCGAGTGGGAATTCAACCCAAAACCGATCACATTTACAGTCGCATGCTGTCCCATAGAGCCACGATTGGTCTCTAACCTTATTTAGGTACATTTATATACATAATTCAATGTATTAGCAATATCAATACAAGTAAATACATAGAAAAGCAATTTAGTATTTATGAAGTGAGGCAAGGATTACGGAATAATCCTATGAAATCTCCCAATGTATAATATTACTATTCACTTCACTTTGATGTGCTCTTTAAAAGTAATTGTCTTGAAATTGTTAATATTTTAACTACAAAATCCTATGAAAGTTTCATAATAATACGAGTAATATAAAACTGGTAAAGCAGTAGTCAGTACTACTGCCTTAGCTCACAAGTCACATTCACATCAAATGACCTCACCTAACATCTGATACACGCAGCTGAAGCGCTCCCAAGTGCAGCTCGGATAGTCTTGTACTCCCACATCATTTGCTGAAATTTGATTAATATTAACTACTTGTCTCCTGCACCTGCCTTGCTTATGTACATTTTGTGACTAGAAGTGCCTATTTCTATAGTCAACCGCTTTACTAATAGAACATTACGCCTATAAATCTTGCTCTCACAGGAGCTTTGGGAAATCCTCTCTTAGTGTTCCTTACACTCTACACAGAATCACCATATTATTGTCAAATTTCAGTTTTTTGCTCCAAGCAGTTTGGACTGAGCGTTGACTAACTTAACTTATATTGAATTAATGATTTATGATAAGCGGAACTCAACACCGCGTTTTGTCCCACTAAAGCGAGAAAATGAAATTAATTTAAATATAATAATTCCCCTGGACGGGAATGGAACCCACAACCGATCACGTTTACAATCAGACCCTATTCTGTGTTTAACTTTAGGTGTGAGGGATTTGGAGATGGGAAAAAGGCATGACCGGTATTGTGGAGGACGTGACCGTGTAGTCCCTGTCTTGTATGGCCATCTTAGGATTGTATATATACTACACTTACAACTGTAATGAAAAGGCACACAGCGACAGTAATGCACTACTTCCTGCAATATGAGAGTAGTCATGCACGCTTGATACGAATTGGCGATTGATTTTGTATCCTGAAAGTTTTGTAAGAAACCCCATATTATTTATATTATTTAAAAAAATGTACTTCCGTTTATATTTATTAATATGCATATTTCAAAATTGGCAAAAAGCGAAAAGTATAGAGTGTCTTGACACTAATACTTTCTATCTATCCTGCTTTGCGGGATAAAAGCGTGAAAGCTAACAAAACAAACAAAAAACAAGCAATTATTACAAAGTGAACAAAATCGTTACTTACGCTTGGTAAAAAGCATTTTCGATTAGATAAGGACAAAGCCTTTACATCGTCAGATGAATCGATAACCCAAACACCGACAGTGACGTCGAAGAAAGTGGCCGCCGTTAGTGTTATGGCACTGTCTAGGAGAGTTATGTTGTCCTGTTTATCAAATACGTAGAACTAAAAGCATATATTCAATATGAAATAATAAAATTTGTGAGAGATCAGAGTTCGATTCCTGTCTGGGGGGATGATATTATTTAAATTACTTTCATTTTCTCGCTCTCGTAAGACAAAGCGCGGTGTTGAGTTCCGTTATTCAACGTGCAATGTCGGCAGAAAGCGGAATACAAATTGTCTTAGTACTACATATTTCCTGTTTACCCTGTAGTGTGGGATAAACGCGAGAAGCTAAAAAAATAAGATAATAAATAAAAACCTAAATATATAATAAAATATCAGTTCATCAGATAGTTATTGTTTAAATCGTTTATGTGTTTGTGCGTCTGTGCATGCTAATCTCAGAAACGGCTTAGCTGATTTTAATGCAGTTCTCACTATTTTATAAAATTTGGTGTTTTATTTTATTTCAATTGGTCAATCAGTAAGGATGTTACATCAATTTGAATATTTTGTTCGACAAAAGTATAGCAAGGAGCAAGTCTACGCAAACAAAGTTGCGATCACAAGTGAAGTGATCTAAGGTAACACACATGGAAGCAATATTCAATTAATGTCGCTTTCATTTATTCGTTTCTTTGTTTTGTTTTGAAATTAAACATAAAAACATAAAGAGATTTTCTTTCGATATAAATATTAGAATGAGTTTATATATCTATTAAAATTCCATAGCATATAAACACCACCATGGTGCAATGGGACATCCTGTGACTATAAACGCAATGACTATAGATTTGATCTCAAAGCAGGAGTGATTGTATTAGGAAAATATATGGGTAAAATCCATGACTGAAGAACAAAGCGCGGTGTTAGGTTAGACACACTCACCGAGACAAAGCTGTCCCTGGAGTTACCTTTGTTAAGTAATTTCTTATTATTCACTATTATTTCCAGTCCTTCTGATATCTCGACGCCAGTACGTAAGTTGGTGTCGTTTGCTGCGTGTTTTCTAAAATTAATATTCTTATTAAATGTTTTTTTTCAAATAATTTCAAATAAGTAAAGTTATATTATAGGGAATATTTAAATAATTATATTTAAATCTAATTTGCCCGCTTTGGTAAGATCAAAGCGCTGTTAACTTTGCTGTACAATACGTAGCTCAAGACGATGTCAATTAAACAACCGAAAATGGAGTGCTTTCAGTACACTACCATGAAAAAAACGGAGAATAAGGAAAATATCTTTTATCCTTATTTATGAAGTATTTTTAAGTTAATATTGAAAAGAAGTATAGAAAATAATTGTGTTTTAAACATTGAAATAACATTAAATTTAAGAATTACTCTCAGTTCGATATATTTATCTGTATAAGGTAGCACACGCGTTACTAAGAAACGCGTACTTTACTTGTAGGAAGTGGAAAGAAAGACCAATAACACTCGTCATGACTTACCTCAAATAATCAATATCGAACTGACAACAATATCCAACGATTGTAAAGACGCTTCGGAACATTGAAGAGCAATCTGTTGGTCTCGACCTCCACAGACATTCTTTTATTAAAACTTCACATGGTTTCTTCAGCTTGAATGGTACAAATATTAAATATTAAATATATAGACATCTGTATACAAAACAAATCTATTAGAGACTTGGGCAGTAGCAGAGTTCCTCGGTATTCTTATGAGAGCGGGAAGGAGACGTGACTTTACTTTTTAAAGAATAAATTCTACGATAAATATATAGTCACTAATTAATTATAATATTTAATGATGAAAAGTAAAAAACACTTGCATTTTATTTGTGAATATCTTTTACATTAGTTGAGTTGAGTGTAGTGATCCCTCACTTGGGGATGACCCTGATAATTATAATCAATCGATTGTATATTGAAATTATTTCCATTTCTAGGTTTTGGTGATACAAAGCGCGACGTACTCTTTGATACGCAATGTCTAGATTTGGACACTAAAACAGACAGTCAACGGAGTGTCTTGACACTTGTTTCTCTCTGACAACTCTACTAGACAGTAAAGCTTGAAGCTGTAGTATGTAAATACAGACCATGTTTAACAAATCTTCATATCTGTAGCCCATATCTCTTAGAGTTGCATGCATTTTCTTTACAATAATATCTGGTACGTTCTCTTTGTTCTTAACATCGGTGAAACTCGAATAGAACCTTGCTATGTCATCATCAGTATATCCACGTAACTTTCTGAAAATGTATATTCTTTATTCTTACCTGCATTTTTTTTCTTCACACCTTTTCTAGACTAAAATATATATAAAAAAAACATATATGTTTCCGTTTGCCGTCAATGACAGAAATATTTGAAACATTTTTTCCAAATGTACAAAGTTGGTAACTATATTAATTTTTATTAGTAAGTAGTATTTTATTAGTAACTATATTTAAATATATTATACTTTTATCAATCAATATCAATTGATTCTCTTAGTAAGTGTAATAATTTTTTTGGTAACTTACACGGCATATAGAGTGTAAACAATTAAGTGACATTACGGTATCCGCATACAGGGGAGCAAATGAATATCTCGGAGCTCTAACAAATATTAATCAAGTATAATGAGCGGTTTAGACTTTGATGTGAAATCAATTCTGCTTATTTATTATAAGTACATTTTGAAGTTAAATAAAAAGCTATATTAAAATGGTTTATTTGTTTAAAGTAAGAGCGGAGAAATTAAGTTCATTCTTCAAACGGGTATCGAACCCACAACCAATTGCGTTACACACAGACGACCTGCGCCACCATGACCTCTTCTAGAGGTCTTAAAAAACAATATTAAAAAGCAAACTTACAGTATTTGCGTAGTGTTGCCCGTGTTTGGTCCGTAAATAGACTCTGGATCACACACACTTACCGCAGGGAATGCAATACGGTCGACGGGGTAGTGGGTAGACTCTACCTGCAATAACGCACTAATAAGTTTAAGTAAAGAAATCTAAAAATATACGAAAAGTAAAAGGTTCAAACCTTTGTTTACTAAGAAAACATTATTTATTTATCTATATAAATAAAATTGTTTTGTATGTTTGCAATATAAAAATAACAGCTGTTAACTAAATACATATATATGTTTACATTGTGCAAATACCACAATCATATTTATTTTTATTTTTGTCTATCTGTTGGTTCCGGCTAATCTCTGGAACGGCTGTAACGATTTTGACAAGACTTTCACTGGCAAATAGCTGATGTCATAAGGAGTAACTAAATACTTATTTTAAAATTATGAAGATGTCAAATTCCACGTACACGAAGTTACAGGCATAGTGTAACGGTATGTACTTATGTATATATTGAAATATAAATATGTTTTAATATTTAAATCACATATGTCTATTAAACGCACACATAATAATATTATATAATAATAGACTATAATAAAATTATTAAATATTTAATACACATAGTATGTAATGAACAGATTGCGTTCGTGTAATACAAGAAGTTGCAGTTGTGCGTGTAAATAGAGTGGCCGAGGTCGTCGACGTCGGCGATGTCGTCGGGCTGAGTCGTCTTTCATAGAGTTTTTGACTTAATGTTTAAAGAGATTTCAGGTTACACCGTCCTGAATTTCAGAACAGTTGCATGGCATATATAGGGAGAGAGCATGCGGCGGTCGAGACCTCCTTACATGAAAGACTCGTACCGCAAATAAAATGTATATAATAATAAATATGATATATGCCTTCATGGTGAATATTAGCACGATCTTATACTGAATGATCTTATAATGAAATTCTAATAAGAGGAATCTATGTGATAGAGACACTTCAAAACCATAATTGAATACCTGAATAGTACTACTGTTACTTCAATCGGCCTTACTGGTCGACTGAAGAGTGGTTTCGATTTATTATACGAACTATTTAAGAAAAAAACTACACTTAATCGTTGTATAGTTATTATTAATTTTCTTAAATTAAATGCTTTTTAAATATTTTAACTTTGTCTCAAACATATTTCATATTAATTATTTATTCTATTATTTAATAAAAACATAAAAAGAAATATATTTTCAATATAGAAGTAACAGTATCGCAAGCAATGAAATATTTTTAGTATAATACAATTGACTTACAACAGTAAAAGTCGGGTAATCTACAAACTTCCTCCATATCATGTGGCTCAGGTACGCGCACAAACTTATACTGGACACAATTACCGCACTCCAAGTCATATGTGTCCACCAACTAGAGTTACTGTACAAATAGTAAACACCGTGTAGGGTGCAGTGCTTCCAGAATTGTTTGATTTTTCTACGTAATTTTTCGTATATGTTCCTACGAGGCATTGTTTTTCTGTAAATATGAAATTAAAATATATGCAGCTTCGCACATTATCGTGCATAGCAGGTGGTTAGAGACAACCAAGTGTCAGATACTCTATGGACTGTTTTTCGCTCGAAATTGAACCACTGTGTGGTGAGTGATAAACTCAACGTCGTGTTTAGTCTTACTAGAGTGAAGAAAAAAATATATAAAATTAAAATAATGTAAATAGATCTTTAAAGATAAATATTTAATATTCCCCCGGGTGGGAATATAACCCACAACCGATCGCGTCTATAGTCAGACGCTGTACTACTGTCCCACCACAAATTTATTATAGGTTTTTTAGCTTCACGCTTTTATCTCGCGTAGCAGGGTAGACAGATACTTTCTGTCCTCCGATTTTACTCCAGCAGAAAACCATAATGATGGCGTTTAGAGATTGATGCTGTCTCGCTGGCAACAAAATAATTAAATATAAAAAAATATTTAAATATTCAATTCGTTTCTTACAATATTATAAAATAACAATTTACGTAATCATATTTCATTTTAATAGTGGATTATTTTTTTATACAATTGTTTTTTATTCCAAGCGGAAAAATCAGTGTGAATGAAACGCCAAGCGCTACGGTGTCTTGATACTAAGTACGGTCTCTTCGTGCTCTTCGGGGAGTCCTCATGTTTTTTACGTGACCTTCCAGTATCATCACTACTGTACTTTCGATAATTAAACGAGGGGAGGACTAACTGAGGATAAGAAACCGAGGGGAGGGACGAGAGAGGTATCTCTTGCCACTCACCTTTGCTTTACATATATTTCTTACATCACTCATCCTCTCGACTTGCCTAAACCACCTGAGCACTTTCTTCTTCATTCTTCATGTAACATTCTCGCTTATCCCTGCCAGTCTGTGTATCTTTTTTGAATTGTATTGAGTTATTTTAAGCATAGTATACAATTGTACAACCAAGAACACTTGGACGGTTACCAAGAGGCGCGAATTCGAGTCCGCTTATATTGAAACTTTATGTATTTTTTAAGTATTTTTTTTAATATTTTTGTGACCCTTGTGGTGTAGTATGACAACATCGAACTGTCAAAACTATTGTTGTTAGGTTCGATTATCGGGTATTCGGTACAGACAGTAGACAAAGCTGGGTGTTGAGTTCCACAAACTTAACACTAATCATTTCGTAGGGATAAAGCGTGAAGCTAAAAGAATATTGCACCATAAGATTGTGAATAACACTTCAAAGTATCATAATAATGGATTACCTTTCTTTGGGACAGTGATTTAATAACACTCGTAGACCAATACGAACAAGCACTTTCATTATAACTGAGTTTTATTGTTGATGTACTTGTCAATAGTCATTAGCTTAGTGGGTTTGAAGATTGAAGACAAGTTGTTGGAAGGATGTAATTACGAATCCATTTGGTGATTTTTTAATACATAAAGTATTAAGTGAATGTCTTAAAATTTATTGAAATATTAATTGAAACTCAATTTAAACTTTTCATATTATATTAATTCCGTACTTAGCTTTCCACCGAATTCGAGACATTGCGTGTGGAACTCAACGCCGCACTTTCACCGTCAACACCAGAGCGAGGAAGTAAAAGAATTTAAATATAATCACTCCCCTGAGTAGGGATCAAACCCACGACCGATCGTGTTTGCAGTCAGACGCTGTCCCACTGCGCCATGACCGGCCTCATTCATTTTGCGAAGTACGGAGTCTTGACACTAGGTACTTTCTGTCTACCCTGCTATGCGGAATAAAAGCGTGAAGCTGATAAATCTATTCAAATTGGGATGAACGAAAAACGTTGTTAAATTCCGCCACTCAACACTCCACTCTCAATTGTCATCTTATTTGAACTGAACATGCTGAACTAAACATGAAATCTTACATTCCCACAAGTGGGAACTCGATTTGAACTTGAAAATAATTAAATTTCAGCCAAATATTATAGATTCATATAAATTGTATACGTAATACGTAGAGTGTATGAGTATAAATTGATTATTGGGGTTTTAAATGACGTACTCGTATTTATAGTCGAAATAATATAATTTTGGAAGTAATATTGATGACGTTCAGATATAAAACATTTACATATTTTTTAAATTTTACTATTATTTAAATAATAAAATATATAAACTCTATATACTTTATTTTATAACGAGGCCGGACGTGGCGCAGTGTGACAGCGTCTTACTGTAAACGCGGTCGGTAGTGAGTTCGATCCCCATTTAGGGAAATGATTATATTTAAATTATTTTCATTTCCTTGCTCTAAAAAGACACAGTGCGGTGTTGAGCTCCACCACTCAACACGCAATTTCTCGAACTCGGTGGAAAGCGAAGTACGAAGTATTTTGACACTAGGTACTTTCTGTCACCTTGCTGTGCAGGATTAAAATTTATTAGCGTGACGCTAAAAAAAAAATACACTCACAAACAATCAATAATAGATTTATCCGTTTTTTCTTTCTACAGAATCCAAAGAAACACGTGTTTTTTTCTTCGTGTTTTAAGACAACGTAATTGATTGTAGGTTACACTCGTGGAAATGACTCTACTTAAATTACATTATTTTCTATGTGATAAAAGGATAAAGTGCGGCGTTGAGTTTCGCAACTAAACGTGCAATGTCTCGAATTCGAGAAACAGTGAACAGAGTGTCTGAACGTTAGATTCCTCTAATAATCAATACGGATAAGGTTCGAAGCTGTTCCGTAACTGAACCTTAACTTAGTTTTTGAACAACTGTTTATGAAAAAAATTATATTGAAAATATTTTCAAACAATCGTTATAAGAACAAAACAGTATAACCAGTAATGATACTCTGGAAAGACTTTAAGTGTTCTTTTGTGTTTGATTGTACCTAAAGTATATTTGAATAATAAAGTACTTTGAAATTATTGTTTTTGACACTAAAGTGTCTCAGTTTGGACTCACTTGAATTGTTGGCAGTTTAAATATTACCAAAAGGCGTATATTGACACTACATGTTGAATTAAAGAAGTACTGCTAATTTTTATTTTGTCCCCATTAGGTTAGGCAAAGCAGAAGAATTCAAGAGAAAACGTTCTCAACCGGTTTTATAGATAACAGTAAGAGTTTAGTAAAATGCGACCTTAAGGCATTGGAAAAACGCGAACTTAAAATTAAATAAATTATAAATAACATGTTCCTACAAATATACTTCCTAAGCATTACCCACGAGTCTGTATTTGTAGCGGTATTACCTGAACACTACTGGCACGTGGTCCGTGTGTTATGTTAGTTATATCTGACAATTACTGTTCCTGTTACTTACACTGTACGTATTAAATGTATAAGTATGGCGCAAGTATGGCGCGTAAGCGCAGTGGTATTGCGTATGACAATAAACGAAATTGGTTGTGGGTTCAATTACTCTCGGGGAAATGAATACAATTATAAATTTATTTCTCCGTTCTGGTAAGACATAGCGCGGCGTTGATTTCCCCACTTAACATACAATGTCTCGATTTCTGGCAGAAAGTGGTTAACAAAGCGTCTTAACACAAAGTCGTTTTTAAAGTTATACATATTATATTCCATTCAAGAAAAAATATGAAAAAATGAAATAAAAAAATAAAGTAGGAGAGTGAAAAACAGAGTGTTTTGACATTGATTTCCTTTAATCTTTGTGAAACTACGAACCGTTAATCATATGAGTCATTTGAAACTCTCCAATATGAAGGCGGTGCCTTTGAATGTGACGTCATCTAAGCGCTTTGTACTGTCAGTTAAAATCTGGCATTTCTATAGGAACGAAATGAATATCTTTTTCTCTTCTTTGTTAGCCTTGACAGCTTAACTTCTGCATTTCAAAACAAAATATATATTTTCAACTTTTTTGCAAACATTTTCACGCACACTCTGCTCTTACTTTGCAGAGCGCAACCACAGCCTCCTCTTCCTCAGTAACTTGCCAATCATAATATAAAAGGATTTTTGAAAATTGACGCGTTTAAATAAACAAACAGACAAACTTTCTAAACGCTATGTAATATTAATATACTCGTATATATTTAAGAAAACTAATTTGTTTGCATATTTTACAAAATAAAGACAATTTCATTTCTCTTCATTATTAACATTTTATATGAATAAAATAGAAATATCTGTTTTCACACATTTTACTTAGGCTACTATTTTTATTTAATACTTATATAATAAAGAGATCCAAATATGTTAAGTTGCTCGTGCACGAAGTCGCGGGCGCAGCTAGTATACAGATAACCGTATACCAATGTGACGTACAAAAGCGTAGGAGTGTAGCATCATTAGCATAGTCTAGGTTTAATACATTATTAAAAACATTTTCTTGCTCTCCCATTGTTGTGAATATCAAGACTTCGAGACTTCAGGGCTACTTGGAACATTAAAGAAGTATTAATTAGGATCTGTTATGAGATACGATACGAAGTAGGATGATTTAATTAATTATTTATGAAATAATCATCTTAAGTAACGCTATTATATTATAATAAATAATTAGATTTTATTTAAAAATATATATAAGTTGTGTCAGTAACATCGTAATAAGGCAGAAATAACGGTCAAGTATACTTCTAAGAAACACATTAAGCACTCATTATATGTGTCATCTGAAATTAAAGTAACTTCTAGTTCAGAAATGCAATAGTTTGTAAGGACGTTTGTTTTCGCATTTTTTATCTTATGTATGTATTTTTCTTTGTAATAAATAAGATTCGGGACCAGCGAGACGACACGACTGGTGACACACACATACACACACACACACACACACACACACACACACACACACACACACACACACACACACACACACATGGATGCGGGGAATGTTTATGTTGAAACTATTTTCAATTCTCTGTTTTGATAAGACAAAGTGTGGTGTTCAGTTCCGCCTCTTAACACGTAATATAACGTCTCAAACTCAGATTGAAAATAGAAAACGTGTGACTCTAGACTTTATTTCTTCATTTCTCTTTTCTTACACTGAGTAGAATAGATTGATACATACATGATCATACCGATAGTGTAAGTATGAAATTAAAATCAATACTTTTTAATCTAATTTGAGTCCATCGGGGCGCAGTGGGACGCTGTCTGAATGGAAACTCGTTTGGTTTTATGTTTAATTCCCGAACGGGGGAATGAATATATTCAAAATAATTTTTATTTCCCAGCGCAGGTAAGGCAAAGCACAGTGTTAAATTCGCCTTTTAACACGTAATACCTCCTTTTCGAGAGGAAGTCAACAAAGGAGCAGTCAACAAAGTGTTTGTACTCTAAGTTGTCTCTGACCTTCCTATGATAAAGTATAACTGCTTTGTTCTACAACTAGAACTTCCTAATCGTATTATCATTCCCATTTTTACTTGAAAGCGTTTTCCCATACATCTCAAATTGTACTAAATTATCATTTTGAATGGAATATTGGCAGTTGGGGATTCATTCAATTGAAAGTGAAAACGGTCTTTAATCTGTTCATAGCAGTTATTTATGTTCACTGGAATAATTAATCTCAGATTAAATTACATTTCCTCTTTGTAATATTAGAAAGAAGATCCTATGACAGCTTTCTTAAGAAGTAATTCGACAATATACATTTTTAATTGTAGAGGTCTTCGTGGCGCAGTGGAACAGCGTCTGACTGAAAAAGCGATTGGTCGTGGGTCCCATTTCCACTCATAGGAATGATTGTAATGAAATTATTTTCATTTATTCGCTTTGGTAAGATAAAATGCAGCGTTGAGTTCCGCCACTCAACACGCAATTTGCTCACGTAGATACGTATACAATATCATGTATATATGTATGTAAGCATTTGGTAAAAACTAGTTATTTTTATTATTCTTACATACAGATATTTCAATTTAATTTTAATCCTATGATCACTATTTATGTATATCTACTAATATGTATGTATGTAAGCTTTATATATATTTACCAAACGGGTGGACCTCGAATACAGTAAGCAAGCCGCCGACGTCCTGTACGATATGGGTTCGAATGTACGCGGGAGTCGCCGAATGAAACACGATATGCTAATACGACGATTGATAGCTTGCGGCTTCTTAAATATATTCCTATTTTTTCTTCCTATATTTCTTTCTGTTTTTCTTTATATTTTTCTTCCATTTATAAGACCATTCACATCACTGAGCGTATCGAACATCGACAACCGGCCGCGGACATGTCGTAAGCTACACCGCAAGCCACTGTACCGGAATGTCTTTATTTTGTTTACTATATTTACTATAAAGCAACTGTTCTTTAACAATAACTGAAAAACTATGAATCGTACGTACATTTATCTTACGTCAATTGCCAGTTTACAATATTTTCTATTTAACGACACATAACACAATTGATTATTTTAATATTAAATGTACACAAATAAAGGAAATGCTTTGCTATTTTAAAAAGTGTTTTTCCACACTTAGGATTAGAAAACATTAAAAAAAAACATGTACAATTTTTTAAATGTTTTCTGAACAAAATTCTTTACAGCAGACGACAATTATGCATTAGAAACCAAATTATGTAATTCCTATACATATCCGAAATGTTTGAACCTATTCTCCTATTAGATAAAATGATAGTCAGCAATAATGAATTACAAAATGTACAATAATCAACAAATTGCTATTTTAAATACAAATAATTCTATAAACACTATTAATACTATGAGTATGATATACTGAGGATCGGTTGTCAGTTCGTTCCACACTCGGGGGAGTGATTACATTTAATTTTTTTTTCACTTCCTCGCTCTGGCAAAGTCAAAGTGCTGTGTTGAGTTCCACCACTCAACGCGCAATGTTTTGAATTCGGTGGAAAGCGAAGTATGACTCCATACTTCACTTTCGTCTTAACACTAGATACTTTCTGTCTACCCTGCTTTGCGGGATAAAAGCGTGAAGCTAAATAATATAATTATATACAACATACAAGTAGGTTACTTTGACGATTATATTGAACAATGATTACTGTTATCATAATACTATACTAATATCATAAACTATTGTTATCATGAAAAAACATTATATCATAGAAATTAAATTAAAATAAAATAAAACTATAACAAAAATACAAGACGTGCAATAAGTCGTGCTCTTCGGCGATGGACGCTCGGAGGACATCGGTGGCGCGGCGTCGCGGACTCTATGTGTACAAATACACTTGGAAATGTCTCTATTTTATATTTTAGAATTATAAAATAAACATCCAGAGATGTCAAGCACAGCTAGTCGTTAATGAAAGTAAGCGTTGCTAGCGTAGCGTAAGTACAAATGTATTAGGTTTATGCTCACTCTAAGAAATAATCTCAAAATATTCCTTACGATAAGGAATAACTGGCCGGTCGTGGAGCAGTAGGATAGCGTCTGACTGTTATTTTTTTATTTTTTCACTCAAGTAAGACCCCCCTGCTATGCGGAATAAAAGCATAAAGATGAAAAATATATCATTTATAATCAAATAATTGATTATGTAGTCGCATTTCTGAGTAGTCCATAACAATCCATGAACAAAGTAAAAAGACCAACAGCACGAGACACACGCTGCCTTCATCTATTATTCGTCTCACGAAAGTTTCGCGCCATAAATTGTGAATCAACCCTTTACGTTTTAAGTTGGTTTTATTTGAATACACCACAATTTAGATCCTTCTAAGATATGTGATGGTCAAATACTTTTGAATGGATATATATATATATATATATATATATATATATATATACATATATATATATATATATATCTGTGTGTTTGTGTACATGTTTCTAAGTGTATTATTAAATTATAAATTTCAAACATGTTAAGACACTCATTTCCTACTTTCCTTCGTTTGTTAGATACATTCACTTTTAACAGAACAAAAAATGTTCTTCAATTTAAACATCTTCCAAAACAGAACCAAAACAGAACACTCATCGCGTGTACTTGCTGATTTCCAATGCATTGCCTTTTAGCGATCGGGTTAATCAATTTTTAACATAATATCGTATAATCGTTTCAAATCAAAATTATTTATATGTCTCTTGGATACTTATATCTACGTAGTGTTAAATAGGCCATGGTGGCGCAGTGGGACAATGTGTGACTAAACACGATTATGTGGGAGTTACATTCACACTCGGGGGAATGATTTGTAATTAATGTTCATTTCTCCACTCTGGTATTGCTCTACAAAGCGCGGCGCCGAGTGCACCACTCATGCAATGTCGATTTCGGGCGGAAAGCAATCAGCAGTGTGTCTTGACAGTAAGTTGCCCTTCACTACTCTGCTATGGGAAAGAAAGCGTGATGAAAATTCTAAATATATACAGATAAAAAATTTATCGTGAACTTGCTTTTCTTTAGAAAACGAAACTTTTTGAAGGTCATTCTACAAACATTGTTGACAAGAAAAGTATATCTCAGCTTGAAGTATATAACTATGCTTTATTTATTAACTCCTATATTAAAGATAGCATAAAATATATTTTATAGTAATAAAATGTGTCTGACAATAAAAAAATATATAAAGTCAGTAAGTCCACGCTTTATTACGCATAGCAGGGTATTTAGAAAAAACGCCAGGAATTCAATACTTTATGAGCTAAGTGACGAAACTCAACGCCGTGCTTTATCTTTCCTTCAGAAGTGAAATTTATTCAAATACAATTCCTCTAAGTGAAAATCGACCGTAAAACCAATCACTTTTACATGCAGACGCTATCCCACTACATCATTATAGCCAGAAATACCTCTAAATACCTACGTACTATTATAAAAACGTTGGGAATATAAAAAGAAACACAATATAATTCACACTCAATTTATTTCGTTTCTTCTCTAAAGATTTCCAAAAGAGTCTCATTACATATGTTAGTAGCAAATAAATTATTTCGTATACAGTTATTATTGAAGCCCCGAAGCTGAGCGAAAATACACCGCCGTATGTTGCTGAAAATGATAATATATAAATATTAGTATGTGTTTTTAAGATCGTCATGGCGCCATGACGTGGAAAATTGTTTGGAAATTCACTCGGAGAAATGCTTATTTTGACAGTGATTGAGTTGAACGGATTTTTAGTAACGGAGACGGTGACGGTGACGGTGACGGTGAAGTGGTGACTGGCAGAGTTAGAGGAATTAATGAACTGTCATTTTAAAGATCGTGGTTACCAACCGTGCCAAAGACTAAAATCAATAAACAACAATTTATACAAAACTTCGCAATTATTCACTATTTCCTCACCAAACTTTTTGGCAGATAATCAGTCTTTCTGAGATACTAACAACATAATATATTCGGCTGACAAAACTTCGATACTGAACAATAAGCAAATTCCTTACACAACTAGTAGCACAATAACACAAAGTACGGAGCCACATGGAATAAAGAAGTAAGAGCTGGGACAGATGACAGAAATATATTATGAGGAGCTGTAATTAATATATTGTAATCTCTAACTAATTGTATCAGATTTGTATTAAATAGTGAATACAGTTTTATGTGTTCATAAACATATTTAACAGATGAACTAAAATAGTTTGTGATATTGTCAAATCTTATCCATATGTATTATCCATATATATTTAAGACCACAGATAAATAAAAGTAATAGAATAATTATTATAATAATTCTTTACAAACGGTATAAATATTAAATTATTGTAAAATTAAATTATTTTATTAAAATATTTTTTAATTAAAAGTCATAAAAATATCTGTCTAAAACTGTTCTAGGAATAAATTGTTCAAAGTAAATGTATCATAAAAAAAATATTTATACTGCAATTTAAAAATCAAGTAGAAAAGGAATCAAACTTGACGTGATCTTACTCATAAACAAAATATGGAAAGAATATTACCAACAAAATAATTAAAGTCAATCAACAGCATCTTTTTGTAGCAATTACATGTGGATTTCGCGTGGTACACTTGTACGGCAGCCAGCTCACTGACGTTGCGGCCCTGCCTGGAAGTGTTCCATACATTAGGTTAGTAAAGGAGAGACACTTCAAATAATTTAATGATATGTTGAAAATAAGTGAATGCTATAAAAATAATGTACTGACACCGAATGCGGATACTTGTGTAGGTTTTCAAACACATCAAATGGTAACAAGTAAATCTATTTTTTTTCCTTCACGCTGTCACGCTTGCTGCATCACTCATATCAAGGTAGACAGGATATGCCTAATGTCAAAACACTCCACACTCCACTTTCCGCCAATTGTGTAACATTGACAGCGAGAAGATAAAAATAGTTCGATTACAATCATTTCCTAGAGTATGGTGTAAAATTTTTTGTATTATTTTCTTACTTAAGTATATTGATGCTCGATAAGATATTATAAAACTACTTCACTTATCACTCGGGGATAATTCCACGCTTTATGTCTATAAATAGATCGCTGAGTAAAGTAGAAAATTTATGTATATCAGATATTTATTAATTCGTAGATAGCTACATGCTATGTGGCATGTTTAAAAACGCCACATGCGTTTTAATCAGCTGAACTTGACAGTAAAGTGGCCACTGTGGGGTGCAGTGGTACTGCGTCTAGATGGGAAACCAATTGGTAGTGGGCTCGATTCCAACTCGGAGGAATGGTATTTAAAATTTACTTTCATTTTACCACTCAAAACTAAACGCGGCGTCGAGTTTTCGACGTCGAGTAAGGTCGAGGCTCGTCGAAACCTACTTCACCTTAATAAGTTAAATTTAACACGCGGTAATAGTGAACATGCTGTATTGGTTTAAGTTTAAATTGTGTTAAAAGAAGGAAGTACTTGTAGTATTACAGAAATACCTGTATTAAGTTTGTTTTAGGGAACGATAGAACTGGCTTTTTGCAGTTGTAGTAAAAATCCCTAAATAAATATACATAATAATAAAGCATACAAAGAATAAATGGAATGTTAAAAAGGTTTTCCATCAAATTTAAGAGAACACGAATACGAAGAATTAATACGTGAAAAAGCTTTTAACGAAAGTTCTGTAAACGAGACATTTTGGTGTAGATGAAGTTTGTATGCAAGTGCAGACTGCCCACATTTTTTATAATAACATTATGTTGTTAGCGTCTCTGTAGAGAGATTTTTACAAATTTCTACTACTTAAAGATTAATAAGAAAAAATCGTTTAACAAGAGAGATTGCTATTTGTATTTAATATTTACTTTTTTAAAGTGTTATTCCACACTTAGGATTAGAAAACATTTTTGAAACAAAGAGGTCCGAAGAGTACTTTCCCGAGCTGTCACTTAGCAAGCAAGTTATCGAGACTTTACTTTTGTCTTTATAACTGGTATACGTTATAGAGCTATTCGTTTTCATTAAACATATGTAAGAACATTTATACGTGAATTTAAAATATATTAATTTTTGAAAAATGGAAGAGTCATGGTTCTTTCCTCGTAACAAGAAAGACAGAAAAATTGAATGTTGAGTTACGGAATTAACTTACTTAAAATACTAGCTACTAAATATATGATTTTATGAAATTCCTTAAAAGCACTATCCTAAAGAGAAATTCGTATTTGAAAAAGTGCTCCTATCCACAAGACCGACGCTGTCCAATATTTGGAAACGAGCCCGACTCGTGATATACCACATGATTTTTTGAAACAAATTCGCCTTAGAATCAGTATTTTATTAAAAAAACAAAATATAAAGCCAGTTTCTGAGTGCATTTGTTACTAATAATTGTAAGTAAAATTATTAGAAGTAGGGAAGATATTCCTTAGTACTCCATGACACTCTTTAGCGTCGGAAGTAGCTTTCATTGGTGGCCAAGTCTACCAAATGTAGGCTGAAGACCCTTTACAATGCCCATTAACTCTTTCACAATCTAAACACCTGACGTTCTATTTTAACTAACTCAACTAGTTTTATTGTATGAATAAATATTTTTAAACAGAAATTGTTCGCTAACAGGTATATGGAATTGTGTGTTACTTTCCATAGAGTACTGTATTCTACAAGTACCTTCATTTGCTACCATACTGGACGAATTATACTAAAAAAAAATGAAGACATATAGTTTTCATTTTTAAATTTTATTGCATCAGTTATATTAAGTTCATTAATTTAGTAAATATAATTGCAATATCATTAGAAGTATGGAATTCAAAAATTTCAGCCGAATCAAAGACACAGAGATTGACCAAAATTAACTTGCAGGATCTGATGTAGTGAGTGTGGAGCGACAATAAAAACTATTTTATTATAGACTAGCACGAGGCTTCTCCTTCGTCAATAATGTAGAACAATAAAATTGGAAAATGTAAAAATTGTAGCCTTTCTTCATCCCAAGACTCAAATATCTGTACATGAAGCTTCATAACAATCAGTTCGCGGTTCGTCCGCGATGACGTCACACACAGAGTGACCTTCAACTCCCAACACGAGTACACATGTCCTCGACACTCATACTCACGTGACATTGCGCGCGTAGAGATGAGGCAGTAGCGGCATCACGTTGGTCGAGATGCTGTATTTCTGATCTCTGCACTCAGTATGACACTCGGGCTTGCACAAGTTGCGGTCGCTTATTTTGTTGGCTGATGAATTAAATATATTATTGTATTCAAAACTCCCTCAGAGAATATTTTGATATTTTTAAAGTTTTATTTTATACTTAGGATTGTAAAATATTTAAAAAAAATAAAATTCAAATAATTAAAAAAAATTTAAATGAAACTTTTTTGCGCTTGGACGGTATCCAAGAGGGTTTGAATCGCGCTGCGTTCAAATTTTTATACGTTTTTTCAAAAATGTTTTCTAATCCTTAGTGTGGAATAACATTTCAAAAATATTAAATATTAAAACGACACTATTCACTGTAAAAGTACTTGCTAGTTAACGTGGTTATCTTACCTCTGATGCTATTAAGACATTCCAAGTCTTGAAAATCGCAAATACGTGATGTTTTTTCTGAAACAATCATTGTATTAATACTGAAAGGAAATATTTTGAATCACCTTATTACGAACATAACAGACGAAGGAGTATGAAATTCGGCAAACTCTATATGAAGCAGTACAGAGAGCGACTTTATTTTTACAATAATAAATAAAACAATTCATAAACCAGTGAAAATAAACATTACACACACTTAGGTAACACAAAATTTTTAGATATCATTAAAAATTATAAATATATGTATTTCACTTTATAAAGGACTACATTTCCCTCGCGGCTTCGCCCGCATGGTGTGTTGATACAAATATATTTGTTCTGGACATATATCGTTACATCATTACGAAATTTTTGCTCCTACGCGCCTCGCGTCTCACCTATTAGGTGCGTTATGGTGCTCAAGTCGATCTTCAGTCAATTTTCTAATTATTCGGCCAAATTACTAAGTGTAAAGGATATAGCTAATGTATATTAAATACTTAGTTACAAATATATGGATTTTGATATGGGCTTGATAAATATTCTAATTTTAGTTAATAGTGGCTTCCACATAAGATATAGATATATGCTATCCCTGACGCTAATTTAGAGCTATGTATGTATTTACGAATAACAATCCTACACTATGTCAGGTTTATGTAACTCCGATGGTTTTATCAGCGTACGCTAAGATAGCTCTCAGAGGACATATTTTAGCCGTCTTATTTGATATGTATCGTAAAAAATACCCTATGTATTTTTCTGATTAGCAATTCTTCCGTTTTAAATTATTGATGGGGGAGAAAATTGCTCACGTCAATAGGATTCCTATATTGTCCATTTAAGAACCATCCTACACGTGTCCCCTGGGTGGTGCTAAATGAGTAACAAAACCGAGTTTCAGAGGGCGGAAAGCAACCAACAAGACAAATACACTGGTCCTAGTTGTTTGTATGAAATGACCTCAACAACCCTTCCTTGCGGCCATGTCTCGTTAGGCCCAGGATCTTGGCTTCATTGCCTGGACCAAGACGAATAACACCTCAATAAAATAACTACCCTAATCCTAAGGTAAGGGCTACGCCGAGACAATAAATGGTTAGAGAGATTCCTGTTTCCAGCATTAACCTCTTTGTATCGGGCTACCATCGTTGTGTAGCGCCTTCTTATAGGGATGGGCGTCACCCTGTAAACGACCAAACAAATTGACCTTATTCGTGGGAACACACATAAGTGAACCCAATCAAATCACCTCAACCAAAACAATTCAAAAAAACTTATCTCAACAAAATTTCCACCCTTAACTTTCTAAAAGATCATATTCAGCCACCACATTGGCAGTGGGTGCCATACAATATATCAACAACCGCAACAGAACTAGTAATTCACCACCTAACAATAATTCTGACTGTGTCAAACATCTCTTCCACTAGATCATTATTATTATTATTCAACCACTCATAATAAAACAGACAATGCAATAGAAGCCACTGGAAACAAAGTTCGTGGACAACTAATTAATGCCTGCTACGGCCTGATAATACGCCAACTTTCACTTTCATGCCAGCGTTTTAACAATATGGTCATTCAAAGAACAACTAACTACATGAGGCCGTATAGATGTGTCAAGTGTGGTCCAGCGAACTATAAAGGTTTACTTAGAAATCTCTTCGAGAAAAGTCAGTCGGGATAAAATTATTGCCCCTGGTTATTCTAAGAAAGAGAAAAACGAAGTAAATACTATACATACACTACCCACCAAAACCATACCATACCCTTTTTCTATTTAACCATATATATATATATATATATATATATATATATATATATATATATATATATATATCAAATCAGAATTGATCAGAACAAAGTCGCATTAAAGTTGTCCATATCACAAAACAATCTGAAAAGATAGAACAAGTAAATCAACAGATATCTATTCTATTAAACTTTTTGACCTCCGTCGTCAATAAATTAAATTCCTAGTTCCTCTGTGTATTGCTACCTGGAACATAAATGGACTATCGAACATACTGAAACAAGAGACAAGAATCATTAATAACAAACTAGACATTGTTCTGATCTCCGAGTGCCATGCCACCAAAACCAGCTCTTATCATATTAAAAGTTTTGACATCTATTTAACTTGTTGCCTGATGATGACAAAGCTCATGCAGGTACTGCAATAATTATACGATCATATCTTAAGCACGCAGTATTGGAAAACTATATCATGCTATATTGGCTACTATAATCAGAATAGACAATTGAACTGGTTCTATCATAATATTGGCTGTCTACTCCTCGCCGAAGTACAAAATCTGTGCGCAAATGTTTTTCTGCTACTTTTAAAAACTTGAAGATCAATTCATATCCGGAGGAGATCGGAATGCCAAACACACGAACTGGGGTTCACGTATGATACTACCAAGAGGCCTACTGGAGTGCCAACGATTTGGCCACTAGATAATAACACCTGTAAATATGGCAGTCAGTCACCTTTACTCCTCTGTCGAGTCAAGTCTTGACGGATTATCTGCTCACACTCCAACCGAATCCTCACCTTATGCACCTCTTTTGTATCAGCTGAACCAAATAATACGCAATCGAAAAACTAACTGGCAAGGGATTTGTAACTAACTACCTAGAGGAAAAACTTCACATAAAAGTTTCTTTAAAGAACCCTGCAGACGTAAATAAAGCCTCTCACAAATTTAATTCAAGTATCTGCGTGAAAAACTCTTTTTGCCTACCATTTTCATCAACGATGCAGCCTGCTAATATCAAGGCAAAGCTGGCTGAAAAGGGATGACTTCGAAATGTGAGGCACGCTGAACCGACAAAAAAGCCTTTAACAAGGCAACAAAGGAACTAAAACTGCTACTCTCCGAAATAGCAGACGTCTTTCTACGCAGTACGCTATAAAAAAATGTCATCCCAAGGGAAGGGTGAAACTTAAATATGGAAAGCCACGAAGCACCTCAAGAAGCCGCAAGAACATATTCATCCTCTCAAAAACTTGAAGTCATAGGCTCCAACATAATCCGCTGAAAAAGTATAAGCTTTTGCAGATTACTTGAAAAATGTTTTAAGTTGAATGATGGTGGCGATGACGTGTGATTTCGATGACGTCGTTGTCGACATCGCATTACTGATACCTTCCTAATGGACAAATGGCACAAGTACCTCCCGAAGCAACCAAGCCCCGTGAGTACGTGTGTTATGAGGAAGGTTAGGACGCCGTGACGCCTCACCAACCACTGGCAGAACACCGGACGAACCACATCAATTGTCCGCAGGCCGGCGGATGGTGATGCTAGCCGGGACTCTCACTCTTCTATTGCGGCAGTGCCTCCAGTGCGTCTGGCTCTGCTCGGTTCCTGGACATAGGGCTTGCACGTCCAGATCCCAAGGTAGAACTCCTGCCAGCATGCACGCCATCTCATCGGAGATGGTCCGGATCCGCGTGTGGCCATCACCCTCTGCGCCCATAGCAGCAGAGTGACGTTGTGCCGATCCAAGGCGTCCGTCCACACGGGGGCACCGTAGAGTGCCATCGACTTGACCACTCTGGTGTACAATCATCGGCTCGAGGCGCTCGACCCGTTCACTTTGGACAAGAGGCGCCCCGAGGCCGACACCGTCTTCAACAGCTTCGGGGCCAAAGTGGCAAAATTACCCTGAAAACTCCATCTCCCGTCCAAGACGAGTCCTAGAGACTTCATGATCCGGGCGACGTCGATCCTGACGCCGCCGACGATGATGTGGGCACTGTCAGAAGAAGGGCTTTTCTGCGGACCGTGGAAGTAGACTGCCTCGGACTAGGCGACAAGGGCGACCTTGAAACCCATATGCCGAATGCGCCTGACGACTTGGGCCACCCCCGCCGTGGTGAGCACTGCGGCCTCGCAAAAGGTCTTTGCTGCGCCAAGACCAGCGTATCGTCATCGTAGTAGAGGACTCCCACTCCTTGTAGAATGTTGCCTCGCAGCATTCAGTCGTAGCCGATGTTCCACAGGAGTGGACCCAGAACCAATCAACCAATCATGTGGAACACCGCACGATACCTCTCAAGAGCCCCAGCCAGCACTCTCTAGAAAGATCACAGACCTACCAGAGAGGTAAGGCCACCGCTTCCTGCGCAAGGGACTTCACCTTTAGGATGGCATCCATAGTGGAGCGTTCACTGCGGAAGTCAAACTGACAGTCCAGAGCCCGATATGCAGTAAATAGCCCTCGTACTCTCAGCCCCAAGATGGAATGGGCCATAGTGATTACATGCCCGGGTATGCCGTCGAGCCCAGGGGTGGTTATTTACCCCTGGATCGCCTCACCGCCTCTTCGAGCTTTTTATCCAGCACCTCTGGTACGATGCTGTCTTCCTCCTCTTCTCCCAGCACTGCAGAGCGAGCCATACTAGGTGGAGTAAAAATGGCCCGCTGCGGAAATAGTGACGTCAGCACTCCTTGTATAACGTCCGGTTGGAATGACTGTGTCAGTGGGGGAGCCCAAGGATGGAGCTTGCCTCGGACCCCCTGGTACCGCCTCTCCCAGGGGTCTGCGTCTGTTTCCGCGATGGACTGATCGTACGATCTCCCTATCGCACGACTGATCCTCTTCTGCAGCGCTGTCTTCGTCTCGACATAGATTTGGCACAGCCGGTCCTCCTCCTCCTACTGCCGGTATACCGTGTTCCTGCGATAGTGTGTGTACGAGCGTCTCGTCTCAATGCAGTTGTTGCACAATTAAGCGATCTCTCCCGACCGCCAGTACACTTCTCGCCGCGGAGGGCGAGGCCGGAGCAGGACATTGACGCGTCGCAGATATGCGTCATTGCCCTCTGCGCCCAGGCTGCGGCGTCTTCCATGGACGCTGAGCCCTGGGGAACCAGGCCTGCACTATCGCAGCGTCACTACCTGCACTACCTTCAACAGTCCTATGTCAAGATTACGTAGTAACCACCAGGGTCCGCCCTCTCCTGAGTTTGGAGGACTGAGTGGAGATCTCGTATTGAGTGTAGACATGGTTCGAAAGAGTCTCCAAGTGCAACAAGTGCCGCGACGTATCCCGCGCCATCCTCGACTTTTGAGAAGGCCGGGGAGCCCGCAGCTACCTGAGTGGTAATAGTCACCACCCCGGTGTTGTCAGCGACCCAGTTATCTCTCGCAGGGACGTAATAAGGCTCCACAACGACCGACACTTGAATCGACCACTACACCAGGGTTTGGACCATTAAGTCCCGGACTCAGGCATAGTGGTTTATGTTCCCTGCAACACATGGATGGCCATTACTTGGTCGTGTCCATGTGTTGCTCCTCCTCGTGCCTCGCTGGGGCTTCGGAGCTGGCCGATGTCATTGGCCTCGCTCGCTTTCTTCTTCGACACTTTTTGGTGGCCATACTTTTCACACAGGCAGCACTGCCCGCCTTGTGATTGGCAGACCGGGCAATGTAATCCACATAACACTTTAGCACTCGTGTTGCTTGTGCCCGGGCTAACCACACAGGAAGCACTGGTTGCTCCGGTTCACCGTGCTGCTGCACATCGCTGCCATGTGGCCAACCTCATGGCAGCGGAAGCACCTCTGCAGTCTCGGCTGCATGATCTCGTTGACTTTGATGTTGGCGACTGCACAGCCACCGACCCGGCTCACTGCAGCTGCGACATCCTCCGAGATTACGGAATCATCAATGCCAGAAACTCTCAACTCCATACACTTCACTGGCCTCGACAAACCACAATCTCTCCTCCACTGCTCTCTGACGCACCGACAATACTGCCCAACTCAGGCCCAAAGTCCTTTACTTCATCTATCTCAGGCCTCTCTTCTCCGCCCTTCTCGGACCCCTCACCGTCATCACAGCAGTGCTTTTTCCCCCTTCCAGAATCGACTGGTCAACGTGCCCTAGCACAAAGGGATTCTCTGACCTCGTTGAGGCCGGTACCCTCCTGGGGTAACCGTGTTTTATTATGTACTGACATGATGGTTTTTGTTTGCTTTTCTATCGGAGTGTGCTCCACTAGGCCGCGTGGTTAGCAAACCACTACGCCACCACTCGCTGCGACAAATCAATGTCGGTGTCCCACAGAGTTCAATTTTTGGCCGTTTGCTCTACAATTTATTTACGCAGACTAACCAGCAAACGAAGACGTAACTGTCGCAAAATACGTAGATGACGTAGCTTATCTCGCTAGTGATGATCTTCTAATAGCTGCCAGTAAGAAACTTCAACCAATACTTGATGAAACCCATATGTAGATGAAAAAGTGGCGCATGCAACCTAGCGCCCAGAAATCAAATCACATTACTTTCACGTTGAGACGAAAAAACTGCCCCCGTGTCCAACTTGGACTAATGTCTTACCGGATTGTAACAGGTAGACTGGTGGTGGCATTCGTCTGTCAGTTGATACAAAAAATTAAATATATCAAACTACCGCCATCTGTTCCTTAATTGCCTCGCGTATTACCCTGGATTCTTGCAGAATGAGCTCACTGAATCTTTGTCTCTGTTTTGAATCTCAAATTAATCATTTTTATTTCAAATTTGTTTATACAAAGTTTAAAAAACGATATTCTCGTTTATAAGAATATCGATGTATGAAAAATATGTGAAGTAATCAAAATAGAATTTAGCAGAAAAATTGTATCAGCCTCCTGGCCAACAATGTTATGAAACCGTTTTATAACATCTTATACAGCTGTCATTAGAATATTATGGAAGAAATAATAAGAGAAAAATACTTGATATTGGACTAACGAAAAATTAGAGTTTTAAGTAATTCAATGTAAATGAAACATTCTATGAATTTCATATCGTTTTATAATTTTTTATCTTGTTTTTACTAAATCCGTTAATGACCACCTTTACATAGTAATATTGTAATTTCGACATTCAGTCAGATATTGTATGTGTAATAATCTTAATAAAACATAATGATTATATTCCACTAAGTACGATAATTTTCCGCCACTCAACACGCAATGTGCCTGATATGGGAGGAATTTGGAGAACGGAATTTTCGTCTACATTTCATTAGATATATCTAGACATACTCTACCTAAATAAGAAATAACTCCATAACTAATCAGAATTTATAAATAATACCCAAAAATAGTATATTTACCTTCAAACTCACCTGTCGGGTATTTGTACGGTACACACCCACAGTGCGCCGCGTAGATCCTCATTTTACACTCGGTCAAACATATCTCAGTACTGTATCTGTTCGTGTGGGTGAGAGCAATCTCGTCGTGAAATATACAAGCCCTTTTGTCAATTGCCACGTTTCGAATGTCATCTTCACTTTGAAATATCTTCGGAACGACCTTTATGTCTAGAGCTTCACCAATAACAGCGTAATGGTAGAGCACAGTGAACTCCGGATAGTCATCAGGGTCGTATATAAGAATCTGTTATTAATAATTATCAAATTCAATTTACTTATTTTTTAAATAATAATTGGAAGTTTGTATAACTTCCAATTTTTATTTAAAAATTTGTTTTAAAAATTTTAATTAAAAATGTGTAATTTAATTTGTTTGTTGTTGTGTTTCTCAATAGCGATGATAGGATTTTGATAGCTCACAGCCGCCATTTTGGATGTTTAACATTTGACATTTGTGTTGTTTTGTGTTCAGTAATGTTCGGTATTTAATCAGGAACAAGTGCACATTACCTTAACGTTTGGAAATTGTCCAAATTTTCTATCAAAATTCGAGAAGTATTGTCTCTACTCAAAGAGCATTTAGTGCTAAATATGGTCGTCATGGTGCACTGTCTGAGCTCGCTATACGTCACATAATCCAAAAACTGGAAAGTGAATATTCTTTGCACAATAGTAGACCACCAACACGACAGCGGACAGGCCGTAGTGAAGAAAATATTGCCGCCGTATCAGCCAGTGTCGAAGAAAATCAAAATTTTCCGTTCCACGACGTGTACAAGAATTGGGCTTATCCAGAATGACAACTTGGCGAATTTTACGTATGGATCTTGGCCTACATTCATACAAAATTGTGTTGGCACAAGAACTCAAGCCAGCAGACCATCGATTACGTCGTGAATTTGCTGATTGGGCGCTTGAAATGATGGAAACGGACACCGAATTTCATAGAAAAATCATCTTTTCACATGAGGCTCACTTTTGGCTTAATGGTTATGTGAATAAACATTTGACATTTTAACAATTGTCATTACTGGAGTGAGTCAAATCCAAGAGTGGTTCAAGAAACATCATTACATCCCGAAAAATGACTGTTTGGTGCGGATTATGGTACGGTGAAATCATTGGCCCGTACTTTTTCAAAAACGACGAAGGCCGTACTGTTACTGTCAATAGCGACCGTTATCGTGACATGTTGAAGGATTTTTTCCTGAAGTGTATGAAATCGATGCGGACAACACTTATTTTCAACAAGATGGTGCAACATGCCACACTGCGACCGTCACAGTGGATTTATTGCGTGATAAGTTTGGTGAGTCTGTTATTTCTCGCAACGGCCTCACAATTGGCCACCAAGATCATGCGATTTAACACCCTTGGACTATTTTTTGTGGGGGATGTTAAATCTCAAGTGTATGCCAATAAACCAGCTACGAAGACCTTAAACGCAACATTCGAGCGACTATAGCGGCCATACCAGCTGAAATGCTGCACCGAGTCAACGAAAATTGGACCGATCGTATTCACCAGTGCAAAAAAAGTTGTGGCGGTCATTTGAACGATATTTTGTTGAAATCATAAATAGCATAAAATTTACTATCAAATTGAGCACGAAATTCGAACATATATTACATGTTTTATTTTAATTTCAAAACATATGATTCTTATTGAGAAAACCCATAGAAGAAAACCAGCGTCTCGCTTTTTCCCGTATAGCAAGAGATGTGTAAGTGATGCATTTCATCACATAAAAAAAAACAGCCATTTCCAAGAAAGGGAATCGAACACACAACTTATTGTGTATAGTTTGACGCTTTTCCACTACGTCCGTATAGTTTGTTTAATTCATACGCATTATTACATATTATTTGCATTATGAGATATACAATGTGTTCAAATGTATGCAGGGACGAAGTGGTTCACACTTCGCTCTCTCTGAGAAGCGCGCTAGGAATAAAGCTAAGTAATAATCAATATAATACAATGCCACAGATATATTACACACGCAGATATACCACAATAAATCTTAAATTAAATAATAATAATGTCACTCTAACCTTAGCTCCATAATACGGTACTGATGTAAAGTTTGCATAGTCGCTAGGCTCCACATTGAATACCACGCTTAGGCCAGATCCTCTTGAAAATAAAAATATGTTTTTGTTATTTATTTTAAATGAAACTATTTTAAACGAATTAAACGCGTATATTTTTATATTCGAAAATTCATTTTTCGAACGCTAAGAATTCAGATGACGGTAGATTGATATAAATAATTTTTATATCAACCAACAGACGAATGCCACCTCAGTCTATCCGTGACCACAGACTACTGTAAAGTGTTCAAAACATCGGATTTCTAGTAATTTATTTTCGAATACCAAAATGTACGTGATTAATCCGTTTAAAATTGTTGCATTTAAAGTGTGTAGAAATCTCGAAAATCAAAGAGTTCGAGTTTTTTGTTTGTTGACAATACGTAAGTACCTTCCGGAATCGGACGTGACGAGAATGCCTTTAGCGCTCGGATCATCCTCCTCACTCGGGTCGATGTAATACTCGAAGTCGTCGTCTTTAACGAATGACCTGAAAACGATTATAATATATTACTTTAACAGGTAGTCGGTTGTAGTGGATTATTTTCATATGACTCACGCTTTGCTACAATTCTCTCAGACTTAAGACATTGACCATTTATGTAACACCCGACATGATGCCGCACGAATGAAAATGATTAAAGCGTATCAAAAAACCAGTCCTTTTTTTTCCCCAGACTGGGGTTTTTAGAAGTTTTTGCTCCCTACGCTATAAAAAACGTTCACACTACAGGATATACTAATTGATGGAAATTGGACAAAAGAATATCACCTCTTCCTACGACAATATTATGTGAATTGTGTAAAGTTATGTAAATAAAACACAACGCACTCACTCCACGCCGCCTTCATTCAACGCGGCGTAGTTGAAGGCACAGCAGTAACCCTCGTAAGTCTTTATCAGAGTAAACATTTCCGAGCAACTCTTCGCTTTACTGTTGAACGCACAGTATAAGAGAAGATCTTCGCATTTTTGGTGAACCTTAAAGTTATATTCTTTTATTACTACAAGTTAAATAACGATACTATTATAACATTAACCCCATCGTGGTGCAGTGGGACAGCGTCTGACTGTAAAAACGATGGGTGTGGGTTGGAATCCGCGTCGGCACTGTTTACCTGTCCTTCACTCTGATCTGATGATAAAACACATAAATTCCTTTTGATGCGAGCAGATTTGAGATTAATTAGTTTCAAAAAATTATTAGTTTTCGATCCGTGTGTGGGCCATGACAGGTTATATAAAGAACCTGATAAAGACAAAAGGCCACAAATTAATAAGGCTCTGTTGTTTAAAAACAACATAGATCACAAAGTACACCAACAGTAGCGTTAAGTTACGTTACTCAATTTCTCGAAATTCGGCCGGTAAGATGCATACTCGAGCAGATTATCAAATGGACAGAAATAGCATAATGATAGATATCTTATTCTGCTTTTATTTTGTGCAGGAAGATTTGAACCTTGTACCGTTTATTAAGCGCCTTTGCAATATATAGTGCAACTGTTGGGAAATAAACTTGATAAAACTTCTAATCGAGCAATTCTCTTACGCATGAGACATTCCTTACTTGTGACATTCCTGCGAGAAACTTGAGAATCTAGAACTTTGAACAATATCCCGTGTTTGTTGAATAAATACTCCGTACTTCGCTTTCCGCCGAATTCAAGACATTGCGTTTTGAGTGGTGGAACTAAACTTCGCACTTTGTTTTTAATAGAGCAATGAAGTGAAAATAATTTTAATATATTCACTCCCCCGAGTGGGGATCGAATCCACAACTGATCGTATTTACAATCAGTCGCTGTTCCACAGCGCCTCAATCGGCTTTGATAATCCTCGCCTTGATATCTTTATATAATTTTATTTATTAAAGGCCAGGCAAGGTAGACGTGCGGGTCACCTGATGGTAACTGATTACCGCTGCTTACCACCCCGTGACACACCAGGGGATCAGTATAGGTACAGGTTCAGTGCCGGTCTTTAAGGTGGAAATAAAAAGCTTTTAAAAAGTATGCTGTATCAACCTGGAAACACTGACGCAGGAAGGCTGTTCCGTGGTTTTGTGGTATGTATGTCAAATTAAATTTCTACAAATTTTATTTAAAAGGCAGTGAGATTCTAGTTACATTTTTACCATGCGATATTATATTTAAATAGATTAATTACACATTGTTCAGTAAGTAGCTGTTTGATATTAGATCGGTATCAAAAAAATCCTTAAATAAAGGAAAAAAGAAAAAACTCATAGAGACCGTCGAAGTGCTCTAGCCGATTAAACCATACGTTCTAATTGAATTACGTTGAAAGTCTTATACGTGTGTCAATGCTTATTTTTACCTTTATTCCCGCATACCAGTGTAGAAAGGAAGTATCTAATGTCAAGAGACAAGAGTACGGCGTTACTCCGATTTCCTCCGAATATCAGACATTGCGCGTTGATTGGCGAACACAACATTAAAATATACTTAATTAAGTGAAAATAAACTCCCAACACGCTAAGCTACTTTTCCTAAAAAATGACACTTTTAAGAACAAAAACTAGTACGTAGTTAATAGTATCCAGTAGGTTTCTAGTAGTAAAGTTAATCACTTACCTCCTCCATAATAGTTTCAACAGTGAAGTAGTGATGCTTCAATATGTTCATAATTTCAGTAAAGAACGCGTTAGTTCCGGTTTTTATATTTTTGAAATGAGTTAACATCGGGAGACTTTGAAAGAAATAATCAATTTCTTCTCTAGTTCTATTGTGTTCTCGACTGAAAAACATATTATCTATGTCTAATTCACTGTACTATTGACTGTATACTGTGCACGAAAACATAAAAGTGAAAAAGATGCATGAAAACATAAAAGTGGAAAGAGGAAAAGATAGCAAGCAAGCGAGCGAGCAAGCGAGCAAGTGAGTAAGCAATCAAATGAACAAACGAACAACAGAACAAACTAACAAACGCACAAACAAACAAATGAACATAAATTAATAAATCGTGATTGTAAATAAATGATTTAAGCTTATGATAATTTCTGATAATGAAGCCATTATCACCTCAGCTTATGTTATAAAGCCTTGATTTATTTTCTTTGTTCTTGCAAAAAGATGAGTAATAAGTGTAAAGAACATGTATAACTTGGTACTTACAGTATCGTCGCAATAGTTTCGGATTGCTTCAACGACACCGCGTTGAAGTTACAAATGCTGACCGACGGGAAGGGGACTTGGCTCACTTTGCAATTTGCATCTATCTGAAGAGATAACAAATTTAATATAAAAATTAAATAGAATATAAATTAAAACAATGGTTTTATAGCCATTTTAGATTTGATTTTTATTTGGGATTGAATGCACTACCATAACATTCACAGCGAGCCACGCTTCCATTGCGCCTACGTTGGATGCCTACATATATAAACATGTTTAGTAGAAGAAAATTACAACTTAAAGGCCATAGTTACGTGTTGGCAGACCGTATGGCTAAACGCAATTAGTTTTAGGTTATATTTCCATTCGGAGGCATGATAATATTCAATTTATTTTAACTTTTTCTTCCTGAAAAGACTTTCTTAAAAGACAAAGTGCGGCGTTGAATTTTGCAAATTTACACACAATGTCTGTGATTTAAATAAAAAGCGGCGCCCGAAGTCTCTTTACACCAGGCTCTTTGCTATGTAGGATAAGGCTCAAAGATTTAAAAAACCATCCATTTCCGTACCCGTGTAATTATCTGATCATTGCTGTAACGTTTGCTTATAACGTACACATACGCCGTCATTACACAAACCATCAGTATTACGGCACACGACCAGAGTATCAGACTCCTGCCTTTGTGCCTTATCAGTTGAGTTGTCCCGTGTATTGTTGTGATGTTTTCCATAATTAACTTCAGTTTCGACATATTCAAATGGAAACAGCTGTACTTGGGAATATGAAATTAGTTAAGTAGCTATAACGGCGTATATTTTGCTACGTAATGACACGTTTTAGAAAAATCAACGGTTTGAATACTTTCCATAAGCTTGAAGTAATCAGTAAAGATATAAATTAGATTTATTTTAATTTTCCAAAATCGAGAAGACTTCATGTTTTTAAACACATTTTTTTAAATAAATATTTAATTTGAGAAACCGTTTGATATAAATAAATCTGAATAAGAAATTCAAATATATGTATATATGTGTATAACATGAATTGTGAGCCCAAATCTTGAATGTATAAAGATTCGTTTTTAATTTTAAAATGAAGAAAAGTATGTATATATTTACTTAATCCTGGAAATCAAATTTAATCTGATAAATAGCATTAATATTACCAATATATAGCAGCAATACATATATATTAAATAATAAATAAAACATATATTAGTACAAACCCAAATTGTGGGGATTTATATTCCAGAGACTCGTCGTATGGCGACTACGACGTCTACGACGTACGCGCTATACTGTTATATATACGTTATAACTTTAAACAAAAACGTGTAACTTCTAGTACATATTCACTTTATAACTAAGTAATATAACTGATGGTTGGAGTTTGGTGAAAACTTTGGTGTATTAAAACTAAGAACGACTTCAATAAAATTGAGTCAAATATATTTAATGAACATAAAGGTATGGCCGAGTGTGAGCGGAGAATACTTGAAGAGCGTTTTATAAATACAATATTAACAGATTGTTACACTAATATTTCTTTATAAAGCAAAAGATATAAGATCATTGTCGATCTTATTAAACGACGAGCTCTGCTCATAACTCGGGATATTTGTTTTATAATTCTAAAAGTAGCCCGCGCCTCTTGGACGATATCCAAGAGGCGCAGGTTTGAATCCCGCTGCGTTGAAAAAAATTTTATACGTTTTTTCAGTAAGGTATTTCCTTCACATATTAATATACTAAATTTAAAAATGTAAACATAAATCGCTCACAATGCCAAAACACCTTAATGCATTGATATTACATTTTAATGAAGGTAGTTGAAAGAGAAGTGCGTCTGTAACGAGTGTTCGGAAAGAGTTTAATTAAACCGAAGCCGTCGCGTCGTTAGTCTTGCGTGTTGACGGATGTGTGTGACAGATGTGTGTGTGACGGATGTGTGTGTGACGGATGTGTGTGTGACGGATGTGTGTGTGTGTGTGGTTACGAGGAAGGTTTTGATTTGTTTATTATATTATTTTTTGAGTTGACTGTATAATTAAATTAAGTAAATTGTTAATTGTGTTGTTACACAATAAAAAATTCCGTACACAAACACGGTAAACAAGGTAAACGAAATAGCTAATTATGGTGTTTAAATAAGAACCAAAAAATAAAAATATATATATTGCATCGACCGGGAATCGAACCCGGGCCGCCCGCGTGGCAGGCGAGCATTCTACCACTGAACCATCGATGCTGGTACAAGATTTAAAAATTCCGTATATTTAAAAAAAATATTCAAATAATATCTACATTAATATTTTTGTACTTATGTTCTCAAGCAATATACTATAATTAAAAAAATATTACACCTACTTTAATGTTGAAGTACATTTCCACTGGGCGTATAATTATATTTAAAAATGTTTTCATTTCCTCGCTCTGTTAAAATAAAGCGCGGCGTTGAGTTCCGCCACTATACAAGCAATATCTTAAATTCGGCGAAAACAAGAATAAAAATTGTCTTGACATTACGTATTTCCTGTCAACCCTCATATGCAGGATAAAAGCCAAAGACTATAATAGAATGCACGTAAAATATAAGCTTTGTATTTCAGTAGTTTACGACGTGTCTGTCAGTCACTAAGTAACGGAAGAGTTTTATTCATGCACTAGATTTCGCTCGCGGCTTCACCCGCTTGGTGTGTTGATGAAACTGTATTTGTCCTCACATTATACCGGCGACCTTATATTCTTATGGCGCTCAAGTCAATCATATTCTTATAATTTTTAAACTATTTGGCCAAATTACTTGGTGTAAAAGACATAGTTAATCAATATTAAATACTTAAAGGTTTGATAAATATTCTAAAATGCATTGTAAGAAAGTATAAAAGTTAATTTTATAGTTCACTATTTTCACTAGTACTTATTGGCTTCTACTAAACTTGGGGAGGCCTATGTCCAGCAGTGGACTGCGATTGGCTGACGACGACGACGACGACGATAGTGGCTTCTACATAAAGGATAGACATATGTTGTCCCAGACGTTTATTTAGAAGTATTCAAGACAAACAATCCTACACTATATCATGTTTGTATCTCCAATGGATTTTTAACCGACTGTATTGATATGTATCTTTATATTACAACCGAAATACCAAAAAATGTAAATCGTAGCCTAAATATTAAACTGATTTACAGCCTATAATACTGTACAGTTTCATCCAAATCAAACAAACATCCTTAGAAACTTTTGCTTGTATAACATTAGTAAGACGTCACTGTCAGTCACCGTCCTCCCTCGCTTTACACACACCGCACGTTAAGGCGCGCGTGGCATTTGACGTTATTATTTTAAAACAAAAAAAGTGCCCGTGATAAATAAATTATTTATTTGGATAAAGATTAATATTTAGTTAATAAGATCTTTGATTTTCACGATTTTTATACATTTCAAATGAAACTATTATATTTTTACCTGAACGCGTATATTCTTATATTCGAAAATACGTTTTGGTCACCTGACGTTTCGAACACTTTACAGTAGTCCGTGGTCATAGGTAGACTGAGGTGGCTTTCGTCTGTCAGTTGATACAAAAATTAATTATATCATACTACTGCTATTTGTTTTGCCCTGGATTCTTGCAGAATGAGCTCACTGTATCTTTGTCTCTGGTGTGATGGATTTGAGACTTTAGATTTTTTATAAGTAGGTCCCAGGTGGTAGAGAGTTTCCAAGAGTTCTATTGAAATTTGGATGTTTTTGAATTTCAATAACCTCGAGGATCATTCTAGGAATATATTTACTTCAATATTTTCTATTTTTAAAGTGTGACTCCACACTTAGGATTCAAAAATATTTTGGAAAAAACGTATAAAAATTTAAACGCATCGATATTCGAACCCGCGCCTTTTGGATACCGACCAAGCGCTCTGACCGCTAAGCCATGAGTTCTAGTACCAGCTGCATCGAAATTCTTATACGTTTGTCACAACTTATTTATGTTGTTAGTATCCCTGTAGAGATTTTTACAAATGTCACATAAATATACAATTACACTTCACTATATGTTTTCGTACGCTGTACATTTGTATACATTAGTCGGCGCTAGAGGCTCTGGGTATGTCGGCTTACGACCACTTTGTATTTAAGTGGTTCAAGTAGATATAAATGGCATGATTATTATTTTAGATTATATCTGTGAAAATATTTTATTATCTGACTGTTTAGATCACTGTTAGTATAAAAATATGTGTTTGTATTTACAAACATAGATGCCGGTCGTGGCGCAGTGTGACAGCGTCTGACTGTAAACGCGATCGGTTGTACGTTCGATTCTCACTCGGCTCGGCAATAATTTAAATATAGTCAATATTTAATTTATTATTATTTCCTAGTTCTGATAAGAAAAGACGCGGTGTTGAGTTTCGAAGGTCAACGCGCAATGATCTAGAAGGTGAGGTATACAAGAGGTCAGGATAAGCCTCAGTGGACCTTCGAAAGCACAGTATCAATGATACTGGAGGGAGGTCATGTAAAAAGCATGCGGACCTCTAGAAGAGCATGCATGAAGAGCTTTGTGAGTGTGGACGAGGCGAAAGAAGTATGCAGGAACCGCGCTTGGTGCCCTGTTCTCTATACCTACTCCACTACGGTCAAAAAGTGAAGTTTAGCTTCACTTTTTGACCTTTGCAATTATTGTCGATTGTTACATTTCGCGTTTAAATTATGACAGTTCATTCGTCAATAACTCATTCGTCAATAACTCATTCGTCAAGTAAAGAGGACCACTGATTGAGATAATCCGATGTATAAGCTTGTAATCAAAGTAAGCTATATATTTTCTATATCTTTAAATAATTTAGCCTAATAATATATCACAAACTAAATTTGAAGTCTGACTGTAAAGGCAATTGATAGTGGATTCAATTCCCGCTACGAGCATGATTATATTTAAATTATCTTTATTTTCTCCGTTCTGGTAAGATAAAGCGCGTAGAGTACCAATGTTTAACATGCAATGTATCGAATTCGGGATCCGGATAGTGACATACGAAGTGGTTTGACTCGTATGTTCTTTCTGACTACTTTAATATACATGTGAAGTTGGGTACAAATCATTGAGGCCATCGGGTTACAAGACGCTGTGCAGTGGGACAGCATTTGAATGTATAGGCGATTGGGTGTGGGTTCGATTTCCATTTGGGGTAATAATTAAAATTAAAATTTAATCATTAATTCCATTTATCCACTCTGGTAAAGTGTGGTGTTGAGCTTACTACTTGTTGAGTACGCAGTGACTCGATTTTGGAAAACAACGAAATGTCTCGACTCGAGGTTGTCTCTGACTGCTGACACTTTATACATGTATGATAGAGTACAACGTATGTATATTCAATAGAAACAAATGTTCGCTCTTTTGAAGTTTCAACTCCCGAGTTGTTGTTTTCATTTTCATTGTTTTTGTTGTTATCTGTTTATAACAAACATTATTACCTTTTATGTCGAAACATGTTTGTTGTGCTCATAATATGAGGACGTAAATAAAAACCTTTACTTTGACTTTAGTCAACATGAGTAAATTTCATGAATAAATAAGAAACTTTCTGATTAAGGTACTTTCAACTACATTTAGGCAGAATTAGGACGCGCACGACGTCCCCCGAGCGGGACTCAAGTAGTTCCGCGTCAGAAATGGACGTCTCTGGCGCCGAGTCGGACACGTCCTCGCAGGATTTCGAGACCGTAGTCTCAAAATCACCAATTCACGAATTTGAATCTCAAATTCACCCGCCCCCGCGTCTACCAAGCCGCTTCCCCCGACCGCTCCGGTGTCCGCGCACACCGCAACGGGCCCTCGCCCCGCGCCAGCCCCGCGTGCCGCTCCCCTTGCGCCCTCTGCGCCCGGTCCTCGCCCTTCAGGCGCAGCGACCGGAAATCAGCAACCGCCTCGCCCGAAATTACCGCCGCCTGTCTACATACAGGAGAAAGGATAGTGGAATGAAGTATCCGCGTGGATGCTTTTAAATAAAGTGGCGTACAGCTCCGCGAGGCTGACGTCCATCGGAATAAAAGTCCAGGTCCCGTCGGCCGCGGACCACCGCGCCTTAACCCGCCGTATGCGGGAAACAAACATAGGATTTCATACATACGCGCTAGAGGAGGAGAAAACTCTTGAGCGTCATCGTGACACAGTACAAGGGTGATTGATTATATTATACTCGCACTTGTTGTAAGTTCCAAGCGTCAATGACTAAGGCAACGCGTATTTTACTTGCCAGTAAGGGTCAGTAGTGGTATTCTCAACTACGGCATTATCATAGTAGTTACCAGTTTAATAAACTACTAAAATATATAAACTAGACTAACCTAGACCTTTACGGTTATAGTCCAATAACAATGATAATGTTCTGTAAATGAAATAAGGAATTTACTTATTTAGTCTAAATTAATGTTAAAAGATAATATATATATATATATCAATATATATATATATATATATTATATTATCTTTGTCACGATGACGCTCAAGAATTGTTTTAATTGGTGTATTTATTATTTCTTTGAATATTTTATGTATATACTATTTTATGTTCTGATAAATATCTCGTTTGTGTATATCTGGTTGACAAAATAACACATAGTCAAATCAGACTAGTATAGCTGTACTGTAAATATATTTTACCTTCAATAATAATAATATGACTCCAATAAACGTCGTATTCAGTAACAAATACCTCAGTTCAGAAACCCATTTGCTTCTTGCAGGCTCCCGCTTGAAAGTTTCCGTGACTATAGTGATCCCATGGCTAAGGAATAGAAGGAGCCCCGTGTAGTTTTAGTGAGTATATAAACGAGCTATGCGCATCCGGACAGATAGTACTTCCCGAGTCTCTAATTAGGTGGATATCCGTAACAAACTCTCACGATAAAAAAAAGAATCAGTTTATTTACCATCAAAGTTGTTTTTATTTCTCATAGAAATTAATCATGAAGTAACGACAACATAAAGTGTAATTTAATCGATTAAAGATCACAAGTTTATTTGAAATGGTCCCGACTTTGAAGTGAATACTAAATGAGGCGATAAAACTATTACGTTTAGTACGTCATCATATACTCTTATATTTTTTTATTGTGGATTCGATCGTTCTTTTGTTCCCTTCTTTAGAGGTTATTATATAAATTTAAAAATGTTTTTATTTCACCACTTTATTAAAGTGAAGTATGGCGTTGAGTTCGCCACTCAGCATGATTTGAGACGAAAAGCAATCAACGGGGTCTCTTGACACTGTGTTTCTCTGTATACTCTGCTATGCGTGTTAAAGGAGAGGTAGTGAGTGTCGAGTTGAGTTGCTCAAAACTTATAAATATTTTTCGTTTGATCCAGTCATATATAAATATTTTACAAATTGTGGACGCCGCTGACCGCTTTTTTGTTGGTGTTTTGAGAATAGAGAAAATTATAATAAGTAACTAGATTTTATTTACAATTCACGGTATTTCAACCTTTCCAATAATAAACATTATATGTTTATTGTACTATAAAGAGAGCCAAGAGCTCATGAAACTCTTTTAATCATACATTAAACACAAAAATAAAACATAACATGTTCAGTAAATCAACATTTGCCAACACTAAAGTTAGCAAATTGATAAAGAATAAACATTGTCATGTTTCAGAGTCGAGTGCTCCAGCCATCCATATTGCATTTGTGCCAGTGTACGACTTTTATGTTTATTTATACAAATATTAGAGTTTTATGCAATATTTCTATGAAGTCATCTTTACTGTTACAAAATTTCATTTAAGAAATGAAGGTAATTGATATAATATATGTAACATGCTCTGTCATCAGCATAACAGGAGAGATAGAACGTAGAGTGAAGTCTTATTACAAGAGATACTGCATGTTAGTTGGCGGAACTTAACTACGCGCTTTGATAAAGTACATGTACACGTACGTGCTTGTATTTGTGTAAAAAATAAATATATAAAAGTTTTATGATACAAGAAAATTGGGTTTGTATGGCTGCGTCCTCTCTGTTGACGCTGAACGTACACTTTATGAAAAAATATTTTAATATTATATTTCACTCTTACTTGCGAAACATCTGTCTTTACGAGTATTTCTACCAAGAACTGTTTGAATTATCATGAATCACGTAAAGAAAATATTCTCGAATGGCATTACCATTCATAAAGAACAAACAAAACATTTGGGAGGAAAATGTTCTTAGAGAGGTTTTGTGAAGAGCGTAATTACTATGAGTATGAACTACATTCCATACGAGAGTGAGATATAGCGTCATCTTGTTTTAATTCTGTTTTGTAATGTTATAATACTTTAAAGAGTTATTTACACATTTAGGTTTGTGTATATTTAATATAATATATTTATAATTTTAAGATATTTACTGAACTGATTAAGTATTAGATGAAATACCACAATTTAACAGAGAATATGTCAATGGTGATGGGAACTGTCCTTAGTATCCTTTCAAATATTATGCTAATGTGGAATATTGTTATAAATTAAAGTATTTTTAAACTATATAATAGAGAAACTATGGTTATAGTCTTGTTTAAATCACGTTTAGAAAAATGTTCTTCTGATCTCAACTGATCTTCCAGCTAAATTGCCCTTTTTTAAAGTTTCTCGATTCTTAATGCAATTGCTTATTAGTATATTCCACAAGCAGAGTGGTCAGAGGCAACATAGTGTCAAGATTGAGGGTTGAGTCGCGAATTCAAAGCTTTGTAGACTAGTCTTGTACCAGAGCGGAGTGATGATAATAAATTTTATATTTAGTCAACTTTTCCAATGGTAATTGAACCCATGACCAATTTACCTGCGCTACGACGACTTAAAATTTTGTATAAGATTTTATTATAAGAAACTTCTTCAATTTCATGAAATTATGTATAACACTTCTTTAACGTAAATTTTTCTTTTCTGCGAACAAAGAATTTAGAATTAAACCAGAGAATAAATATTTACGATAACATTATGATATATTGAGTCTATTTCGCAGGAAACGCCACAAAAACCTCATGATTTAGGACGAGTGTTTGGAACTTGCGCAACTGACACCGGACCTACTTTATACTGTAGCCGTTATATAACTATAGTAATATTATTTATTATGCGGATATAATATTGTATCTTAGTAACTGATATTAATGTAATTTAAAACCTAGAATAGTAAAGATTCTCAGCAGGAAATGTCTTTAAATGACCAAGAAGTAAAGAATAAAGGGATGGAATGGCTTTTAATAAATAATTTCTAGCTGTTCTGCTATTTATTCATTACAGAAAAGAAATCCATTAGAATACCATTAATTTACCGTGCTGGGAGAGAAGTTCAGAACAATTCTCGAGATCTGCTACCAAAATATAGGCCTTTGAAATGTATATTATCCAAAGTGGATGGAAATACAATTCCAGTCTACATCACTTACTAATGTAAACTTGTTTCAATCATATCTATTTTTCTCACTAATACATAATTTACGTTTATTGAATGAAATCGTAGAGACCGTCGTTGAAGATACACGAATAAAGGATTTGGCGCCTTCAAAGAAACATATTCGCGAGTCATTGTATATTATTTTATTATTATGTACTTCTAAAAAGTAAAGTCATCTTCCAAATGTAAGTTGTATGAGTAAAAATATTATTAGGGGTATTAATCAAATTTATTTTGGAAACGGCTTATCTCATTTGTTTAGAGTTTGCATTATTTTAATCGATTCATAAATAGGAAAGTTATATCAGCTTAAAATATTTCGTTACTTTGTATAACAAGCGGTCAAGTCCTTGCAAAGGAAGTCGCGGGCATTCTCTAGAATACAATGTTTGCAACAATGCCATTAAAATATATGAAAATCAAGAATGTAAATGCTTATTTTAAATATACCCTCTCTAATAATTGATGATACAAATGATGTGGCAAACTCGTTCTAATGATAATTATTAAAGATTTATTACTGTTCTGGTTTAATTTAGATTAACGTAATGAAGGGGTTACCGCGGCGCAGTGGAATGCTTTGATCTGACTGACAAACGCAAGTCATTATGAGTTCTGTCTGATCTCAGAAAAATTATAAATTCATTACTTTAATTTCATTTACGAATTACGTGTCTTTACTCTACTTATTTTCACTTCGCCTATCTTACTATGTGAGGCTAAAATCATGTTTTGTTAGCTATATAACGAACAGACACTGACATCAAATTATTGAAAGATTCGAGTTAACTTGGTATGCGGAAAGCTTGAGCTACCTAACTCATTTCCTAAAGCATCAAAGCAATAAAAAATTCTAATTTAAAGGGACTTTTAAATTTTGATTTGAATGCAAGAAAGGGTGTTTGAACTTTATGACGGGGTCATTTGATTATGCGCTCAAGCGCTAATAAACCAGATTTTCCGATAAAAAGGGCGAGTAGAAAGCGGATAATAGTATATAATAAATACTGTGTTTATAGCTACATACACTTGTGGACGCGTTCACGTTTGTCCGAACATGGGTGGACATGAAGTATTGTCGAGATATTCTGTATGCCGCTTTCTGCCTAACACGAGATATTGCGTGTCGAGTGGTGGAACTCAACGCTGCGCTTTATCTTACCAGAGCGACCAAATGAAAATGAACTAAATATGTTCATTCCCACGTGTGGGAATAATCCCACAGTGACGCATGAAAAGTCATTTTAACAACAAAATCACATCTCTTAGCTTACACCAATAACGATGAATATAACATAAAAATGGTACATATGTGCATAATATATAGACGAAAACCACGAGCATGAAACCAGATAACCTCAAGAGAAAACGAATCAGTATTTACATTTCAGCGCGACGGATTGTTTCAAGCTATCCATTTCATATTCACTCCATATTAATTAAATCATTATACTATAAGGCATTAATGAATAATTTTAATGTATGTACTATATAAGAACTACACTCTGTTTTCCATACAGAAGGTCTGTCAAAGAGAATCCAGTATCAAAACACTTCGTTTTCTCTGTTCTTTGCGTTACCTATAACCTGAGTTAACGTGAAGAAAATATTTTTAGGAAAACGTATAAAAGTTTGAACGAGCCTTCCTGTGACGCGTGCTCCTTGGGAAACGTCTTTTCATTTCCATGCATATTTTAGTTCTTTCTGATCAGTATTTGTAATTTACTTAATAATATAATTACTTTCTCAGCCTAATCAATAAAAATTTAAATACAATTAATAAATCAACATAATCAACAAATAACATTACTGATAATGAGCCAAAATATTTTAAAAGCAATAATTTATTAAAAAAACTATTTCAAAACCACTAATATATCTAATTTCATATCAGATCGTGTAAATACGAAAATATTTGTGATCTTTGTACATTGATTCAATCCCCACGAGGAATGATTATATTAATTCTCAGTTGAAAAGATATTTTTCCTATGCATAACTCTTTGGAACTTTTTTTCTAATTATTAGATCTTAAGCAAAATTATTGTCAACAAATAAAAAACAATATTGAACATTTTGGTTATTTATGTATACTAGTATATATAACTAAGTCCTTTCTTACTATAAATTAGCTGAAAATTATTAAAATACACAATAGTTTTATACTTTATTAAACTACATATTACATTGAGGAATCCTCTTACAAATATTTACACGCAAATCACAAACAGACGCAAGCTATCGCTTGAAGTCGATGTGTCCGTGTCGCTGCAGCATCTCCACGGACAGCGAGTGCGCGGGCGCAGTGCGGCGCGAGGAGCGCGTCACGTGACTCAGTTGGGTGGTCACTCTGGTCTCTATGCCTCTGGCCAGTGGCGTGACGTGCGCGTGGCCATTGTGCCGCAGGCTGTTCATCTGTGGAGCAGAAAGACCAGGTTGGTCCGAGAAGAACGAAATCGAAACATAGTGAGTTGAGTGGTGAAATGGAAATAAGTGTCATGTTTAATCACTTGCCCTATCGGAAACCCACAAGTAGTCATGTTTACAGACAGACACTGTCCTACTACACCACGATAGGTAACTTTATTAACTCGAGCTATAACTATGTCCCTTATCATTACAAGATGTAGTAATTATAAATACATTAGGTGATAATGCAATAATATGGTACCATCGACCTGATCTGATGATGAAGCTTGAAACTAAGAGACGAAATCCTGAGGTGCTTTAAATTTAATAGATACGGAACGTTTTTAGATTTTTAAGAATACAAACAACACTTTGACTTTCAAATAAAGGTTCAAGTATGCCTTGCTTTAGTAAAGTAGTCCATAAATTATATTTTAATGAGATTAAACTTACTTGTAGATAACATCGCTTGTGAGGTTCGTGATAAAGCTCATAGTCGCTTGAGGACCCGTCCGGCTTTTGCGTACAACGCCACTGTAATACATAATGACATGAGTTGATTGTTTAAATAAATATTGTTATAATTCAGTTTATATGTATGGAATTTTTAGCTTCATTTATAATGTAACTTAGGTGTAGTATAAATTGAGGCCGGTCCTGGCGTAATGAGAGACAGCGTCTGACTGTTAACGTAATAGATTGTGGGTTCGACTCACACTCGGGGAAACGATTATATTTTAATTTATTTTCTGTCTTCCCTCTGGTTGCATAAAGCGCGGAGTTGAGTTCCGCCACTCGACACAGAAAATCTCGATTTGGCGGAATGCAGAGTACAGATTCTTGACTCTAGATAACTCATGAACTCATGAACCTTACGGATTAAATTTTCTAAATGATACTGTGCATAAATTTATATATATCTAATAATATTTATACATTTGATATGAAAATATTCTAAATCCTTGCAAACAATACAAAACTCAAAACGAGATAAAGAAATTACTCACAGTATTTTCTACCCTTCACCTATTTCTATATAATTTAACTTCAATATGTAAAATATATGTAAGTTATTTGACTGTAGGTTCGATTCTCACTTCTCAGAATGATTCTATTTACATTATTACCATTTTCTTGCTTTCTGCTTAAGCGTAGCGCTAAGTTCCGGTATTCAATACCAAATGTCTTAAATTTGCGCACAAAGCAGAAAACAGATTATTATGATACTCTATCTACAAGGAAAACAGCATAAGTTGGGTTTTTAGTATAAGTATATCTCAAGGTGATATATGAACTCATAATAAACAGTAAATAGTACTTGTCTAAGTTACATCTACAACAAATAAAGGTTTGTGATCTTTAGAATTATATTCTAAGAACTAATGTATGTAAATTGATACGTTTGGAGTAAAGTTTGAAAGGAAATAGTATTGTTACCCAAATCTGTTGATTATCAGGAACCTGGAATAATTTCAATATCCAAGTTGGAAGGAATGTTTACTTGAGCTTCGGTAAACTATATATTTTTCAACACAAACAAAATATAAAGTATACAAAATAATACGTAGGTATGTACTAAGAGTATATTTCATAAAAATAAAAAGGTAAATATCGAAATTGAAACGTTCAGTTGACTATGTAAAGTTTGAACACAGTATCCATGACTGTAAGGGAGGCTCTCGTAAGAACCATGACGACCAGGCGAGCAGAATATATGAAGAGGTTGACGACTTCAGACGAGGCGAATAAAGTATACTTGAAACGTAACCATTCCGTTGGCGATCTAGTCTGTCTGAGCGCGAAGATGAAGAACAGAAAACAAACAGACGATGACGCTTTTAAAAATATTGACTCAATTGGACCTGATCAATCGGAACTAAATAAAAATAAATTCATCTAAGCTATTAACGTTGTAAAAGTATGAATACTATTGTAATATAAGTATCATGTGTAATTTTACCATGAATATCATAAATATAAAAAAAATAATAAACATATTTTTTCTATTTTCCCGCATAGCAAAGTAGTTAGAGAGAACACAGTGCAATTTATATACGTGAATCGAACCTACAACCAGATTCAACAATCAGACGCTGTACAACTTATGAAATTCCTTGGAATTCATTTTACGTGTATATTAATTAAAATATATGAAAACTGTGAATTTAAGATCATTCTTATATAATTCCTTCTTCTGTTTTTGTTGTAAACAAGCTGTTCCCGCGTCTTCGTCCGCGTGCAATGTAATATCCCTGGATCTGGATACATTATTGTGCTTTGATAGATTAAGTGACAAAAACAACAACAAGTACTTAACACACAACGCAGTGTCTTGACACTAGGCTCTCTGTAACTAACAAGATACGCAGAAAGAAGCGTAATAAAACAAGAATATTTACCTGACATACATTAACAAGATCTTTGATGTCCGCGGTTATTAAACATTTTGAATGAAATTATTTTAAACAGATTTATTGCGATCGAAATATTATTCTACACTAATAATATAAAGCGGAAGTTTGTTTGTTTGTTTGTTTAAACTCGCTAAACTCAAGATGTACTGAGGGAAATTAAAAATTCTTCGTGTTTAATGTTCTATTTATTGGGGAAGGCTATAGCTATGTAACATTACTTTACAACTGATGAGAGTGAAGCAGTAAACATAAATGTTGTATATATTTGAATAAAAAGACTGTATATTTTGAAGCTTGCGTGCGCCGAGTGGACAAAATCGTTCCTCTCTAAAATGTCTAACAAAAAGTCCGCGACAATATGTGTATGACTATAACAATTTTTATGTATATATTTTTAGTTCTGAAATATGACATTACCTGCGAAGGTGCATTTGTAAACTAAATATTAATCCTTATCCGAATAAATAGGTTATTTATCACAGGTACTTGTTTTAGAACAATACTTTGACAGTATTTAGTTTCACCTAATATGCAAGGACTTATTGTTTTATAACAGTAACGTCAAACACCACGCGCGTATTAATATGCGGGGAGTGAAGCGGCGAGGCGGGAGGACGCGGGCTGGCAGTGTGGGTAGTCTCGGTTTGGAGGGAACTTTACAGTATTATGAGGTGTAAGTCAGAATACACACAGACTGCAATTTACAATTATTTATGTAATTTAGTCGTAGCATAACGATATACATTAATGAAGTCGGCTAAATATCGGTCCTCTGAGAGCTGTCTTGGTGCTGTTTCTAAGCTATTGAAGTTATAGAGGAACATGACGTAATGTAGGATTTTAGTGTTAAATAGTTCTACATACGTCCGAGGTAGCATATATCTATCTTATATGACGCAACTATGAACATTATAGTGAATTGTAAATTTAATTAAATTCGATACTCTTTTACAGTGCACATTTTACAATATTTATCAAATACTTACTAAGCTCAATACTTATTTATCACTTTATGTACTTAGTATAGATTGTACATGTCTTCTACACTAAATAATTCGCCCGAATAGTTTAAAAATATAATACAATAGTTTAAAAATAAATACGAACTGTCGAGTATAAATATATTTTCAACAACATACAACGCGAGCGACCCTACAGTAGTCCGTGGTCATGTGGTGACTAAGGGGGCACTTTAGGATAAAGTAATACTTTGATGTTGCTATAGCAACGCATATTTTACGCGTCAATCACTAGTCAAGGCACCACTATACAATAAAGGACCACCACAGTCACTGTGTATTTTCTATACAAATAACGAGACGAATTATGAAAAAGTTGGCTTGTTAGCTTGCGTGAACCCAAGTGAAGGTAAAGGTCTCCTCTAAGGAAATCCATATATCTCTAACCTGAGCTATTTGCAGCCAGCAGGTACCAGCTATTTTTATCAGCTCGTACGCCCATCTCGTCTGCCTTTGAGACGTTTGCTGATTTTGCTTTTCCACGTCGTCACCCTGCTGGTCCATCTGTCGTCCTTGAGCTTCGCTACATGTCCAGCCCATTTCCATTTTAGCGTGCCTTATATACTCGTATATACATACCCACTTATATAAAGTTCGAAATTTCTCCACTATAGATATTATTATTGTAATTAATATTAAATTTAACTGCAGTTTCGAATATTAATGACATATTACAATTTAATTTATTAATATAAATGATTATTAAGGCCATTGTAGTGCAGCGGGATTCGAACCCGCGCCTCTTGGATACCGTCCAAGCGCTCTGACCGCTAAGCCATCCGTTCTACTACCAGCAGCGTCGAAATTCTTATAAGTTTTTGTTACAACTTATTTATGTTGTTAGCATCTCTATAGAGCGATTTTTACAAATTTCTATTACTTAAAGATTATTAAGAAATATCGTTTAGCAAGAAAGATTGCTATTTTATTTTAATATTTATTATTTTTAAGCTTAGCGGCTTAGCGGTCAGAGCGTTTGGACGGTAGGGGGGCACTTAAGGATAAAGTAATACTTTGACGTTGCTATAGCAACGCATATTTTACGCGTCAATCACTAGTCAAGGCACTTTTGTTTAACAATTTATTTCAAACCCGCCACTATACAATAAAGGACCAGCACAGTCTCTGCATTTTCTATACAAATAGACGACCGTCTCTATATTGAACTCCTGTCAACCTCCAACATCCGGAGTTCCGAACTCAATTATAGAGTGGGCAAGTATATGTTGCTGTAGTCTGAGACGAGATTTTGAAACTAATCGTAGTTTTGCATTGCAATGCGGAAAATAGTTAGTAAAGGTGAAGTAAGGAACATGCCAAAGAAAAATCGAAACAGTAATTTATATTGCACATTACACACAACATTTAAATATACGGAGAACCTTTACATGCAAAAAAACTTAACAAACCATACTTTCAAGTATTTGAAATTCGTTTATTGCATTTAAAAATATAAACCTGAAGCAAATAATATCAATTATATATAAATATTTTATTTATAAAACAATAATATTGATTAAGCGAAAAACCTAAACATATAAATTAAAAAATTGTCTTGTTATTTAATATGAACATTCCTAATAGAATCATGTACAAATTAGACGCTATTAACATTTACTTAAAGTCTCATTTTGTGTGTTGTTGCCTCTCGTGTATCTCGCGTAGCCCATTGGGCTTGAAGAAATAATTTGATATTTTATAAAAATTAGTCTATTTTTATGGGACAGGCAAGACAAAGAGCTTGCAGTCCACCTGATGGTAAATGATCACTGCCACCCCGGCTCCGAGCAACATCAGGGGTGCTACAAAGGTATTTTGAGGTATAATTACCTGAATGTACAAATCAGCTCATTCAGTCGTTAACAACGGCTTTACATTGCCTTCAGTCGTACCAGCATGTCTTAACTATATAATAAAAAATATAAAGATATTTTGACCCCATTCTTCTTATCTGTTTTCCATAGTACTTTACACACTTGCTTAGCTCCGATGACGATATAATATTTTCACGACATAATTTGAAACGCGTTTCCTCTCTTTTTTTTTTAAACTAGCTTGCAATATTTTATATGGTAGCCCTTGACATTTTTAAAATGAGTAACTTACTATAATAAAGCAATATTTTTATTATTTTAATTATAGTGAAATAAAGTGCGGTGTTGAGTTCCACTTGGTAAAAAGTGGAAGACGGACTATCCTGATACTTGATACTCTCTGATTACACTCTTATGCAGACAAAAAGCATGAAACTGAACTGAAACAAAAATATTCTGGTAAAAATACGAGGATCATGCTATGAAAACATTATATTCTTATTGGTTCTGAACACGTGCGAAAAATTATAAGCTTATGAGATGGTAAAAGGCAGTCCAAATCAAGTTAAGTGGAACTCAACGCCGCGCTTTATCTAATAAGAATGTAAGCAAAGATACCATTGTGTTAACAAAAAAGAAAGAATTTGTTTATTGAAAAAAAATTGTTTCTCCTGTTTTTAATCATTTGGTCAAAATTAGTGAATAATATGGCTTCACGCATTTCTCACCAATTGTTTATAAAATACATACAGAGTACGCGAAACATATAATAAAATACGTATTAGATGTATTGAAAAAGGGCAAAACATGTAAAACGGTTCGGTTGAGCGGTTTTATTAGGGTACCGATGTCGAACAGTAAACATGGCATCCTTATCCGTTCACACTGGCTTGTTTCTGAACATTTATAGGTATTGAGCTGAAATATACAAAGAATACACCATTATGACTCAGTCGTGGAGTGAGTACAAACTAGATGCCGACGACCAATGAGGACGTGCATTGTAGGCTCCTGACGCCAAGCTCACCGAAGATTGAGGTTCCTATAGCCTGGCCAGTGGCATTTGAGGAGGAGCACCGTAACAGTAAGGACTTAGTGGGCATAAGGAAGACTTCTGGAGGCCCAAATAACTCGTGCTGAGGCCCCAATTCATAACAGATATTCTCACGAAAAAGGTATTTAGGATCAAGATACTCAAGTTAAAATGATAATAATTTTATTTCGAACCCAGAACCAAATGCTCTTATTTAGTTATATTAAACTCTTTACATATAATCAAATCGATATATTTAAAAATTAAAAAAATAAACAAATTTTAAACTTTCAAACTATTATTTTCAGTAGTAAGTAAGGTAAATTAATCTTAACTTCAAGAAACTTAATTTGATGCGTAACCGAGCTTACAGTGTTTTGGACTACATTTAAATTGTTTTCATATCGCCTTTGAGCTTCTTGAGGCCAGTTGTGGCGCAGTGGGACAGCGTCTGACTGTAAACACGATCGGTTTTGGGTTCAATCTCTACTCGGGGGAGTGATATATTTAAAATTATTTCACCGCTCAACACGCAATGTCTCAAATTCGGTGGATAGCGAAGTCAAAATACGAGTACTTGACGTGACCAAGTACTTTCTATATACATTGCTATGCGGGATAAAAAAGGTTCCAAGGAGCTAATTGCAATCCGCTTAGTGGCTTTCATTTCCACTTTTTATATATAATACAAGTAAGTCAGTAAACAAGACAAGCGAGGCACGCTGTCGATTACTGTCAAATAAAATATATAACGATATGTCCCAATTGACTGTCTCGCAAAGGCCAAGCCCAGACCTATTACTTGCAGAAAATGACAATTTCAACCTCATAATATTAAAATATGATAGAAATAAGCAGGGACAGTGTTCGTCTGTAACGCGGTTGATTGTGGATTCAATTCCTAATCGGAGGTATAATAACATTTACTTATAAGTTCATTACTTTGTTTTTTTTTTTTAAATAGGTACACACTATTTAATGACAATATACAGAATACAGAGTGAAGCTGTAAAAACCGGACCCTTTTTTAGGAACTATATGTCAAGAGCATAGAGGAATTGGAACTATTAAACATAATATGCAAAAGCAGTCTTTAAAGATTTATTTAAAAGAAAAAAGAAGTAGCAGGATACTCAGAGACAACTTGATGTCAAGACACTGGGTTGATATCTATCTTGACCTTTTATATTTCCCGTTTCAGTTTTATAAAAATATTTATTTTTAAGAAAAACGTAGCTTCGAATCCGTTCCAGTGGTTGTTGAACCGTTTCCAATAGACGTGGTTTCGAGTCCTACTTCGATAAATTTTTTTATTGCTTCCAGTTTTATCGAGCAAAGCAGGATAGACAGGAAGTACTTACTGTCAAGACATTTCGTACTCCATTGCATATTGATCGGTAGAACTCATCCTTTTATTCACGTCAAGTCATACATACATACGAATGTCAGTCAGTCAAGTTCGCGTGACTCTAGAAGTAGGTCATACGCTGTACGTCATTGCAAAGTGCGATGAGACAGCGAAATCAGATCGATCCATTAACAAACAATGTCATCTGTTCAGTACTAATCAATTGCAAATGACAGATCGTAAATGAATGTCTATTTTAATAACGTCTAAAGCTAAAGCTTGGACGAAATGAAATAAAAGTTAGTAGTAAAAGGATTTATTACGGTACAGTAAATAAATGAATTTGTTTTGAAGCTGGTATTTGTCTCATAAAACATGGTTATGAAAATTGTTAATTATATTATTGATATTTTCCTATTTTCTTAGACTATATGCGGTGTTGGTTTCCGCCATCTAAACAGAACAGCGGGTTCGTTACGAGATAATTAAATATATGCCTACCTTAAAGTAGCAATAAAGAGTTAAAGTCTATATTATACTAAGACTCAACGTTACTTAACGTACGTACAAAGTACTTAAAACTTCTACTTCATCACTTAAATTAAAATTACATTAATTTTATTAATTAAAAGTCGCTACGTACTGTGTGTTACAATTCCATTATGTTATAGAATAGAATATTCATTATTACACACAAAATATAAAAAATAACACAAGAAAGTTAGCAGCTTGACACTTAATCCCGTGTAGCAGGGTAGTTAGAGACAACCTAGAGTCAACACACTCCGACAGCTGCTTCCCGTCCAAAATCGAGAAATAACATTGCGAATGGCTAAATCAACGCCGCACTTTGTTTTACTAGCGAAGAAACGAAAATAATTAGACTCATTTCCCCGAACAGACATCGAACTCACAACCACTCGCATTTACAGTCTGCGTTGTTTCAAGCAATATCTTAGATATAATCCTTAGGAAAACAAAAACGTAGTGTTTCGACATTGAGCTGTGCGGGGAGTCAGAGAAAATCTAGTGCCCAGATGTTCCGCTCGCCAATTTCAATCCGAATTCGAGACGTTTTCTGTATCATACATATAATTCTGTCCCATCCCACATCCGTTACATCTCAAACAGCGCAGTACTAACTACCAGTTCAATAAACACCAAACTCCCTAGTTCATGCAACGCGGTGAGAACAAGGAGTTGATATTTACGTAGTTCGTATTCTGTGAATCTTATGTACTCGGAATTACCTTAAAGGAATCAAATATGTAGTTTTCTAGCTTATATCTATTTTTTAATGGAGGTCATAATGGTACAGTATCTGAATGTTTGGAGGCTCTTTACCCACACCCAATAATTTCATTAATACACCACACCCAATAATTTCATTATTGAAATTATTTCCCCGTGCTTTATGTTTTATTTTGCATAAGAGGGGCGGAACTCAACGTCGCACTTTGTCTTACCCAAGCAGACAATATTAAATCATTTGAATATTTATCTAACTGGGAATCGATTTCGCAGCCTAACTCGGTTACGATCAAACGATGCGCCACTATAGCCTTAATGTGATTTACACAATTATTTCCATTTCCATTTGTGTCGTTGAGACGTGTTACTCTAAAAAGGGTTTTCACATCGAACGGAAACTCCACGCTAGGTTTTCTATGACTACACTTTTATATGGTAATTATTAATTGCAAATAAATTAAGAAGATTGAACAAGTTTTCCTAAAAACATCAGTATAATTGTCGTTGATATTTATATTTATATTGATAATATGGAACAACAAGCTCAAGCGGGTCAAACTGCGGCTTCATAACAGAGAAACGCTATTAATATTGTGTTACCAACATTTTAAATCAAGAAACTTATGTTTGAAAATAATATTAAAGAGTGCAAATATAATGTTACACTCTTCAAAAGAAATTTATGCTTTCTTTAATAGAAATGTTTTAATGACAGTTTTGCACGGATTAATCGTGAGGCTGGTCGTGGCGCGGAGGGCATCGTGTGACTGTAAACGCCATCATTTGTGGGTTTAATTCATAGTCGGAATAATGATTATATTTAAAATATTCCCATTGTCTTACTCTGGTAAAACAAACCGCAGTGTTGAGTTCCGCCACTCAACATGCAATGTCTCGAATTTGGCAGAAAGCGGATTATTTACCTCCTGTCTACCCTGCTGTGCGGGATAAAAAGTGTCAAGCAAAAATATACAATACATTTAACATTACAAATATACAAAATACGTAAATCTTACCAACAAACAAAGCATACGGCAGGTACATGCTGATGCTGATCCTTGGGATTGACCGCATTGATGTCCAGTAGCAGCTGCATGATGTTGTACGGCATCCAGCAGAGTGCGAACAGCACGGCTGGCAGCAGTAGTATCCACGCCACTCTCTTCCTCTCCTTCATTAACCTCAGTCCCTTGAACAGAAGTATGAAAGGTAACAAACACGATTTGTTCATTTATTTCTAAAAATGAATAAAATAAATCATAAGTTATTTGTGGCCGGTCGTGGCGCTGTGGGACAGCGTCTGACTGTAAACACGATCAGTTGTGGGTTCGATTTCCTCTCGGAGGAGTGATTATATTTAAATTATTTTCACTTTTTCGCTCTGGTAAAGTGCGACGTTGGGTTCCACCACTTACCACGCAATGTCTCAACTTCTGTGGGAAGCGAAGTACGGAATACTCTATACTAATACAAAGGTACTTTCTGTCTACCCAGCTAAAATCCCGCTGATGCGGGATAAAAAGCGTGAAGCTGAAAATATTAATACTAATGAGGTATTTAATAATGTTTGGTTTTACTATAATCAAAAAATGTTGTAATAATAAGACGCACTACGTGAATGAACTGAGGAGATATGTCAATTCGTTCCCGTAGTCACCTTATTTGTGTGAACATAAATCTGACTTATACCCACACTAATGAATTCAATTTAAGACCTACCTTAATTATCATTCGATTCTTACTCCGGGGAATATTATATTTAAAATTTATTTTCGTTTCACTGCTCTAATAAGACAAACCGCGGGGTTGAGTCCCGCACTGAACATGCAATGTCTCCATATCTGGTCGAAAGCATTGATCAAAGTGTCTTGACACTAAGCTGTCTCTGAATATTCCGCAGCGGGATAAAGCGTGGAGTTGGTCTTTGCGAGGCGAAGATAAAAAGCCAAATAGTGTCTTTACTGTATAAGTCAATTTTGTGATAAAGACAGCTAATATTGTCTAGAAACTTCAAGTTAGTTTCAATTTTGCCGCAAATAAGCCTTAGTCAATATGTCACTTGTTGGCACTAAGTCAGTAATCAATTCCCTAAACTTTATTAATTTCTAGAAAGTTTCTATTTAGTATAGTTCCTAGGAATAATTTAGTACTGCTTTTTAATTTTCTTCGGTTTTACGTCTACTTCTCCTACGTAGCAGAAAAGAAAGAACTTTTTGTCAAGACACTTGGTACTATAATTTCTGTTTGAATTCAAGACTATGTGAGATAGAGCTTAACGCCGGGAGTTGTCTTGCTAGAGTAGCAAAATGAAAATAATTTAAACAATCATTCTTCCAAACGTAAATAAAATCCACAAACACTGCATTCAACAATTCATAACTGCGCCACGACGTAGTAAGATCCTTTGTTCATAGCCACTAAGACTTAATAGAGTGCCAATAAATAAAAGAACATTAAAAATAAAATACTTTTCTCAAGAGCGCGCAAAGTACTGATATTTATTTGAATTTTCTGTTTTAAAGTCCATCCATTATTTAACTTAAGTAAGACTCGCCTCTACGCGACGCCGTAAAGAGAGTTAAGCCCTAAGTAAATTTTAGCTGTATATAAATATTGTAATTAACTTGGTGAATAAATAACCTTAGTTACATACAAAAGGACAACCAATATATTTTATAAACGAGCCGTAGATAATTACATGTTAATTCTAGTAAATATACAATATCGTTTATCAGAAATAAGGAATATATGTTCTTAGTCGTAAAGCTATTCAATATTATATACTAAAAGCACAGTTCGAAATATTCTTCACTTGTTTCATAATATAAATTTTAAAAATGGAAAACTAACTGCGTCATCTTGCCAAGATTCATAAATTATATCACACTGACTTACGCGCAGCTCTATGCTTTATCTCACATGACAGGGCGGTCAGAGAGAACTCGGTATCAAGACTCTGTTTGCGGCTTTCCGTTCAAATTAGATGAATTACATGTTGATTGGTGGAGCTCAACGCCGCGGTTTGTTTTATCAAAGCGGAAAAATGATAATAATTTATTAATTTAAATACAAATATTTCTCCAAGGGAGAATCAAAACCACAAACGGTCGCTTGTCAGTCAAACACCATCCCACTGCGCCACGATGGTCCCTAAATGTAATATTTATTTTTTTCTTTCTTATCTTTTATTCCTCATAGCAGGGCAGATGGGGACATTGTGTGTTGAGTTACAAGGATGAGGAAATGTAAATATTTTAGATATAATCATTCCTCCGAGTTCAAACTGAACCACACTCGATCGTGTTTACAATCTGACGACGTCCCACTGCGCCACGACCGGCCTTTATTTAAATTATTTAAATTATTATTTTGATCAATATTAGACTTCGGAAATCTTGCTCAAACAATTAAATGGCAGTTTTCATTTTCTGTTGATTGATGTTGTCTAGGATATTTTATCTTGTATAAAAGTTTAAATATTAGGAAAATTAGCTAAATAAAGTAAATTCTGATATTTATTCAGAAATGTACTAAATAACGTCTTTTTTATTTCAATATTTTGTCTTTGAAAGTGATACCAAAAATATAGTCTCTTCTCTCTCTTTTATGTAATCTCATTAAAAAAGTAATATAATATAAGATTCTTTTATCATATCAAAAGTATTCTAATTTAGTATGAACATTTTATTCAGCTCCAACCATGCTCCTCTGCTATCTACAAGTCTTGTTCTCTATATTGTTAAACTTTTGTTTAAACTTGATACTCCATACAACTGTCTCTTTGTACAAATAAAACAATCGGATGTTTCGGCATTTGAAAGGACAGTTCTCTGACGTCCAGAGTGTTGCAAATGTTTCCGGTAATTCTTTGTTACCTTTACTTCACATATTAATGGAATGTTTGATAACTTTTAGAAAACTTGTGTATAAGAAGTGTTTAGTATAGTTTATAAGTAGTGTATAGTGAGAAATTTCTAGCAATGTTAAAAAATTGTAACACGGTATAATTGTTATATAACGTTATAACAGAACGACGTTATAACAGAACGTTTAGTAATAAATGCGCGCTTATAGTGATTAAATCCGTCTCCAAGTGCATGTGGAGAACATTATTTCTTTGCTTAAATTAACTTTATCTAACCAACTCTTGTTGGTTAGATAAAATTAATGTAAGCAAATTGTAAATAGTAGAGAATTGTTCGACATCGATGTCTAATTTATGTCTATAAACTAATTTATGTTTAATTTCCTAATCGCGTACTCTAATACAAATACACACGCATTCACACGTATACTTACACAGCGACAGCGACACGTATACACACACACACACACACACATACACACATGTTTTTATGAGGATTATTAAACATAAAAGTAATGAGGTCATGTAGCAAAGTGGGACAGCGCCTGATAGGATTGGTTATAGATTATATTCCTAAGTTAAAGTATATAAAAGTAAAAAGTATATTAAAGTATTAAAAGTTATATTAAATTTTCATTTGTCGGCCCTGAATTTCTATTCAGGGCCGACAATAAAGGTAAGGCGTATTGTCTCAAATACACTCGAAAAATAGAGAACAAAGATTCTAGACACTAATAACTGACATACTTGTCGACAACTGCCTTACATTGTTTAGTTTAGTGACCTTTATCAAACGTTGCATTTCTAAATTTATTTTAACATTGTCAACTTGAGAGACTTCAAATTTAATATCTTGAAAAGAATTTTTCATAAGAGATGTAATTTTATTTTTAAAATAAATTTGTTAAAATAATAACTCCTATATACAGGGGGCCAGTAGTTCATTTACAATTAATGAAACCATAATTCAAAGTAGTCTTTATTAATACGATACAATGATAACATTGGGGTTTTATCGAGTCGCGGGTGGAAGAGATGTTAACGCAACGCAATGCATTACTTAGCTTCATTTTCAAACACTCACATTTATTTTCTCAACTATTCACTGTTTAATTTATAGTATTAAGTTTCCAAAATATGTTGCCAGTCACTTCTCGTATCTTTTTTATTTTTTTCAAAAGTACGCGTAAAATATATTTAAAGGCACCTACGAGGGTAAACTCGATATATTGGTACTGCGAGAGTTCCATTTTGATAAAATTATACGTAAACTAAAATTTTATCATTGCGTTCATTGAGTACACGCCTTTGTAATAAAATAAACAAATTAAATAAGAAACACTTGTCCAATTTAGTATAAAAGAAAACAATACTAACAATAACAATACAAGCAATGGGCACAAATTTGTTTTCAGGTAAAAAGTTAAAACGATGCACGACGACACTAAGGATTTTAAACTGAAGTTCTAGAAGCTGCCATTGCTATTTCCGCTGAGGATAAATCACCAAAATACATATACTTTTTATAACTTTATTTAGTCAGAACTCAATTGTGATACTTTAAATGATTTACGAGTTTGTGCAAAAATCTAAATATTATATTTGGCTTAAGATTAACACTTTAAATATACATATGAAGATATAAACATTTATTGTGACTGTACAATGCAATTTCTAACAAGTTCAAGGTCACTCCTCTACAATGTTATGAAGTCAACAACATAATTAAAACCTAACAATTTACTTCCATTACACTTGTACAGATATAATTACACTTGGAGTCCAAATAAGCGCTTAGATTTAACTATAAAATTAACATTACAAAATTCACATATTCATTGTACCGGTCGATCGTTTTTTAATAATTGCATTCTTTTTTTACATTGCAACTATATAGAAACTTGTAATTATTATACTAAATATTACTTAAATGATTCGTTCCTATTTTTAAAATAACGATATTAGATAATTCAAGTCGTAAATAAGTAAATTCTCAAATGTTATAATTCAACATGGCGGCAAGTGACATTCTACTCCTTTGTCTGTCGGCGTCCTTTGAACGCCATTCTTCATCTTTCCCGCCATTTTCGCCAAATAACCATATTATGTCTAAACTATCAAATGAATGCGTATAATAAATTGACGTAGATGTTTGTGACACTTTACAAGATATTTTAAAATTGAGAAATAGTTCAGTGAAAGTAAATAATTCACAAATAATACGTTTATTAGTTCCTCTTCGTCACCGCACTCGCTCGCTCTTATTCACGCTCTCGCTCTTGCGGGTAACCCTTTATAAAGATATTGTTAGTATCCGATAGGTTTTAATGATATATTATAATAATTTCAGTAATCTTCAACATCTACTTCTCTAATTACCTGTGTATTCTGTTTTATTCGTCAAAATCAACCGCGGCTAGTTTTGTCGTATTTACATTGTTTGTTTAATTTCTGCGTTAGTTTTTTAGTTTCGATTATGGTTGAAATTTTCTTTGAATGATTTTGTTAATGCCAATGTTTTTAGTTCACACTTAGCGTGAGTTACAATTGTCAAATGCATTTCAAGTGGGTGGAACTGTTGCAGTGTTAGTTGTGAGAAGATAGTATTTGAAAGCAGAGTTTGTGGACTATTTGTGAAAACAATGTAATAGAGAACAGTAATTGAAGAACAGAAGTAAGAATAGTAAAATGCGTTTCACACGATGAGGATATTATATATTAAACACAAATTACTGAACATAAATTACTAAAGCTATTTCACTTCCTTCCTTGATTACGAAAACTGTTACTGAAATTAAATAACTTTAAGTACTAACTTGGCAAGTTAATGTGATTTCTAAATAACTCGATATAATTCACGTAACATATTTAAAAGCCTTGCTACAATTGTAGTAAGTGTGAATTTATATTGTAAAAAAATAGTTATATGCTGAAAAATGTCAGATCAGCAACGTCTAATTGTATAGTAGTAGTAGATATTACGTCTGAAATGAAATGAAAATAATACTCCTGCGACTAAACTGCTGAAGAGAATGGGTTTAAATTTCGTATACGTTCTTGAAATATTTGACCGTATGTGTTGTACATCTAATTGTAAACTCAACGGATACACCCTGTATATTCAATTTAGATATTTATTTTAGTTTTAAAGCATTTAGGTTTACTATCTCCCTACACACAATTCTATTCTTAGAAAAGAAACTTCCATGCTTGACCCGTAGTATCGCAGATAGAGTAACTAGGAGCAGTGCTTTAGATTATCGAACCAATTGTCGGCTTAAAAGATTCTTTTAGAATTTAATATTTTAAACAACTTTGTACTAAAACATCAAATATATGATTTCAAAGAAAATACCTGTTGCATGCTGACGTTACCCTCGTCGATGTCGGAAGGCGGTCGCACCGAGCACAACGTCCTCCCCATGCACGCGTATGACAAGATTGTTACTGAACCTGGAGAATACGACATCTGTTTATAAATGTAGACGATACGGATTTCGTTTGAAAATGAAGTCAGACATCATAATGTCAAGAACTCAACGCCGCGCTTTGTCATACCAGACCAAAGAAATAAAAACTAATTTTAAATACAATCATTTCCCCGAGTAAGAATCGAACCCACAACCAACCGTTTTTACAGTTAAACTCTGTCCCACTGCGCCATATAATGAGCGTCATATAATTGAAAAACTTTTATAACAATACAAGCTTTCTTGAAAACTAAGATATACGCGTATATCGCTAAGATATATTATACATAATTAAATAAACTAAGATATACTTTACATAGTTAAATCAATATCTTGTTTCAATAAATCTTATTTAAATTGAATTTGAAAATCCGACATTTTGAACAGTTTGTATTACAAACAGACACTCCAATTTTATTTATTTAGGTAGATTTTGCGTTTAACATCACAAAAGTTTTTTTAGTAATAAAACTAAAACCTAAAAGCAGCTTCACATTTTTCTTTCGTCGCAGTTGAAGGTCAGCATAAAGCTTAATAATGGATACTAAAGTCAACTGTACGTAGCCTGGCTTTTGCCATTATACGTCACTTTGTTTTACTACTTTATTAAAAAAAAATATGGCCACTTGAAGCTTTATCCAACTTAGCAGTTGTCAGAGACAATCTAGTGTCAAGACACTCCGTTAACTGCATTCTGCGCAAAATCGAGACATTAAGAGTCAAGTGACGAACTTAACGCCACTCTTTCTCTTTAAATAACGAGGCAGTCAATTTTTTAAATATAATCGCTCTTTCAAATAGTAATCGAACCCTATTAAAATTAATCGTTAATCAGACACTGTCTATTGGACCATTAAGGCCCCTAAATAAATTAGTAGTTCGTTATATAGTTACAAATGACAAATAGAGTTGATAATTATTCAGTAAATACTTCGTCACTTCGCTTATGTATATATAACAGTATGCAATGAGAATCTTGAACTAAGACACTTCGTTCTTCGCTTTATAACAATATGAGAAATAAATAAAATCAAATAATTGGTAAGAATAAAGCCGTACGAGAGGTCGGAGGAGACTTTGGTCGATCTTCGAAAACACAGTCAATGATACTAGAGAAAGGTCGTCGTCTCTTCGGAGGGTCTTCATGCTTTTTACAAGCATGAAGACCCTCCGAAGAGATATATGGAGAGGTTAACGACTGTGGATGAGACGAAAGGGGTATGCAGGGACCGTGGCGCTTGGCGTTCCGACCTCTCTAACTACTCAAAGGAAAAGGAAAGGTTAAGCAAAAAATAAAAAAAATATTAATTTCAGGAAAGATAAACAAATCGGCTGGTTTTGATACTTTACTAATTTCTTTAAATCTTTTACACCTTTACATTTATCACGTATTTACATTCTGCAAATATTTCATAGAAATAGAGTTATTTCATAGAAATCTCTTACTATATTTAAAAAAATCTAATGATGGTGAACGTAACAGGTGATGGCTTAGATGAATGCAACAACCACGGGTCCGAACCCCGCTGCTTCCACATTTTTTACAAATTCTAAAAATCTATAATTTCATTTTCATTTCTTATTTGAATTTTGAAGGCGTATCTTTGCGCCTATGTAGGCTTTATTAACGCTTGTCTTCACTTACTTCTTAAATAGGGGTACGTATTTAAGAAGCACTTTCAATGTTTAAGTAACGTTAATGGAATTATAAAATGAAACTAGAAACTGGTAGAAATGTCACTTTAGACCTGTAGTCTGCTGGTAATAACGTAGTAATACGAGTATTCTTATTGTGTATGACTGAACTACTAATTTGATATATTTGTAACAATTTGTTGTACATAGATCTATATCTAGTGTTATGGTCGATTATTTTTACATTGTCACGCTTTATGCCGTATAGCAGGATAGTCAGGGAGAACCTAGGTTCATGGCAATCTATTCTTCGCTTTCTGTCTAAATTCAAGATTTATTATAAGTTCATTGGAGCTAAATGGAGCAATGGAGCTAAATGCCGCGTTTTGTGAAACTAAAACTTACTCTATAAATTATGTTACATTTTTTTTTGTTTAATTTTAAATTAACACTCCTATTATAGTGGTATTATAGTGTTGGTGGAATGTTGCACAGGCTCGTTTCTGTAGAATTATTTATTTTCCGAGCTGCTGATAGTTTTACTGTCAAAAGTTAATGCAACATTTTTATACGTTTTTTCAAAAATATTTTCTAATCCTAAGTGTGGAATAACACTTTAAAAAATAGTAAATATTAAAATAAAATAGCAATCTCTCTTGTTAAACAATTATTTCTTGATAATCTTTAAGTAGTAGAAATTTGTAAAAATCTCTCTACAGAGATGCTAACAACATAAATAAGTTGTAATAAAACGTATAAGAATTTAGATGCAGCTGGTAGTAGAACGCATGGCTTAGCGGTCAGAGCGCTTGGACGGTATCCAAGAGGCGCGGGTTCGAATCTCGCTGCGTTCAAATTTTTATACGTTTTTTCAAAAATGTTTTCTAATTCTAAGTGTGGAATAACACTTTAAAATATAGTAAATATTAAAGTGTATTTAAATAAAAATACCATAAAAAATAACCAGAACCAACTCCACGTAAATCAAAAGTGTATTGAGCTGAACTTTCTAACGCTACATTGTTCTCAGTGCCACAGCTCTCATAAATCAATTAAGGTTTTGATTGCAGCAAGCTTATATGAAGCTAGTTGTTTCATATAAACTAAAATGAAATATATTTTATTGTATGTGAATGTATTGCATTTTAAAATGTAGAGTTCTTCCGGTTATGCACAATTTCCGGTAAATCTTTTGTTAATATTTCTTTAATCTCTCCAAGGAACTTACATGCGAAAAGCCAATGAAAATACAAAATACGCAGACAGTCAGTCGGTAAACACTGGAAGCATTTAATGTATATGTTTTTAATGCATATATTTTTTGATTCAACGGGAAAAAAATAAATTAAGATAACACAAATGCATGGAAAAGTGCCGACAATCGTTACATTAGTTAACAGTCTGTTAAAGTTAATGAAAAAGGTCGTCTTATAAAAGGACAATACTAAAAAGAGACAAAATAAAGGCAATCTTTTCCTTTACATACAAATGTTTTCCCTTGGACGGTTTCCAAGAGGTGCGAGTTCAAATCCCGCTACGCTCTAGAATTTTTATACGTTTATTCAAAAATATTCACTAAAGTTTTTTTCCATATACCTCTTTCGAGGCATCTGAGATAGTAACTAAATAAGCAAAATATAGATAGACATAAAAATATACGTACATACGCATATACATAGAGTTTTCATGCTAATTTATTCTATCCAACGTGACTTCAGCGTGACATTCAACCCTAAACGGTACAAACTGGCAGTGACATTTTAAATGAAAGAAGTGCACTGAAACGCGGAAGGAATTCTTGTTGGCGTAATTAGTATTGTGTCGTAGTTTGAGACTCGTTATAACACTTGTGAATTCATATCTAAACAGCTAAATATTTAACTATTTTTCACAGCGGAATTCAACGCCGCACTCTATCTTACCACGGTAGAGAAATTAAAATAAGCACATCCTAGAATCACCGCGTGTTTCGTGTCCAACATTATCATTTTCCATCGTAAAGACTCAATAAGAAGATTCATTTAATACATGTACAGATGCATTCTTACGCTCTACTGTAAAAAAATAATTGATAGGAAAATTTAAATAGAGTCCAACTCGGGGCAGTTGAGCAATGTATGAAATTAGATGTGGACAGGTGACGTCATGTGTGGTCAGGTGACGTCATGTGTGGATCACCTCAGGAAGATATGACATCATTAACGATTAAAAGCCTATACTTATGACGTAAAATGTGTATTATTTTTATTAATTTCAAATTACATGATATTTCACGAAAGCTTAGATCTTTCAAACCATGCAACCGATTACAACGCGACCTTTATTGATTACCTATTATTGGTTGAATAAGAACGCGGGTGCGCAAGAAACGAGATAGTTGTGTCTCTCCTTCTAATAGAGACGAACATAAGATTCTCATTTCATTTATGCCTGATATTCAATTACCATGTACAGATGACACACACCACTGTACGTGGGCATTACTTAACATGCACTACGCAGTATTGAAACGAATCAATATGGAAATATATTCTATTAGATACTGGCACACGTTTCCAGTTGTACTCTCAGAATGAAAATTATATAATTTACAATACTTGAGAAATAATAATCAATTTAAAAACGATAATCAATGACCAGTTTTGGTAAAAATTACAAAAACATAAGTTATGTATTCGAATTTTAATTGATAACTTAAATCGAGACACCAGTCGAGGGGCAAAACTCACCGCCGCGCTTTGTGTACTATAGTGAAGTAAATGTTAGTAGAAAATGTATTTTTAAAAGACAAAGTCTAGTTTCTTCTCATTAATTATTTCTTGTGAAATCACATGTAATCGTAGCGCTTTGGAGAATATTTATTTTGTAATATCTATATATTTTTGGACAGTATAAAACTGAAAACTCTAGAAAATAAAGAAAACGGACTATAACTTAGACTGCAATTTGTTTACGATTATATCAAACGTCATTATTGTGAAGTATACAGTACTATATTCCTAATGTTTAGGTGCATATGAATTTATGATAGCATTACATGTGTCCCCAAAATTTGTTATATTTCTATTCAATATTTTAAAATTTTTAAACTTTACTTGATATTAAAAAGCAAACAAACGATCATAGAAAAAGAGTCAACTAGAATAATGTAGTAAATATTGCGCGCAGGGTCTGCCTAGACGACGCCCGTCATGTAATAGGTTAGTGAATTCCTCTTATTATACGCAAATATACATGTACACATCCTCATACGCACATACGTACGTATGAGGAAGTAACTTGCGGGTGTATTGATTAATTTCGTTTAAAATTGTTTATTGTAAAGCTTTTTATCTAATATAAGCTATATTTTACAAGGTTAAAATCAACAATACAGGTAAGACCTTTGACTTTTTTATATTTAAAATGAAACTATTTTTTAAAAATAGTTTTACTTTAAAGAATTAGTGAATGAATGAAATAGGGGGCTTTAAGAGCTCATATATCATATAAGTCATAAGAGTCGTAATTGTTTTTTTCATTAATACGTCCGACACTTTAATTAATATAAATCCCATCAAAAATTTAAATGAAAATTAGAGTCAAGTTCAAAAATAGGATATGGTGTAATGTCTAATATTTTTTTGTCTATGAATTCCAAGCTATATGTAAGATCCAATTAGATTTTAGCATGTCAGCAAAGGTTTCTTCGTGTTGAAGCCTTGCGTCACCAACTGTGCTTACCATTTGTACACTGTTAAACTTTATATTTAACATTTTTACGCAATAAAAATATTGATTTTAAGACGTTAAGAGGTAATGAGGCCGATCGTGGCGCAGTGGGACAGCGTCAGGCTGTAAACGTGATCGATTGTGAATTAGATTCCCACTCGGGGGAGTGATTATATCTAAATAATTTTCAGTTTTTCATTCTATCAAGACAAAGGTAAGTTCCACCACATAGCACGCAATGTCTCGAATTCGGTTGAAAGTGAAGTACAGAGTCCTTAACACTATCCTGCTATGCGGGGTAAAAGCGTGAAGCTAAAAATGCGATTTACATATTTAAATTATTATTATTTTAAATTCTAATTTATTTATTTATATATTTTGGTAAAATATAATTTTAAAATCCATCCTTTAAGCTTAAGTTTAAGTTGTGCTTATGAAATATAGAAATGAAAAGCTTTAGAATTGAGCAAGCTCGTGCAATGGGCCTGTTAGTCAATTCCGTTAGGTTGAATTAGCTTCAATATGGATATATGTATATAACAAATATGAACTAAGTGTCTTAGGTACCACCTGTACTACCAGGTTCTTTCCACTATATACAGGGTGCACGTCAAACTTTAAAAAATCTTGCTAAATCTGCATTGAAATTGTATGAATAAATTTTTTGTCGTAATATTATATACAAATACAATATCATAATCTTGAAATAATATGCTTGTAATGATATATAGCACTGAGTTGAAAACCGAAGCAAAAAATGTTTTCCATTTCCATTATTTTTATGGTTTCAAGATCGATTCCTCGTAATCGTTTGCTAAAGAAAAGCGCTTGTTACACTCTAATTGTAGAGGAGAACCATCTCCTCTAACTTGGTTGAGGTTTAGAAATTTATATTTAGTTTATAGTCTCTATTGAAAATCATTTTAAAAAGCATCGAGATGCAATGTGTATAACTGTGACGATCGGTAGTTGTGGATTCGATATCTAGTTGGAAATAAATTAATTTCAATTAAATTGCTTCATTTTACTCATTTGAAGAAAGAAACAAGTTAGGTAACAAAGTGTTTTTATACCTTGCTATCTCTGCCAACAATTCTATGTTGGAAAATATTTTTATATACATAAATAAAATGTAAAAGAAACCCATTATTTCGATGCGGGTAACATTATTGTAGTTACATCTAACAAAATGTAAATATTTAAAATAAAAAGATCTTCTTAGAGATACTTACCTGGTATTCGGTAAACTAAAGTGAAACTGAATGTGCCGAATTGCTTCCGTGTTTCTTGGCTCGGCCATTCCTCCGTACAAAAGTATACGTCTCTTGTTTCTATCTAAAATACAATTGTTAGTTTAAAAAAACAACATTAGTAGAGTAGTATCACACACGTTGCTAAGGCAACGTGTGTGCGTTATACTAAATCCCTTAGTAGTATGTGTAATATTATATATATATATATATATATATATATATATATATATATATATATATATAAAAGTGCAAGGACTATTAGACAAAATTAGCTTAACCGAAGCTTCTGTTACAAGTCTCCAGTACATTTGAAGTGCACCTATTCTCCGTATTTAATGCAGGTAAAGAATAAAATCAAATCTCACGACCTGTTACTGTTTCTATATTACAGATGTCTACAATACGAACAGTTGTAAGCTGTTCGTAGTTAATAAAAACAATCAGTTTTCAGTTAGTTGAGGGAAAGCTTTACAGGTGATGCACTAAAACTACGACTGACTAAATATTTTTCTTCTAAATACTTAGTTGCCTACTCCCTCTTTTGTTTGTTTCAAGTTCAGCTTTATTCCGCATATTGGATTTATTGAGCAATCTATAGCGTAGTAATATTAGTATCGGTTATCCGCTTTACACCTAAATCAACATACTGCGGGATACATGAAAAATCTAACTCGTTCTATCCTGCTAGAGAATCGAAGTCCACGATTACAATCAGATGTTCTCCCACTATGGCTCTATTATAACGTAATTAGTAGAAGCAACAACGCTCTTTGTACGCTCTTAATGAGAGAGATCTCAAGTAAATGCTGTTGTATGAAATTGGTCAGTCGTCCATTATTCCTTAAAATGCTTTTAATTGGCTCATCATTGCATTTCATATGATAAATGGAAGGATATTTATTAAAACAACATAGATATATTAAAAAATGTTTGAGGCACCATATAACATATATTTTATCTTATTAAGATATTATGTTCTTTTTATTTCTGATCATTTCTTTAGCTTCACGTTTTATCTCTTGCGCGGTTGTCAGCAAGGAGGGAGCACAAAACGTAACGGTACGATATTTTTTTTAAATATCTAATACGAGTTAATGACTTCTGTGTATTTATTATATGATGCATATAAAAATGATACACTCAAGTATAAGTTATACGTTTTTCAAGTACTACAAACCTACAAACCAGTGAACCGATACAAAAGCGTCAGTGACCTGTTGTTTTACTCATACGATATTTACTTAAAAAAATAATTTAAAAATTCAGAGATAAAACTGTGAAAAAAATTGCTTATTATGTATGGTGTAACCGTGAACAATTTGATATGCTACTCTAGTATGAGGTTTTCCTTTATTTAAAGCATTATACAAAAAACAGTATAGCAAGATAGACGGCTTAGTGTCAAGACACTCTGTTGAAGTAGCTTCACTCTGATTACCATGCTGTATGGGATAAAGCGTAAAGATTTAGAAACCTGTGCAAGGCACTTTCTCACGAAAATTATGCGGAGAGACGAGTGTGAAATTTGATATAATTAGAAATAAACAAAAGAATTGCAGAAAGTCAACATTTTCCATTAGAATCTATTAGAAAGAAAGAAAATACTCAGAGAGAACAACAATCAGAGAGAAGACACTCCGTCGACTACTTTTCGTCTGAAATCGAGATATTGTCCTTCAAGATTTCCTTATAATGATTGATAGATAATAAGAGGCTGAGCTAAAAAAGCTTGATATATTTTTTCAGAATGAGAATCGAATAGGTTTGTTTGGTAAGAGAAGTGGTAGTGAGTTCGATTTACGTAGATACTTGCAGTATCTACGTAAATCTCTTGGAAACTGTTATAAGAGTTTAGGCCTTTTTTATTTTTTTTATATAATTTTTATTCCAAGTATAGGTACACTTCAAAAATAATAAAATATCTAAAGTTAGCTGGCAGGCACTTTGTAGAATTTGGAATGGTAGGGAGATAGATATTTGTATATGAAAATCCTCCAATAAGCTCATATCAGACGCGAAGTGCCATAAAGTGTTCTATTGTTAAATAAATCTTTCTTTAAAAAAATCATAAATTGAATCTCTCCTTTAGTTTTAGAAGAGTGTTCCACTTAAAATTACTTAATATGTTTGTACTACCCAAACATATATATCGAGTGCAAAAATCAAAAAAAAATAATATAAACATCCTGCCTTAGTCTCATTTCATACGTTTCAGTAACATTGCACTTTACAGAACTACAAAGTGACTACGATACAAGGCGATAATGGCTCTAACTAATTGTTAATTAATTCAAAGCCCGTTTCCTTTCTCGACACAGAGAAGACGAACCCTATGTCGGCTAATTTGAGAACTTATTTGTTATGTAGAAAATAAGTTGAAGATCATTTAATCCCGCATTTTCTCTCTCTAGGTGTTCAGTCCCGCCACTCAATAGTCAATACATTAAAAAACACGGAGATAAGAGTCACATGTCATTAGGCTCTCTACCTACAAACCGAAAAGAAACATAAAATATGAATTTGTAAAAAAATGAACATAGATCCTTCAAAAATAAGAAATTAAATTAGTGGAAATCGAATAAAGTCGATATAACTTTGTTTGTGTTTGTTGGATAACAAGTGAAGTGTCAATAAGTTATAATATACTAAAATATTAAATGTTAATATTTTAGTACAATATTAGTTATTAATTACACTAAAATAAAAGTTACTTAAAACATCATATTTACAACACTATACAGTTTGTATATTTATCTTTACAATTTATCCCGAATAGCAAAGTAGCTAGAGAGAGAGAGAGAGAGACAGAGAGAGTTGTTAGCTATTGCAACTTAAATGTTGAGATTCAACACCACCATTAGTTGCGCCAGAAGAGAAAAATTAAAATAATCCTAACATTACATCTATCATATTGGAAATCGATCCCACAACCAGTCGATCAAAATCAACCTCCACAATTAGACATTGTCTCACTGCGTCACGATAGCCTCATTGTGGCCAACAATTGTTACTTCAACAATACTTCATTTATCCAAACAGAACACAAAGTAGATAAGCGCCTTATATTGTCAATTTGTATTAAGTACATATCATGCCTCTCCAAAATGGTTTCCAGGCCATCGCACCAGTAAATAAACTGTCTGGAATTAGGTCTATTCTAAAGAGACATACTCGTATGGATTCTAATGTAGCGTAAAATGATCTTTCATATAATAACTTACATATAATAATAGCATAGATGCTATAACTAGTCCACACGGTGAACGTCTCAGACGCCTCAGTTTACACTACGGACAAATGGTTCATAGTTCTTAATAATATTAACTATTTTTAAAGTGTCATTCCACACTTAGGATTAGAAAACATACTATAATCAAAATTCTTATACGTTTTGTTTAAACTTATTTATGTCGTTTCAAAATTTTTATACGTTTTTTCAAAAATGTTTTCTAATCCTACACGTAAGTAAGAATTTATGAAGAAATCAAATGGAATAAAATGTAATTTACAATTTCATCTTCTAAAGCAAACTAAACTTTCTTGTTGCGTGAGTACAGAAATTAATTATTAAGCAAGCGATATAGATTTTAATTATAGAATAGAATATTTAATACTCATTTACTTGGTCAATGATTTACTCCTTTATAGCAATTCTATTTCTGTTTATTATCGAAAATAAATTTTTGAAATGAAACTTCTTTGTGGACGGATGGGAGATATTTTATAACAATAAATATATATCGTTTAATCGTTACGCGCCATCTTTACTTCTAAGTAACATTTTTCCGTTTCGCGCTATATTTATTTTCAGAGGTCGCTCACAAGTATCAAAATTCTACGTAAATACACGTAGCGTGTTTAATTTTGCTTAAACTTTATCTAATTTAGATTTGTTCATTTTTCAATCAATAATATCATAAACAAGTTTCACTTGTAACCCGCACAATAATCTTTCGTATATTCCATACATCATTTAGAAATATCTTTCGAAATGAATTTCTAAACACAAAAGGAATATTTCACAATAAACAGATATGTCATTAATTTTCAAATCACTGACAAATGAGAATATGTTTAAATGTAATATTATTTTTCTGTTTTTTTTATTTAATCTAATATTCTTAGGGGATACTAAGTTTGCGGATGAGCGAGTTGAAGATAATAGATTGACAAAATGTTTATTAAATAAAGTAATTTCATACTTAAATAAGACTATTTTCTTTTATTTTTTCGCTTCACGTCCTTTTTCCGCGTAGCAGAAAGAAGGTGTCTAGTGTTAAAACATTCTGTACTCCACTTTTCGCCGAATTTGACACATTACGAGTTGAGTGGCGGAACTCAACGCCGCACTTTTTTATGAGAAGCAAGAAATGCAAATAAATTAAATATAATCGTTTTTTGGTTGCGAATCGAATCCACAACTGGTCGAGCTAACAGTCAAGCGCCGTCCAATTACAGCACGATTGATCTCAGGAAAATATATATAACAATGAAAAATATAATAGGAACTATAGAAATTGAGTAACGCTAGCGCTGTTGTTGGAACTTTAAGTAAAAATATAGACTTGACTTAACAGAAATAGCAAATAAATTGAAAAATAACATGCGCTCACCTTGTATATAGTGGACAATCTTGCACACAGTCTCCCCGTAAAACCAAACGAGCGTGATCGCTTTGCTGAGCTGAATGGGCATGCACACACGAGTCACGAGCAGGTCCGCTGCGAGTCTTAATTATGAGCAAGATAGAAATATATTTCAGTCTGGATAATTATTTTATGTTATGGTTATTATGAACTTAGTGCCTAGGTCATGTCTAAACGAGTTTTCAATACTTGTTTATGTTGCGTTTTGATTGTGTTATATTTTACACTACTATGAAGTAAACTTGCTGTAACCCTTCCTTATAGCTAGCTACAGCCGACAAAAAGCGAGCAAGTAAGCTAAAAATGTATTTGTATTATTACTATATATATATATATATATATATATATATATATATATATATATATATATGTATATATATATATATATATATATATATATATTGTCTGTTAGATATGAGATGTAAGCACACATCCGTACTATTAACCACATACACAATTTCGTCGCAAAATTATTTCAACAACTCCTTAAAATGTTTACACTTTCATTTCATGTTACATATATTTTATTTAATTTTTATTCACACCTATTTCTTATATTTGTGTGTACTGCATTACACGGCATGCAGTATAACAAGTCACACCTCAACGCTGCGCTTTGTCTTTCTAAGACTTACCTCTTACCAAAATGAAAATAATATAACTTAATCAATAAAACAACCAATCGTGTTTGCAATAATTCGCAGACCCACTGCGCCATTAGGGCCTGCATTCAGCCTCTTTTATTTCAAATTGTTTATCTAGTAAGTGCTATTGTTATTTCGCGAGTCGTCATTCAAATGTATTAGACACTCAACAGTGCAAGCTCCTTAACGTTCTCTAATAAATTGTGAGGTAGACTTGGTAACGTTTATCTGCCTTCATTAAGTATACATAAATACTATATTTATTATATCGCACCTTGGCTCGTGATACGTCACGTGCTTATAACTATAACACTAACAAAGATGGCGGCAGACGCTTTAGTATATTTGTATGAAATATACATCTCATAGAATATACATTCTAAACCTTTAATGTCTTTAATATAATTATTTTAATTTATTACTTATAATTTGAAATTCATTTAATGAGACTTTCATATTAATAATAGAAACAGAACTTACCCACAAATTCTTCATATTAGAAATACCACAAAAACAATAATAATGATATTCCTTTGTATTTCCGATATTAAATATCAGTCTTCTAAAGCGTCCTTTTCCTCTCAAGACGCTTCCGCCAAACCCTCGTTCTTTTTTTAAAAACCTCATTGCATCATTTTGACTGCCAGTAATGCATTGAGCCAACATTATATTTAATTAAAAAATATTAATTATGTTATTACTACTTTAAAAATACTTTGTAAAATAAACGTTTGAACGTGATGTTGTTGGGATGTTTATCTTATAAGAATATAATTATATACCCGTAATCTACTTTTATATAGTCTGTCTTTGTTATAAAACAATATAATGTTTTAATGTATCCGTGGACAATATTGTGGATTGTACAAATACCTTTAAGCCTATCTTCAGATTATTACTTTTGTTACCACTTTTTTTTTGTACAATTGTTTATTGTTCCTAAATAAATAAAAAAAAATAATGTTTGTTAACGTTATTAATTAATTATTTATATAAAATATATTATATATTATGAGGCCGGTCGTGGCGTAGTGGTACAGCGGCTGACTGTAAACGCGGTCGGTTGTGGGTTCGATCCCCAAAAAGGGGAGTGATTATATTTGAATTATTTTAACTTACTCGCTCTGGTAAATACAAAGTGCGGCGTTGAGTTCCACCACTCAACACGTAATGTCTGAGTGATTATATTTGAATTATTTTAACTTACTTGCTCTGGTAAATACAAAGTGCGGCGTTGAGTTCCACCACTCAACACGTAATGTCTGAGTGATTATATTTGAATTATTTTAACTTACTCGCTCTGGTAAATACAAAGTGCGGCGTTGAGTTCCAACACTCAACACGTAATGTCTCGAATTCGGTGGAAAGGAGAGAGAGGGGGCTCTCTCTCTCTTTCTCACTCCTTTTGTTTTCAATTTTATATTTTTCTAAATTGTTTTTATTTTAGGGTATCCAATACAATTTTTTTATTACGATTATTAAATACGTATCAATAAATATTAACAACAACAAGACATACAAATCATATATTCTAATGAGGCCCCCGTGGCGCATTGGGGCAGCGTCAGCTTCATATGCAAAGCAATTCTGGACTACGACGGATTCATAAAAGGATTTTTTAATGAAGATCAGTCGTATCACAGTATATACTTCAACTGTATATGCGATGTTTACGAGTTTCATTTCGGCTTTGGGAATTGATTCATTAAATAAATTTCATTTTGCACTTGTGAGACAAATCACAGCGTTGACTTCTGCATCTCGACATCTAAAGTTTCGAGAAAGGGCATAGCATGTGAGGTAATTTGTTTAACTAATGCCACGTACAAAGAAAGGCGTGAATAGAATAATGTCATTATGTAATTATTTACACCAACGGTTTCTGTCACGATGTTTCAGATATAGGTTATATTTCTAGATGAATGGGTCTTTGGCAGATTTTTTTTGGTTTCAGTTTCCTGCGTTATGCCTTATAGCAGAGTAGCCAAAGCCGTGACATTGCTTGCTGAGGGGCGGAGCTCAACGTTGCGCTTTAGTAAATAAAAACTATCTATAATAAATCTTACACTTATTTTTAAAACAAAGGCTATATAAAAGTAATTTAATATAAATCACAGTTTGCAGCACGACAGTGTCTGACTGTTAATGGACTTGGTGTTGGATTCAATTTTCAATCGCGGATATGAAGTAATTTAAAATCGAGCTCACCACTGATATTAGGTTGCCTCTGACAACTGTGATATGCCGAGTAAAACGTAAAGCCGCAATAAAAATAAATATTATCAATAACCCGAGTTGCGTCTAATCCACAAAAACATCGCATTTCCAGTCAATCGGTCCTTCTCTCTGTTCATAGTATAGTTGAAATAAAACGTCACATTTACCCATGGACATTCACAACAAAAGAGTTGTAGACGTGTTCTTGACTTGGGACAGAAGCAAAAGAGGAAAGTGTAGTGGCCCCGGCAGCCAGAGCCGTCGGAATCACCACATTCAGAGGAAAAGGTTGAGTTTGAACGAAGAAAGCTGGCTTACACGACATTGAACAGGAATAGATATTTCGCGAATCGTTTTTGTCATAATAATGGCAAGCCAATCTGAGAATTAGCCTCTGACCACCAAATTACTTGGATACTCGTCTCTTACGATCGCTATTTAGTAGTGGATGTGATTTGTATTCCCCTGGTCCCCTATAATACCTGCAATCCTCATAAAGCTATAATCCATCCATCTTTTACCAAGGTATAGTTTCAAATTAGCAATCACGTCACAAAATAATTGATGTATCGACAAATCTTTTACTAAAAGTTCTTCCTTCATTAGCCAAAGCTAATGAATTTTATAAAAATATACAGGAATATAATGAAACTTATATCATGAGATATGGTAAGTAAAAAATAATTAGACCATCTTTGTTACGGTTGAGGGTTCTTTACCCACTTGAAGAAATCATTTTGTACCTTAAATTATTTTTATTTCTGCATCCTGGTGAGATAGAGCGTGGGTAGAAGTACTTTCTCCGATTGATTAATTGATATTTATATATTGATAACATTTTTAATATTAATTTAATACGCTAAAACTCCTTTTTTTACAGCTTCACATTTTATTCCGTATAACAGGGTGGTCGGAGATAACCTAATGCTAAGACACTCGGGTGACATGTACGCAGCGTTGAGTGACATAGCATTGTAGCTAGAGACAATCTAGTGTCAAGACACTCGGTTGACTGGTTTCCGTCAAAAACCAAAATATTATGTGTTGAGTAATATATTTCAACGCTGCTCTGGTAAGGTATTATAATTATCTTGAGTGGAGATCGAATCTCTAAATAACCGCGTTTTAAATTAGCCCCTGTTCCACTGTGTATTTAACATGAAAGTGTGAAATACATTTTGTAAATACTAAAAAAATATAAAATCTTTAGCGTAAGCGTCAAAAAGATGTTTTGGTTAAATAAAGGTATAAAGGGCTGATTCACTAAACTAAATAATTCAGTGAATCTGCCCTTTATACTTTTGTATGAATCAATCGCGTACCAAATTTACCTTACATAGAGGTGAAATAACACAATAAATCTTAGTCTTTTCAGGAAAAATGTCAGATAGTATGTTAGTAAGTCTATTGTAGGGAATTCAATACAAAAATAATATAGAAAAAGCTATATCTAATTTTTATTTACGTTTTTAATGAAATAAATATTCTTGATATCACCGCGGCTCAGTGGGACGTTTCACTGTTGACGCAATGGGTCGGTGAATTATTAACATTACCAGTTCTGTTAATATAAAGAGCGGTGTTGAGTTTCGCTGCTAAACATGCTATGTTTAGATTTCGATTAAATATTGGAGCACAAAGTGTCTTGACGTAATATTCCCCATACCTACCCCAATAGTGTCAAAATTAATTTGGTAGAAAATTGTTTTATAAATGGAAATTTAAAATTAATTTATAAAAAGAAATTGTTTTATAAATATTTTTAATATTCTTTAAATAGAATGATTACAGAACCATTCTTTTTAAAACATATTAAAAACATTTACAAAATAAGAGAAGAAAAGTAAGTCAAAGTCTTATTAAATTTAAAAAAATGGTAACTAAGAACTAGGAAATGAAAACCTAAAAACACAGTAATATAATTACTTTTATACCAATTCATTAAAATGTCCTTACGTATAACTAACACCATTTTTATATCAAAACCAAGACGAATTTGATTCATTTCTTAACTAAAAGTGATCGCTCTCGTATGTCAGTGGAGAAGCGCGTCTCATCACGAAGCTTAGGATTCGCTCTAAGTGACACATGCGTGGTTCAGCCAATTCGTCAAGTCGGCTTAGCGACGTGTGGTCTGCTTGAAAAGTTCTTTGAAATGTAATTCGTTTGATACATTGTGGACATTAATGATAATCTTTTTTGTCATTTTGCCAAAGAAAGTTAGTGAAAGACATATTAGGTTAAGTTTGAATACAAGTTGGTTGTGGGGTTCTGTTGTTATCTTTTGTTGCGAGACGATCTGGTCTGCATTGCTGCTTTTGCAAATCAGTTTATACTACATTTTAGAAAAAACGTATAAAAATTTGAACGCAGCGGGATTCGAACCCGCGCCTCTTGGATACAGTCCAAGGCGCGGGTTCAAATCTCGCTGCGTTCATATTTTTATACGTTTTTCTAAAATGTTTTCTAATCCTAAGTGTGGAATAACACTTTTAAAATAGTAAATACAGTTTATACTACTTTATTATTTTTAGAGAGTTATTCCAAAAAATATACTAGTTTATGGCAGTTTTATTTATATTTTTTATAATTTAAGTTTTTTTATATTTTTACATTTACGGGCAGGTAAGCGTAGTGGATTTTCATGAATCAACCTCCTTGCTTATTTCTTTATCATCAGCTGAAAGACATCAACTGCTACACAAAAGCATCTTCGATGGAAGAAGGAAAGAAGGAATTTATTTAGGGCGTCTTCTTACTTAGTAAGAGATACGCTTAAAGTATTTTTAAAAATATAGAATAAATCATTTTTTAAGAAATCACAAAATTAATAAATCAAGTTAGAATCATAATCACTTATCCCGCATAGCAGGGTAGACAGGAAGTACATAGTGTCAAGACACTCCGTACTTTGTTTACTGTCGAATTCTTGACTAGCCTAAAAATATATTTAGTTTCATATATTATAATAATTAATAAATTCAACTATAATTATAAAGCAGAAAGTAAATTCTGTGCATTAATTCTTTAAAAAAAATATTTCCCCGTAGTCTATTCGTCCGTCTATCAGTCTGTTTGTCAGTATGTTTGTTTTTTTATCTTATCTTCCTAGATCCTTTCATGTTACACTATATTATCATTTCATAGTATAAATCCGCTTCCCTGTATATGCTGAAATCTTTCAAACTACGTAATGTATTTACGTATGTTTGTCATGAATACAGAGGTTATACATGAGGAAAATTATAAACTTTAAGAAAATTTATGGTCTAAAGGAGAATACGGGAGGTCGAAAACACTAAATAACGTGTTCACGGCAACGAAACTGGAAGGTATTTTGGAGAATAAGTCAAGGTGGCTCCAATAATTTCCAATTAGCGATTACAATGAAATATATAAACATTCAAAGCATTAAAATCAAATTTTTAAGTATACGAAATACCCAAAGTCACCATATTTACTCAGACCTTTCTCAGACCATAGCACAGTATATACTAGTAGCTACATGTACAGTAGTTAATCGCAGAGCATTGGGATCGTCGTAGCCGTGTCTGTAGTTTCAATTCTCATTTGGAGGAATAATTATATTTATTATACTTTCATTTCACTTCGATCTTGTACGACAGGACGCGGCGTTGAGTTCCACAAGTTTACAAGAATTCAAGTATTAACTTAAAACAGGGTCTCTTGCCATTAGTTTCATCCAAGTACCCTTTTGTCCGTCATAAAGCGTGTAGCTGTATACAATTTAACAGACAAAGCACGCTCGTCCAAACACTTGCACAACTCTCTGTATCCGTTTAATGTCAACATTATTGCTCTCAGCAACACGGGAGCTACACTCCACCGCTTTGATCCTTATGTTCTGGCATGACACCAACTCTTTATTCGTTCACATCTGGACTCATTGTTTACGAACAAAAATGAGAGATTTATTTTTATGAAAAATACGTATGTTTTTATTGAAAATAAAATATTCTGGTGATTGTGAAGTGAAATCGTTTATCAGAAGTAGTTTTAAAATGGAATAGCTTCACGCCTTCCCCTACGTGAAAGGGTCGACTGGTGCCCGCGCGAGTTTGATTCGAGACATTGCATGTAGAGTGGCGAACTACTAATTTAAAAAAAATGATTAACCTCTACTTTACTAGCTGCATGCCATATAAACATAGTCAAGGCTAATTTGTATATATATTTATTTTTGTATATAACCACAACTGTATATTGGGAATTAAGCAGGAAGCAGTGATATGTCACTTTATTGGAGACTTTCTGAACCTTTAGAATATAACTTACCTTATCTATATAGAAGAAACTCAACACATATAAGAGAACTTCATTTGATTTTAAATTTCAAAGATATTCTTAAAAAAGGTTAAAAAATATTATATATGTTATCTTATACCTGCCTGAGACGCCTTTCTGGCTGTAAGCAGGACGTTAGCAAGGTCGATTTCAACTTAGGAACATTATATTTAAATTATTTTTTAACATTATTCACCCAGTTATAATAAAATAAAACTAAGTAGATTCCACTCCATTGATAGCCATATATAGCGGTGAAAAATATATACTTTTATTATTAATTTATAATCATGTATAAAAATCGACTTGATGTTTATTTTTCTATTCAAATCATGTATTGAAAAATCCTGTCCATCAATTATACCTTCAAACAGCATCATCGACCTTGAAATATTTAATATATTCGCACGCAAGTATAAATGAATTGAAATTGAAACAAATACAAATATGTACGAAGGCTTATTACTAAAATTATTAACAAAAAAAACGAGTTAAAGTGACCTACAATACGATATGATTGTCGAGTTCCCTTCGATAAGATGTCATCGTCAGATCCTGGTTTCCTTGTGACGGGACCACCTTTGAAGACACTTCCTAACAAGAGAGACATTAACATGGATTCATAAAACACAAAGTGGAATTGAGAAACTTCTTTAGTGGAGTGGATTGAAAATACTTTGTGAATATAGAAATATAAACAGTTTTGAAACAAATCTTGAAGAATCTTGACAAAGTACAGCGTTTAATTCCGCTGCTCAACCAGGGAAGTTTATATAAGACCGAATTCGTTCAGTAGCTGGAGAACAGAGTGTCGCTTAGTGTTAAGACACTTCTTGCCACTAGATAGTGTCTGTCTTCTCTGCTATTTATGGCAGTTATATTATATATGAATGAGTTGAATGTCACATACAATAACAAATGATTTTAAACAAAGACTAATAATTCACTCTATTATTCTCTCACTAAAATTACCTTGAGCGGCAGTTGCGTGCTTTAAATACACACGGGGGATTAATGTGTAATTCAATATATAGTTACACATATATAGTTTGTACGTTAATTTTAACTACGTTCATTGACTTGAGATATAACATATTTATGTTATGATAATATGAAATAATTGTTCCGGACCTTGCACCGCCCTGTAAAATATAAACATTCCCCTGAAATGTAAATCGAACCTATGTATTCAACCATGGGGTGTACTGATACGCTGCCTGACTGCGCTACAATGGCGTCTATAATCGTTCTGCGAAGTTATTAATCAATCATATGAGTATTATTTCAAATTAAACGCTAATCAATGCTTTATATCTCTGAAACAAATTAATTTACACTTCTCGGTATTATATATGTATAGAGGGTAGATTCAATATTGTTATAATTTATATGACTGCGGTGTAGGACTGACTTGTGTACTCAGCGATGGTTATGCGTTCAATTTCCATTAGAGTAAAACTTTGTTTATATATTAACATATGAAGAAAAAACTTTGAACCCCTGTTACGAGAATTATATAGACGAAATAGTATAAAATTTAACACGGTTCAATTCTATAGGGCGAAAATGTCCTAAATATCATATTTTGTATGGCAAATGTTATTATTACTGTGAGTATCTTTACGCTTTATCCCGCAAAGCAGGATAGTCGAAGACACCCTAATGTTGGAACAGAATGTTTTAACTTCCATTCGAAAACGAGATGTAATGTATAAAATGGTGCCTCGTCATGCCAGAGGGGAAAAATAAAATTAAAAATTAAATATAATCAATTCTTCGAGAGAGACGAGATGAGAGAGATGAAATGAGAGAGACGAGATGAGAGAGACGAGATGAGAGAGATGAAATGAGAGAGACGAGATGAGAGAGATTAAATGAGAGAGACGAGTGTTTCTACATAACACTAATTAACGAAATATTAAATATATTAAAATATGTGTTTGAGAAACCTTTTATAAAAAGTGATAGTACATTTAGCGGAGTCGTTACGGGCGTACTCGTTAAACTACTATTATTAACTTTGTAATTATATTTGTTTAATTATTAATTTATTTAATTATACAGACGAGTGACGTGTACTAAAATAGTAAAATAATTTCTATATTTTAAAAAGATAAATATTGTACAAACATGGTACATTAACATTTCTAATTACGACCCAAATGTACGTCTTCTCAGTCGAATACAATTTATTGCATTAGATTTGTATGGAAAATACAGAGAAATCGCTTTTGTTTATAGATTTATTGAATGAGTAACGGTGTTATCGATATCTTGAATTAATGTAACGTTATTTACTGTACTATATATGTACTAATATTGTTTTAATTGAATTTTAGTTGTTTCAATTTTCTATCTCTGGTACGACGAATGGCTTTGAACTACGAAACTCAATACGAGGATAAAGCATTGTCTTGTCACTGGGTTCTATTCGACAGATAGACACACAGTTATGCGGAAAAGCGTGCGAATATTGTATTATGAAAAACACATTTCAAACAAAGAAACGATCTCGAACACAAAAAGTGTTGTCAATTGATAGAGCTCGTTTAAAAGACGAATGACTTTTATTACATGTCTGTTTGGAGCGAATATGACAAATATACATACATAATGTGAGGGGAAGTTGTTTGTTTTAATGGAAAAATATGCTTAAAAGCACTTGTTTTTGTTGTTACTTGGAACTAAACAAATGAACTAAGTTTGTCCGTTGTGCCTAAACTTAAGACAAAACTTAACGCCACATTTCTTCACGCATTATCTCTCATAGATTAGAGACAAGCTAGTGTCAAGACACTCCATTGATTGCTTTTCGATGGAAATCGAGACATTGAGTGATGAGCTTAACAATGAAGACCAGAGAGAAACAAAAGCTGGCTTAAAATCTTTCAGCTTACCATTTTTCCCTCAGAAAGGGGTTGATAGAGACAACTTTTGCTCAAGACGCTACAATGCGTGTTGAGTGGCGGAACACAACTCTGACCTTTGTCTTATCACTAAGGAGAAATAATAATATAATCGTTCCACCGATTGGGATTTGAACCCACTACCAATTGCGTTTTACGATAAATATTCTAATATTATATTATTTAATCTAATTTTTTCCTAATACAGCGAAAGAGATCACGACTGTCGTGTCGCAATACATTTTACAGACACAACTTGTATGAAATATCGTAGAGAAGTACTTTACACTTGGGACCAAATGCTCGGTAAGTTGCAAATGTGTTTTGAAAAGTCAGTTTGGAAACGATTATTTGAAACTTCAACTATAAAAATAATAGGAATTATTGGTCTATATTCGATTAGAATGTTTAGTTTTCATAACTTTCGGAAATTTGAATATATTCAGATTTTACGATTAAGTGAGGAAAAATCTACAACACTCACGCGGAAGACCATGACACTTAGCACTACGTCATTTTCATTATAATATTATAAATATACATTACAGTGTTGATCATTCATTTTGTGTAGTGATGATTTTTGAACGTTGCTAGGTAACATTCATTTTATGCGTCAAGGAATCTATTTTTTTGACTAACTAGATCAGAAAAATGAAAATATTTACAAATAATTAGTATTTTTTATTCTAGTAGAATATTGAAAGTTATTTTAGTCACGTTTTGCTCAAACATATCATTATAACGTATTGTTTTCACGCAAGCTTGACTCTTTACTTCGTGTACTTCAGATACTCTCAAAAGGAATGATTACTTCCGAGTTCAGTGGTTGATTGAATGACTTCACAAACATCCATATTTCTTCTAATTTATACGGAACTGTCATTGAATTTCAGATTTGCTGTTTAGAAGACATTTGTCTACTAAATAAACAAAATATTATATTATAATAATATTAAAAGTCTAGATTAATTTTATAACAATTTAATATAATTAAAAAAAGCAGAAATGTAGCTTCACTATTTATTCCGCATTGCAGAGTGGTCAAGAACGATCTAGTGTCGAGATACTCCTTTTGACGTCTTTACCGCGTTCCACCAAAATTCGAGACATTGCGTATTGAGTAGCAAACTCAACGCCAAGTTTTCTCGCCAAGTTCTCCTACGAAAGCTTAGAAATGATAAAATAATAAATTGTATAAATATTCCTTTTCACGCGTGGAAATTGAACCCAATTACGTTTTCAATAACCGACGTTACGTATTCAGAGGCTATGTCACTGCGCGAGGACCGGCCTCCTTTACTTTATTACTTTATTAATAAATTCATAAAATAATATTTTAACTATTTCTTTACAGCCAATTTAGGCGGCATTTTCGGATTGTGCCTTGGAGGTTCTATTATCAGCGTCATCGAGATACTGTGGTTTGTACTGGAGTTATTATTCTCAACCTGTGACCGAAGGCGAGTTACGAATAAAAGCACAGCTTTTACTGTAAAAGCTAATCATGCGTCGCCGAAGAAAACGAAAATTCAAATATACCCGTTTTTAAATTGAATAAATATGTTTGTAAGGACAAAGCGCGGCGTTGAGTTCGCACTCAACACCCAATGTATCGATTTCAGGTAGAAAGCAATCAACGGAGTGTCTTGACACTAGGTTTAAATCTAAATAAATCTAAATAAAAAACACTTTATAATTAAAGTTAAAATAAAAACAGCGTAAACATAAAATATATATGAAGGTAACAAGTAATCAATTCTAAAAGTCTTGTCATATTTACACAACTATAAATATAAGCCCTAACATATGGCTCATTCGATAAGTACGTTTTGTACATTTAAAAACTATTTTCCTTTCTTTATTGAAATTGTGAATAGGAACGCTTCGATATATGTTTAAAAATATTCTTGTAAAAACTCATAATAAAAATTATGCATATTAATTACGAAGAGTAACTAATTCACATTTAGATGTATTCTTTTTGCTCAATTAGAGATATGTTGGATACAGTTACAGCAGGGTCGGAGAAAATATAGAGTCAAGACACGCCGTTAAGTTTCCACTTTGCATTGCACGCAATATTTTGAAATCGAAGTATTGTGTGGTGAATGGCGTAAATCAACATCGCGCATTGTCTTGTTAAAGTGTGATAGTGAAAATAATAATAATAATAATATTGTATAATGAGAATATAATTTTGTACTTCACAAATAAAGTGTTGACTTTAGTAATGTAATAACTGTCAAATTAAATTGAGTTTACGACTTCAATGATGACACAACGCGCGGTAATGGAGTGCTTGGAAGTGTTCATGGCAAGTGATTGGTAAGAGTGAGATAGTTTAGACATTACAGAATGTATAGCGAGTTAGTATACAGGTACAAATGTATGAAAATAATTTGAAGCGTTGTTTACTCGAATGTGTAAAAGCACTTTTATTGTCACTTATTCAATTAACAATCAATTACTATATTCGGTGTATCTTCATTGAAATCTATTAAAAGAGTCGTCATTCATGGTCAGTTTTAAATCAAATCTTATACGAATTATTGTAATTTGACCTTATGCACGCGGTTTTATTAGTTTTTAGTTATATTTTTTTTCATTAAACTACTTGAGCTGAATTAATTACTTATATTCTGATATTTGTGATTACATTTTAAAAAGTCGATTAACCAGTTATTGCGTGTTGGGTGACAAGCTGAACGACGCGCTTTGTCCGGAGTCGACCAGAGCAAAGAAATCAAAACAAAGTTTAATTATAATCCTTTCTCGAGTCAGTTCCTCATTTACCTCATCTATAAGTAATATCTATGGGCTCATCCATTTATTTTATGAAATATATAAATAAATTATAGCACAGATTTCTTTCATTTCTGGTCTCCTAAGGCTTCAGTTTAATTTCTTCCAACAGAATGTTGGTTGTATTCAATTTGTATGCACGAATCAAGATTTATTTGTGAGAAAAAGGTGATTTATTTACTTAGTTGTTTGTAATGTACGTACTTAGTTGTTTTAGCTTCACGCTTTTTATCCAGCATAGCAGAGTAGATAGAAAATATCTCATATTGAGACACTTCCTGTTAAATTGCGGCAAAAACTCAACGCAAAATTAATTATAATAATTAAATAATTAAATATAATGAAAATAATGAAATATAATAAATCTGCCAAACTATCCCAATATGCTAAAATTAAATTCATTTGTATAAGATATACTTTTTACCTATTAATTAATGCTAATACATTTAGTTTGTAGACATTTTATATTGCGTGGCGCAACTTAACACCGCGCTGTGTCTTACCAGAGCGCTAAAAGAAAATATTTAAATGTAACCAATTTTTCGAAAGGGAAGTTTGTTCGTTTAGAAAAAAATGTAATTAACCAACCAAAAGAAAAATGGACCGACAGAAAAGACTGATGAGATTTTAATTCATTTCTGTATAAATACTGTAAACATTCAACTCAATATTGCTGCCTTTATAACATTTTCGGTAAACCGGATCCTGACGAGCGTCAAAGCTTTCGCTGAAAATTTGATACTTGAGTTTTACGAACCCAGTCGTTCCACATAAAGAGAACCTTTTGAAAATCACATCGAAAAGCAATTCAACGAAATAATGCAAAGAATTAGTTAGGCTTAGAATACATCTGGATGGATGAGTATTACAATACTCTTCCACGGAACGCTCGATAATTTGCATTAATTAAGCAAAACAGAGCGACTTTGTATACAGTCAGTATTATTGATGGGATTAGCTTACTAGTTAATGTAACAGACTGAACAAACAGTTTGGTTTGAGACCTCCTCGCTGGTAGCCGTGTTACGTTGAATAGTCTGAGAAAACTTAGTGTCAACATACTTACTTAAGTCCGAAAGGTTCCACGAGGCAAAAAATAAAGGGAATAAATGTATTGACTGATATCTCAATACATCTTTGCTAATGTAATGTATGTAAAGAAAAATATTAACGATTTTACTAAAATCTGTAAAGTACTCAGTATTAATACTAGAAATAGGCATAAGCTGACCGACTTTACCTGTAACTCGTATGCATCGAATCCGCTCTTCTTTCATGGGGCAGTCTACATATATTTATTTAGAATAGGATCCCAAAAACTGTTTAAAATTCTCTTCATTCATTCATAATTTAAAAAAGTTTATAAACGTGCCATAAAGGTTATTACCATATGGATATTTACGTAAATAATAACGTGCCTTGGGAATGAAGCACTCCCTCTACTCTATTTCAAAGGTTTCACTCTGTTTTTTTGAGGCCACTATGTTTCTTACGCCGGTTCTTCTCAGGTCTGAGGCATCAACTTTAGTGAACTGCTGGTAAATTATTTGACGTTCCAGAACTGAAGCATGTAACTTATTACTTTGAATATTATTTTTGCCTTTGGGCTGAAATCCTAATAATAAGTATTTGATTTTGCAATTTAAAATACTTTCATTTAAAATTATTTGAAATTCTGCTACATTTAAATTTGACTCTGTCGAAATCAGAGCATTGCATGTTGAATTAATATCACGATTTGTGTTATCAAAATAAATTGAATATAATGTAAGTATAATTATACCGGTCATTAGACCATTAGATAATGGTCAATCATAATAAATCACACTAAAATTATAATGCTTTTATTCGTATAACATGCAAATACAACATGATTCATATATTCATACTGATTCGTAACAGTTTTTACGTAAATATTTAAAAAAAAAAATATAAGTTTTGAACGTAGCGGGATTCAAACCCCCGCCTCTTGGAAGCCATCCAAGCACTGTGATCGCTAAGCCATGCGTTCTACTACCGGCTGCGTCGAAGTTCTTAAACACAAAAATTGACGCTACAAATAACCGTCTAGTAAGTCATTCCACACTAAGGATTAAAAAAAAACAATTTTTATCATAAGTATGTAAATAACATTTTTAAAATATTCAAAAATCTAAGCCTTTTTTGTGTTTGCCCTCAACCACCTCTATGTATGGAAGAATGCAACAAACGAACAAACTTTGATTCCAATCTAAAGTCAACAATAGCAACTAATATACGTCGCTGTATGTACTCGCATACCACATACAAAGCAACGAACAGTTTCGTTTCATTCGGGATATTTAATTTTTTTCTATACAAATATTTTTATTTCATAATAAAAATATTAACGTCAACCAATGCCGGCCGTGGCGTAGTGTGTTCTGCATCTGATTGTAAATGCAATTGGTTATGGGTTCCAACCCCACTCGGGGGAATGATTATATTTAACTTATTTTTATTTCCTGGCTCTGGAAAAACAAAGCGAGGTGTTGAGTTCCGCTGCACATTACATTTCGAGTGATGGAACTCGGAGGAAAGACGAATAAGGTCTTAACGCTACATGATTCCTGTCTACCCTGCTATAATAAAAGCGTAAACTTAAAAAAACATTTATTAGTTTTCAAGATTTGGGGGTTTGAGATGTAATAAGCGTATGAGAATTATTACGCCGCTAAATTTATTATATTGAAGTATTAGCCAACACTTGGGCTATATTTAAAAAAAATATTATCCTATACCTTATATAATATATGCCTTATAATTTAATTTCTAAGAAATTTAGAGCATTACGTAAGTATGAACGGTTTTATTAACCATTGAAATGAAACGCTTAGATCTTTTAAGGTATAATATAAGATTTAATTAAATTAAGAAATAATATTAAAGATATATTCTTTATTGTCAATAGAATATTTGGATAATGGCTCAAACCATTATATCACCACAGGCATATGATGTTAGCCAGACCAAAATAGTGTCAAGACACTCCAATCTCATTACCCGAGTTTGAGGTTGCATATTAAGTGGCGGTACTGAACACTGCGTTTTGTCTAATCAGAGACTATAGATAATTTCCATAATAAAAATTATTATGGAATAATAATTTTTATTATTATGGAAATTATTTAATATATTACTAGCCGTACTCGCGACTTCATCTGCGTAGCATTTAATATTTTCAGATTTTTAATTTATAACTCTTAAATAAAAGTATTCTAAGTAATTTCACTCTTTGTATTTTATTGGACATTTCCAAGGCGTTTGACACGGTATCTCTACCGATTCTGTTTACTAAATTGGAAGCAGTTGCTATCATAGGAATAGCTTTGGATCTTTTAAGAGCTATCTATCAGATAGAACACAAATAATTTCAATTGATGGTATCACCAGTGATGAAGCAAGTCTCTCGTGTGGTGTGCCTCAAAGCAGAGTTTTAGGTCCCACTCTCTTTTTAATTTATGTTAATGATCTATGTAATCTTAAAATGCCAAATTGCAATTATTTCTTTTCCAGATGATACCGCTTTGCTTGTACATGGCAACAGTTGGAAGAATACTCGAGATATTGGTGAAAAAGCTCTTTCTGTTGTGATAAATTGGCTATCTTATAATATGTTGTCTTTAAATGAAGAAAAAACTCAATATATAACTTTTGGCCACAAACGTTTTTTGGCACCTGATTCGTTTTCAATAATAGCTCATAGATGTTGCTTAGAACTGGACAGCATTTGTAATTGTAGTACAATTACACGGGTTCGCACAGTAAAATATCTAGGGGTTCTCATTGATGAAAATCTTACCTGGAAGAACCACATCCTAGCATTGGCTTCCCGAGTACGAAGGCTTGCATATATCTTTAAGCAACTAAGAACTAGCGCTAACATACAAGTTTTGACCATGGTCTATTAAGCCCTTGTACAATCAATACTTTCCTACTGTATACCAGCTTGGGATTGTGCTGCGAAAACAATTTTACTTCCACTAGAAATAGTCCAGAGGTACATCTTAAAGATTATCCTGTCTAAGCCTGTTCGTTTCCCAACAACAGATTTATACCAATCGTGTAAAGTTTTAACAGTTCGGCAACTGTTTGTTCTCTGCTCTGTTCTACGAAAGCATAGACTCACTTGCTACGATTTTCAGTTTATGTCCAATAAAAGCAGAGTTGATAAAATTTTTAAAATTGAAATGCGACGTACCATATCTTCTTATAGACAATTTTATTTCTTAAGTCCCATTCTTTACAATAATATCAATAAAAAATAAATATAGGGTATATATTTAACTTCTACTAACTTCTCATCAATGTAAAATTAACTTAAAAAAATTGTTATTAAAATTAAATTATAATCAGACAGAAGATCACCTTATTGTCTAAAAATATTTTGGATTATAAGTGGAAACATCACACACACACACTCAAACACAATACACACACACTCAAACACAATACACCCACACTCATATTCACACAAACACAAACATAAACACAAGCTTTATTAGTATTATTTGATTGTATAATGAACGATATTATCAGTTTTGATCGTTACTTTGATTTTTGAAAAGGCGCTTGTTAGGCGCGTTGAGGGCGTTAATGACTGCGACTCAGTTTCATACTAATGCAGTTATCGATATAAGATGTTATAATTATGTACCAAGCCTTATAATGAATAAATTTTATTATTATTATTATTATTAATTTCTATACATCTGTAATCTGTCCGTGAAAGTTCTGTCAAAAGCTGTCAATTCGTTCCAGAGATCAAAGAGACAAACAAAAACTGCATGTTAAGTGGTGAAACTTAACAAAAACTGCGTGTTAAGTGAAACTTGACGTCATGTTTTGTCTTATTAAACCTGATAACTATATATACTTATTTTATCGATATAATATATAATAAAAAATATTATTATTCATTTTATCTATATAATAAAGAAAATATTTCGTTTAATTCCTGAGATGAACGTGTGCAAACAGCCAAATCAACAAACAGACATAAATAACTTAAAATATCATTTTTTTTTTTAAATCAAGCCATTGTTACTTACTAAAAAGTATTTTTCAAATGTTTTTTAAAGAACTTGAAACATAAAGGCAGCGGTATATATTCATTACTTTGATATGAAATTGAATTATTTTTACACAATATATTTCTCGAATTGTATGAATGAAATAAGTTCTTATATATTTGTGATTTTTATACTTTACAGATTATATATATTTTGGAATATCCAAGTATACGCGATTAATCTGTTTATAATAGGTGAAAGTTTTAAAAATATTAGAAGATATTATAAGTTTACTATAATTATTGAGGGTCACATACATGGACATAAATAGGAATAAAAACCAGCCGTTGAAGTTAATTAAACTACTGTGTCATTAGGCGTCAACGCCAATTTAAAAGGAATGAAGGAGGCGAGGCAATTTGGTAAGCGGAAAGCTGCAATGTAAGCATTTACTCAGGAGTCTAAAAAGTTAAAAACCTGATATGAAGGGAGTTATTAATTTATATAAAAAAAATATTTATATATAGAATTTTTTTAAATTACTATTTTTTAGATTAGATAATAAGAAATAAAAATATTTACAGAAAATACTTTATTTCTTGAATTTAAAATAAATAGGATATATATGATATTATTTTTTAATTTAATTCTGCCGAACAAGTTGAATGGAATATATTTATTTTATATCTGAATCAAATCCATAACCACTGAATTTAGTCACTGAACCACAAGGGCATAAACTGTCTAACCTATATTACTTCAGACATTTATAACTCTTTATAAATCGTAAACAAGGTGTCGAAAACAAAACAGAAATCAATTTACTCTAATAAAATGTCGAGTTACGATGTAAATTACATCGTCACATGCAGATTTCATCAAGACGTATTTAAGTTTTTTTATATAATTTATAGTTTACTATTTTTAAAGTGTTATTCCACACTTAGGATTAGAAAACATTTTTAAAATTCTTTTTTTTAAAATATATTTTATAAACTGTATTGGAAATTTTCGGATATACGAATATAATTCCAAAAAATAGATCTGGAACTGGTAAAATTGTAGCGTCGTGGCATTGTCTGACTGAAAACGCAATTGGGTTAGAATCCTACATGACACAATACAAAGCGCGGCGTTGGGCCTTAATAACGCGCAATGTCTCGAAAGTAATCAACTTCTTTCAGCTCGAAATATCTTGACATTAGGTTGTCTGACAAATATAGAACTATGTTAAGTGATGACACTCAACATGCTATATCTCTCTATACCTATGTTTGCTGTACGTGAAGTTAAATTAATAATTTATTACTCAGTATTACACTAACCAAAGAAATATATTAGAAATCTGTAACTGATTATACTCAATGAAATCGTAATATTCCAGGTAGTTAAAACTTTTTCTTTCCCAGTAATTTGTTTTTCCCTCGCAAATGTACAAATAAAGGCTTTTAAAACCGACAGCACTACGCGCTTACAAATGAGAGGCAAATATTTACTTTCAACTTATGTTTTTCGTTTTATATTATATATATTGAAAATGTTATTGCAAATGGAAGCCATTGTGATGCATTTGGGATATATATTGGATGTATTACAATATAGAGGTCAAATTGAAATCACGATTTTTGTGGGTTCGATTCCGTTTCGGAGGAAAGGTATTAAAATTATTTATATTTCTTCGCTCTGGTAAGCGCGGCATTGAGTTTCGCCACGTGACACAAATACGGTGAAAAGTACGGAGTACATTAGGTACTAAAGCGTGTAGAGCTGAAAAATTACTTTACAATATATTATATAAAAAACGAGGGACGTCTGATTGCAAGCTATTGGTTGTAGATTTTCGTTTCTGTGCTATAGAGTGGCAAGGGGCGGCGTTAAGTTCTCTCTCAAACAAGCAATGCCTTGTTGTAATATAATTGGGACAGAAATTTACGCCTTTTGAGTTATTAGCAAACTAATAGCTACGATGGCATCAATGTTACATAGATTGATATTTTTTATATTATCAACGGTTACCTTGTTTAAGTTCTATCTTACGCAGTAGCTGAATTTGAATCTTATAATATAAAACAGTCCTGGTCCTGGAATAGACTAGAGACATTGCGTGTGAAGTGTCATAGTTAACAGTGCGAAGGAATGAAAGTAAGTTTTAAACATAATCATCCTATCTCGGAGCGGAAATTAAGCTCTAGTGTATCGATCGGCGCCTTGAGGACAAGAATGACGTTTTATTTTATCTAAATCATACTATGCGGTTAACATGAAGTTTCTGAGCGAATACGTAATGGACCAGTGGAGAAAGTAAGGCGTTGACAGTTAGATCACTGATTCAAAAAGAAGAAAATAACAAAAAAGAATCTTCTCATTAAGACATTCAATTAACTCCGTTGACTTCAATTGATATGAGAGCTAGCAACACTGTGTTTGTCAAATGTTCAGCTTTAAAAGTTTAAATTTAGAACTATAAAGTTGCAACACAGAACTAGGAAATGAAGTGTACATTTATTCATGGTGTATTTTTGTCTTCAGTACCTTTGGTATGTTTTTTAAGAGTTGAGATTTTATAGTGGATTCGATAGTTCTAGGTTTGAACTCTACTCAGAATGTAGTTACAAAATAATTTTCATTACATCAATCTAGTTATATAAAACGCGGTGTTGAGTTCCGCAAATGGAATCTTCCTTAAATGAGAACACAGTTATTTAGGTTTGACTAAATAAATAATAAATATTTGGGAGACTTAAACATTTGGTTTTGGATTCTGGCTACTGTAGCATTGCCACATTGTGTAGTCGCAATGCAATGGGGCAATATCTATCTGTTCATTTGATGGTTATTTGTTTACATCGCACTTCGTATAATATTTACGTTATATAGTTTTGTTTGTTCTATTTAATTTCAAAGAATAAGCTTCAGATTGAATTACCCATAAAATATCCCCACAATGTGGGGAATGGTGTACTAATACATGAATATAAAAAATATTGTGCGGTCAGGAGACCTCCGTCAGGAGACCTCCGTCAGGAGGGACTACAACTTATATATTTTCTTCAACTTCGTGTGTAATTCGAAATGAAATCTGTATATTTAAAATTTTGTTTTTTTTTTATTGATTGTTTAAGGCAAATAGTCTAAGGGAACGATTTATAACATAAGACTCTCAATATTTAGTAAATTATATATTATATGAACATAAATACAAAATAAGAAACAACAAGAATTGCTGTTGGCGGTGAGCATTTGTTGTCGGTATTTTGTTTGTACTTTGACGTTTGCGCTTTCCATACTGATTGTATTAGACTGATGAAGTGACTATTCTCACTCTCTCTCTCTTTAATTATAAATTGTGTCTAAGATGCCGATGTGCTTACTGTAGATCTGTACTAATTGACACTATAATTAAGCCTAGTAGGAAAGTAGAAGGAAAGTAGAGTAGGAGAGAAGAGCAGGAAACAGTTATATTTGCAACGCGAGTTATCTCGTTAGTAATGTTAATGAGGGAGTACGCGTTAGGTTCCAGCAGTTGACATTGTTTAACGAGAACATTTGCCGCTTGTTTCTCGTTATGCTCTTTATAGAATGTTAGAAATATATGTTTTTATGACCATGTTGGCAAAATGATGAAGCGTCAACATGATGGTGGGTTTGAACTTACTTAGGAGATTTGTTATATATAATTTCTCCATATTTCATATCTTCGCTCTGGTAACGATGCGTGGATAAAATAAACAATACAAGCATGAAATAATCTGTTAATAGGCATTCTAATTCTCTGCTAAGTTCTATCAAATGAAGATACATGAGAATTATCGAATACATTGGCTCTTACCTAAATCGCTCCCAATATCATTCTAATATAACAACGCGAAGATTCAATCGGCGAAAATAGTTCCATTATCGTATACAAGATTGTGTTTCTATTATACCACTTGTGAAGGTTATATTGTTTTCCGATTATATTTCAACTGTATTTGATAAATATAAGGCTTTTATAAAAAAACCTGAGCTTGAGATGATTTCACTTAATATTATTGTAAAATATTAACTTTTATTATTTTACTGTCGAATTCTAGACATCAAAACTTCGAACTGATTCGAGTGTCTTAACACTGGGTACTCCCTGTCTACCCTGCTATGCGGGATAAGTAATTATGATTCTAAATTGATTTATTAATTTTGAGATTTCTTAAATAATGATTGATTCTATATTTTTAATAAACTTTAAGTGTATCTCTTACTAAGTAAGAAGACGCTCTAAATAAATTCCGTCGTTCCTTCTTCCATCGGAGATGCTTTAGCAAGCTTTAAATAAGCAAGGAGGTTGATTCATAAAAATCTACTACGATTACATGCCCGGAAATATAAAAATATAAAAAAAAAAAAAATAAAACATAAGTAAAACTGCAATAAACTAGTACATTTTTTTAAACGTATAAAAATGTTTTCTACTCCTAAGTGTGGAATTTTTAAAAATAGTAAAGTAGTATAAACTGATTTTTGCAAAAGCAGCAATGCAGACTAGATCCCACAACCAACCCCACAACCAACCCCACAACCAACTTGTATTCAAACTTAATCTAATATATCTTTCACTAACTTTCTTTGGCAAATTGACAGAAAAGATAATCATTAATGTACACAATGTATCAAATGAATTACATTTCAAAGAACTTTTCAAACAGACCACACGTCGCTAAGCCGACTTGACGAATTGCCTGAACCTAAGAAGCCGAAGAATCCTAAGCTTCGTGATGAGACGCGCTTCTCCGCTGACATACGAGAGCGATCACTTTTAGTTAAGAAATGAATCAAATTCGTCTTGGCTTTCATATAAAAATGGTGTTAGTTATACGTAAGGGCATTTTAATAAATTGGTATAAAAGTAATTATATTACTGTGTTTTTAGGTTTTAATTTCCTAGTTCTTAGTTACCATTTTTTTTAACTTAATAAGACTTTGACTTACTTTTTTTCTCTTATTTTGTAAATGCTTTTAATATTTTTTAAAAAGAATGGTTCTGTAATCATTCTATTTAAAGAATATTAAAAATATTTATAAAACAATTTCTTTTATAAATTAATTTAAAATTTCCATTTATAAAATAATTTTCTACCAAATTAATTTTGACACTACTGGGGTAGGCATAGGGAATATTACGTCAAGACACTTTGTGCTCCAATATTTAATCGAAATCTAAACATAGCATGTTTAGCAGCGAAACTCAGCACCGCTCTTTATATTAACAGAACTGGTAATGTTAATAATTCACCGACCCATTGCGTCAACATTGAAACGTCCCACTGAGCCGCGGTGATATCAAGAATATTTATTTCATTAAAAACGTAAATAAAAATTAGATATAGCTTTTTCTATATTATTTTTGTATTGAATTCCCTACAATAGACTTACTAACATACTATCTGACATTTTATCTGAAAAGACTAAGATTTATTGTGTTATTTCACCTCTATCTAAAGTAAATTTGGTACGCGATTGGTTCATACAAAGGTATAAATTGGGCAGATTCACTGAACTATTTAGCTTAGTGAATCTGCCCTTTATACCTTTATTTAACCAAAACTTAGTTTTGACGCTTACGCTTTAACTTATACATATGTAGGGCTTAATGGAATTATGCTAAAGATTTTATATTTTTTTAGTATTTACAAAATGTATTTCACACTTTTACGTACGGTTATTTAGAGATTCGATCTCCACTCAAGATAATTTGACTTCCCACGTAAACCAGTCAACGGAGTGTCTTGACACTAGATTGTTTCTAAGTACAATGCTATGTCACTCAACGCTGCGTACATGTTACCCGAGTGTCTTAACATTAGGTTGTCTCCGACTACCCTGTTATACGGAATAAAATGTGAAGCTGTAAAACAAGGAGTTTTAGCGTATTAAATTAATATTTGAAATATTATCAATATATAAATATCAATTAATCAATCGAAGATACTACTTCTTAGTAGATAACGCAATGTGTCAAATTCGGCGAAAAGTGGAGTACAGAATGTTTTAACACTAGACACCTTCTTTCTGTCTACTCTGCTACGCGGAAAGAGGCCGTGAAGCGAAAAAATAAAAGATTAAAGAAAGATTATTTAATAAACATTTTGTCAATCTATTATCTTCAACTCGCTCACCCGCAAACTTAGTATCCCCTAAGAATATTAGATTAAATAAAAAAAAACAGAAAAATAATATTACATTTAAACATATTCTCATTCGTCACTGATTTGAAAATTATTGACATATCTGTTTATTGTGAAATATTCCTTTTGTGTTTAGAAATTCATTTCGAAAGATATTTCTAAATGATGTATGGAATATACGAAAGATTATTGTGCGGGTTACAAGTGAAACTTGTATATGATATTATTGATTGAAAAATGAACAAAACTAAATTAGATAAAGTTTAAGCAAAATTAAACACGCTACGTGTATTTACGTAGAATTTTGATATTTGTGAGCGACCTCTGAAAATAAATATGGCGCGAAATGGAAAAATGTTACTTAGAAGTAAAGATGGCGCGTAACAATTAAACAATATATATTTATTGCTATAAAATATCTCCCATCCGTCCACAAAGAAGTTTCATTTCACAAATTTCTTTTCGATAATAAACAGAAATAGAATTGCTATAAAGGAGTAAATCATTGACCAAGTAAATGAGTATTGAATATTCTATTCTATAATTAAAATTTGCTTAATAATTAATTTCTGTACTCACGCAACAAGAAAGTTTAGTTTGCTTTAGAAGATGAAATTGTAAATTACATTTTATTCCATTTGATTTCTTCATAAATTCTTACTTACGTGTAGGATTAGAAAACATTTTTGAAAAAACGTATAAAAATTTTGAAACGACATAAATAAGTTTAAACAAAACGTATAAGAATTTCGATTATAGTATGTTTTCTAATCCTAAGTGTGGAATGACACTTTAAAAATAGTTAATATTATTAAGAACTATGAACCATTTGTAAATAGTGTAAACTGAGGCGATACGACGTTCACCGTGTGGACTAGTTATAGCATCTATGCTATTATTATATGTAAGTTATTATATGAAAGATCATTTTACGCTACATTAGAATCCATACGAGTATGTCTCTTTAGAATAGACCTAATTCCAGACAGTTTATTTACTGGTGCGATGGCCTGGAAACCATTTTGGAGAGGCATGATCTGTACTTAATACAAATTGACAATATAAGGCGCTTATCTACTTTGTGTTCTGTTTGGATAAATGAAGTATTGTTGAAGTAACAATTGTTGGCCACAATGAGGCTATCGTGACGCAGTGAGACAATGTCTAATTGTGGAGGTTGATTTTGATCGACTGGTTGTGGGATCGATTTCCAATATGATAGATGTAATGTTAGGATTATTTTAATTTTTCTGTTCTGGCGCAACTAATGGTGGTGTTGAATCTCAACATTTAAGTTGCAATAGCTAACAACTCTCTCTGTCTCTCTCTCTCTCTCTCTCTAGCTACTTTGCTATTCGGGATAAATTGTAAAGATAAATATACAAACTGTATAGTGTTGTAAATATGATATTTTAAGTAACTTTTATTTTAGTGTAATTAATAACTAATATTGTACTAAAATATTAATATTTAATATTTTAGTATATTATAACTTATTGACACTTCACTTGTTATCCAACAAACACAAACAAAGTTATATCGACTTTATTCGATTTCCACTAATTTAATTTCTTATTTTTGAAGGATCTATGTTCATTTTTTTACAAATTCATATTTTATGTTTCTTTTCGGTTTGTAAGTAGAGAGCCTATTGACATGTGACTCTTATCTCCATGTTTTTTAATGTATTGTGTGTTGAGTGGCGGGAGTGAACACCTAGAGAGAGAAAATGCGGGATTAAATGATCTTCAAATTAGTCTCTACATAACAAATAAGTTCTCAAATTAGCCGACATAGGGTTCGTCTTCTCTGTGTCGAGAAAGGAAACGGGCTTTGAATTAATTAACAATTAGTTAGAGCCATTGTCGCCTTGTATCGTAGTCACTTTGTAGTTCTATTAAGTGCAATGTTACTGAAACGTATGAAATGAGACTAAGGCAGGATGTTTATATTATTTTTTTTTTGATTTTTGCACTCGATATATATGTTTGGGTAGTACAAACATATTAAGTAATTTTAAGTGGAACACTCTTCTAAAACTAAAGGAGAGATTTAATTTATGATTTTTTTAAAGAAAGATTTATTTAACAATAGAACACTTTATGGCACTTCGCCTCTGATATGAGCTTATTGGAGGATTTTCATATACAAATATCTATCTCCCTACCATTCCAAATTCTACAAAGTGCCTGCCAGCTAACTTTAGATATTTTATTATTTTTGAAGTGTACCTATACTTAGAATAAAAATTATATAAAAAAAATAAAAAAGGCCTAAACTCTTATAACAGTTTCCAAGAGATTTACGTAGATACTGCAAGTATCTACGTAAATCGAACTCACTACCACTTCTCTTACCAAACAAACCTAAACCAAAGCCTCGCTTGCAGGTGTGGCGGTAGCAGCAAGTGTCTTCACTCTCACATCTATGTCAGTTGACCGGTGGCTCTCTATAGTTCCTGAACCTCGCCTGAGGCCTCCTGGGTCACTTTCCATTCAAAATAAAGACGGTATCTGTTAATCATAACGGAAAGCCAAAGATCAATATGGAATCAAACGAACAAAACAAAATGAACCTAATAAATGAAACCTGTCAATAACAGGAAGGAAAGATAATACACTAAGATAATAAATATGATTATTTATATATTTAACATAACTAATAACTTGTAAATAGTGAAGAATGAGCAAAATGAAACAATTCTGGTGGAATCCATTTGTATGAAGACCTGTATCTGTATTGGTTGCGGGTTCGATTCTCATTCTGAAAAAATATATCAAGCTTTTTTAGCTCAGCCTCTTATTATCTATCAATCATTATAAGGAAATCTTGAAGGACAATATCTCGATTTCAGACGAAAAGTAGTCGACGGAGTGTCTTCCCTCTGATTGTTGTTCTCTCTGAGTATTTTCTTTCTTTCTAATAGATTCTAATGGAAAATGTTGACTTTCTGCAATTCTTTTGTTTATTTCTAATTATATCAAATTTCACACTCGTCTCTGCGCATAATTTTCGTGAGAAAGTGCCTTGCACAGGTTTCTAAATCTTTACGCTTTATCCCATACAGCATGGTAATCAGAGTGAAGCTACTTCAACAGAGTGTCTTGACACTAAGCCGTCTATCTTGCTATACTGTTTTTTGTATAATGCTTTTAAATAAAGGAAAACCTCATACTAGAGTAGCATATCAAATTGTTCACGGTTACACCATTCATAATAAGCAATTTTTTTCACAGTTTTATCTCTGAATTTTTAAATTATTTTTTTAAGTAAATATCGTATGAGTAAAACAATAGGTCACTGACGCTTTTGTATCGTTTCACTGATTTGTAGGTTTGTAGTACTTGAAAAACGTATAACTTATACTTGAGTGTATCATTTTTATATGAATCATATAATAAATACACAGAAGTCATTAACTCGTATTAGATATTTAAAAATATACCGTACCGTAGCGTTTGGCGCTCCCTCCTTTCTGACTACCTCGCAAGAGATAAAAAGTGAAGTTAAAAAAATGATTAGAAATAAAAAGAAGATAACATCTTACTAAGATAAAATATATGATATGTGGTGCCTCAAACATTTTTGTTTCAAACATGTTTTTTAACAAATATCCTTCCATTTATTATATGAAATGCTTAAGATGAGCCAATTAAAAGCATTCTAAGGCATGATGGACGACTGACCAATTTCATACAACAGTATTTACTTTAGACCTCTCTCATTGAGAGAATTGCTTGTATCATGTTACACAAAGAGCGTTGTTGCTTCTACTAATTATGTTATAATAGAGCCATAGTGGGAGAATATCGTCAGATATTCTATAATCGTGGACTTCGATTCTCTAGTAAGATAGAACTTATTAGATGTTGAATTTGAGTATAAAGCGGATAACCGAATGTCTTGATACTACTACGTTATAGATTGCTCAATATCTCCAATATGCAGAATAAAGCTGAACTTGAATCAAACAAAAGAGGGAGTAGGCAACTAAGTACGTAGAAGAAAAATATTTAGTCACTTCTCTCAACTAAAAAAATTGTCAAAATCTAGCATACCCAATATGTCAAAGAAAAAATTATAAAGCTTTATAATAAATAAATATCATGGTGGGTTATATGTCCGCTAGTGACACAAACATGAGAAGAAAAAAATACATACAAGAATTTCCTCCTAGCTGAAAATTTATCTGATGCTAGCTTCTACGTACCTCTCAGTAGAGACATTTGTCCAGTGGCTGTAGCTCAATGGAAACACATCTACCTCTTATCAAAGTGCATCAGCTGTAAAGCTTTCCCTTGACTTACTGAAAACTGATTTAACTATTAACGATTTTCTTATTAACTACAAACAGCTTACAAATTTTCGTATAGTAGAAATGGAAAATATATTTTGCTTCGGTTTTCAACTCAATGCTATATATTACAAGCATATTATTATTTGAAGAATATAATATTGTATTTGTATATAATATTACGATAAAAAATTTATTCATAAAGTTTCTATGCAGATTTAGCAAGATTTCTTTAAGTTTGACGTGTACCCCGTATATAGTGGAAAGAACCCTGTTGTACAGGTAGTACCTAAGACACTTAGTTTGAATTGTTTGTATTATTGATTTTAACTTTATAAAATATACCCTATATTAGATGAAAAGCTTTACAATAAACAATTTTAAACGAAATTAATCAATACACCCGCAAGTTACATCCTCATACGTACGTACGTGCGAATGAGGATACATGTATATTTACGTATAATTAGAGGAATTCACTAACTTTTCACATGACGGACGTTGTCTAGGCAGACCTCGCGTGCAATATTAACGACATTATTCTATTTGACTCTTTTTCTATGATCGTTTGTTTGCTTTTTAATATCAAGTAATGTTTAAAAAACTTAAAATATTGAATAGAAATATAACAAGACACATGTAATACTATCATAAATTCATATGAACCTAAATATTAGGAACATAGTACTGTATACTTCACAATTATGACGTTTGATATAATCATGAACAAGTTGCAGTGTTATAGTCCGTTTTCTTTATTTTCTAGAGTTTTCTGTTTTATACTGTCTAAAAATATATAGATATTACAAAATAAATATTCTCCAAAGCGCTACGATTACATGTGATTTCACAAAAAATTATTAATGAGAAGAAACTAAACTTTGTCTTTTAAAAATACATTTTTCCCAATCACACACTCCACTTTTGTAACTAAATCGCGACGTTGAGTTCCGTCATTCAACTGGAGTAAGATAAGATTTAAGATATTAATCAAAATTGGAACACATAACTTAATTTTTTTGTAAATTTTACCAAAACTGGTCATTGAATCTCGTTTTAAAATTAAATTATTATTTCTCACAACAACTGGATATATGTGGCAGTATCTAATAGAATATATTTCCATATTGATTCGTTTCAATATTGCATAGTGCATGTTAAGTAATACCCACGTATAGTGGTGTGTGTCATCTGTACATGGTAATTGAATATCAGGCAGAAACGAAATGAGAATATAATGTTCGTCTCTATTAGAAGGAGAGTCACGACTATGTCGTTTCTTTGCGCACCCGCGTTCTTATTCGACCAATAATCGATAATCAATGAAGGTCACGTTGTAATCGGTTGCATGGTTTGAAACATCTAAACTTTCGTGAAATGTCATGCAATTTGAAAAATAATAAAAATAATACATATTTTACGTCATAAGTGTAGGCTTTTAATCGTTAATGATTTCATGTCTTCCTGAGGTGATCCACACATGACGTCACCTGTCCACATCTAATTTCATACATTGCTGAACTGCCCCGCGGTGGACTCTATTTAAATTTTCCTATCAATTATTTTTTTACAGTAGAGCGTAATAATGAATCTGTACATGTATTGAATAAATCTTCTTATTGAGTCTTTACGATGGAAAATGATAATGTTGGACACGAAACACGCGGTGATTCTAGGATGTGCTTATTTTAATTTCTCAACCGTGGTAAGATAGAGTGCGGCGTTGAATTCCGCTATGAAAAATAGTTAAATATTTTGTTGTTTAGATTTGAACTCACAAGTGTTGTAAAGAGTCCCAAACTACGACACAGAATACTAATTACGCCAACAAGAATTCCTTCCGCGTTCCAGAGCATTTCTTTCGTTTAAAATGTCACTGCCACTTCGTACCGTTTAGGGTCGAATGTCACGCTGAAGTCACGTTGGATAGAGTGTTGTAATTAGCTTGAAACTTCTATGTATATGTGTTTGTACATATATATTTATATATTTATACTTTGCTTATTTAGTAACCTCTCAGATGCCTCTAAAAAGAGTTGTTGTTGTGAGTTAAAAAAAAATTTGTGAACATTTTTGAATAAACGTAGCAAATTTCTTAAACGCTGCAGGATTCGAACTCGTGCCTCTTGGAAACTGTCCAAGGGAAAACGTTTATATTCAAAGCAAAAGATTGCCTTTATTTTGTCTCATTTCTGTATCGTCCTTTAGTAAGACGAGTCTTTTCATTAACTTTAACTGACTGTTGACTAAGATTGTCGGTACTTTTTCATGCAATTATCTTATCTTAATTTTTTCCTATTTGAATGAACAATATATGTTTTAAATACATATACATTAAATACTTCCAGTGTTCACCGACTGACTTTCTATGTATTTTGCTTTTTCATTGGCTTTTCGCATTTCCTTGGAGAGATGAAAGGAATATTAACAAAAGATTTACCGGAAATTGTGCATAAGCGGAAGAGCTCTACATTTTAAAATGCAATACATTCACATACAATAAAATATATTTCATTTTAGTTTATATGAAACAGCTAGCTTCATGTAAGCTTACTGCAATCAAAAGCTTAATTGATTTATGAGAGCTGTGGCACTGAGAACAATGTAGCGTTAGAAAGTTAAGCTCGATACACTTTTGATTTACGTGGAGTTGGTTCTGGTTATTTTTATTGGTATTTTTATTTAAATACAATTTGTTTTATTGTTAATTCAACATTTAGTAATTGATTTTGTTTTAGAAGTTTTTATCACAAAAAACGCACATTTACGTTTAATTTATTATTTAGAAAACGTATTAAGTGATTGTTTAACATATTGTAGAGCTTTACGCAAATTTTTGTTGGTCACAAAAAGAATTACTTCTTCAAACTACTTTGTGGATTCTTCCATAAAATCGTCAGTATTGGACCAAGCAAATAATATAATTTTTATAATTCTAAGAATCAATCATATTTTGATTTCGATATGAATAAAAGTTCCCTTTTTTTATATATATAATTTTATAACATGAAAAAGGAAAAGTTACTTGCCACTAAACTAATAATACTTAATAAGTAATATAATATTGCATGAACTTTTGACAGTAAAACTATCAGCAGCTCGAAAAATAAATAATTCTACTGAAACGAGCCTGTGCAACATTTCATCAACACTATATTACCAGTATAATAGGCGTGTTAATTTAAAATTAAACAAAAAAAATGTAACATAATTTATAGAATGAGTTTTAGTTTCACAAAACGCGGGATTTAGCTCCTCCAATGAACATGTAATAAATCTTGAATTTAGACAGAAAGCGAAGAATAAATTGCCATGAGCCTAGGTTCTCCCTGACTGTCCTGCTATACGGAATAAAGCGTGATAATGTAAAAATAATCGACCATAACACTAGATATATATTTATGTACAACAAATTGTAACAAATATATCAAATTAGTAGTTCAGTCATACACAATAAGAATACTCGTATTACTGCGTTATTACCGGCAGACTACAGGTCTAAAGTGACATTTCTACCAGTTTCTAGTTTCATTTTATAATTCCATTAACGTTACTTAAACATTGAAAGTGCTTCTTAAATACGTACCCCTATTTAAGAAGCAAGTGAGAACAAGCGCTAATATAGCCTACATAGACGCAAAGATACACCTTCAAAATGCAAATAAGAAATGTCTGATTGGACAGTGATTGAAGCGGGTTCAATTGCACTTAAATAAATTTTTCAGTCATGTAAAAATTATAGATTTTTAGAAAACGTACAAAAAATTAGAAGCAGCGGGGTTTGGACCCGTGGTTGTTGGATTCATCTAAGTCATTACCTGTTACGTTCACTATCATTAGATTTTTTTAAAAAATAGTAAGAGAGCTGAAAATAACGCATCATACGTGAGTCCTCTATTTCTATGAAATATTTGTAGAATATACGTGCAAATGTAAAAGATTTTAAAAAATCAAAACCAGCCGATTCGTTTGTCCTGAAAATAATATTTATTTTAATATTTACTATTTTTAAAGTGTTATTCCACACTTAGGGTTAGAAAACAAAACATCTTTTGAAAAAACGTATAAAAATTTGAACGCAGCGGGATTCGAACCCGCGCCTCTTGGATACCGTCCAAGCGCTCTGACCGCTAAGCCATGCGTTCTACTACCAGCTGCGTCGAAATTCTCATACGTTTTGTTACAACTTTTTTATGTTGTTAGCATCTCTGTAGAGAGATTTTTACAAATTTCTACTACTTAAAGATTATTAAGAAATAATCGTTTAACAAGAGAGATTGCTATTTTATTTTAATATTTACTATTTTTAAAGTGTTATTCCACACTTAGGATTAGAAAACATCTTTTGAAAAAACGTATAAAAATTTGAACGCAGCGGGATTCGAACCCGCGCCTCTTGGATACCGTCCAAGCGCTCTGACCGCTAAGCCATGCGTTCTACTACCAGCTGCGTCGAAATTCTTATACGTTTTGTTACAACTTATTTATGTTGTTAGCATCTCTGTAGAGAGATTTTTACAAATTTCTACTACTTAAAGATTATTAAGAAATAATCGTTTAACAAATCCTTTGAACGCGACGAATCCTTTATTTGCGAGTACGGATTTTCTCGTACAACAACATCAACTTCAACGGCGGTCTCTATTATTTCATTCAATAAACGTAAATTATGTTGTGAATGGAATCTGACGTTTTCTTAGAGTACTTGTATATATGTAGTATTAGAAGAGTGAGAAAAATAGATATGATTGAAACGAGTTTACATTAGTAAGTGATTTAGACTGGTTTTGGATAAGTAGTAACATACATGTGAAAAGACTTAGCCTTGCCTACACTTAGGTAGCAGGTCTTAGACATTGTTCTTAGCTAGTCTCCAAGCACGCAGCACGATAAATTAATGCTAATGAATATCTCTCTTCTCCTCTGAAATGAATAGCAGCACTGTTACAAATAATTTATTAAAAGCCCATTGCTGTTTCTCGTACTTTTTGGGATTTTAAAGGTATTTCCTGCTTAGAACAGCTTCTTTATACTTCTAAGTTTAAGTCAGTTGGCACAACGTAGCTTTATCATTATTTCAGCGTAATAAATAATATTACTACATTTATATAACGGCTACAGTATAAAGTAGGTCCGGTGTCAGTTGCGCAAGTTAGAAACACTCGTCTTAAATCATGAGGGTTTTTGTGTAGTTTCCTGCGAAATAGACTCAAAGACTAGTTTTTCTATTTGCGGAAAAAAAATTTTTGCTTTAAAAAGTGTTATCCTCAAATTTTATCACTTTGAAGAAATTTATTAATTTTAAAAAATCTCGGTCGTCCTGGCGCAGTGTGACAGCGTCTGCCTGCAAATATAATTGCTTTTTGGGTTCGATTCCCACTCGGGGGAATGTTTATAATTAAAATTAATTTTCATTCCTCCGCTTGCGCGTAGTTCGCTTCTCAACACATATATCTCGATTTCTGACGGAAAGCAGTCAATTCCGTGTCTTCACACTAGGTTGCCTTGCTACGCAGGATACAGAGAGAAGCAGTTTTCTTTGGTATTAATATTTGTATACAATTAAGCAATTGTATAAGGAGCGATAAAATTTTAAAATGGATAATTTCATATTATAAAATCATGTTAAATATTTTTCTAAACGTATTTGAAACTAGAGTACACTTATAGATTTTTTTAATTTTTTTTAAGTGTTAATTTCAATAATAATTATTTCAATAATAGTTTATATTAATGTTTCACATGAGCCTGTTATTTTACGGAAATTAGGGATAATTCCCATCACCATTGACATAGTCTGCTGTATTTAATCTCATAGTTAGACAGTTTACTAACTATCCCAAGCCTATAAACATACATAAATGTACACAAACCTAAATGTGTAAATAAATTTTAAAGTATTATAACATTACAAACCAGCATTAAAATGAGATGACGCTTTACCTGTATGGAATGTAGTTGAGAAATGTAGTTCATAGTAAATTACGCTCTTCACAAAACTTATTATCACAAAACGCAGACTTCGCAGACTATAACCATAGTTTCTGTATTCTATAGTTTAAAATACTTTAATTTATAACAATATTCCACATTAGCATAATATTTGAAAGGATACTAAGGAGAGTTCCCATCACCATTGACATATTCTCTGTTAAATTGTGGTATTTCATCTAATACTACATCAGTTCAGTAAATATCTTAAAATTATAAATATATTATATTGAATATACACAAACCTAAATGTGTAAATAACAATTAGGTTTATTATTTTATTATTTATTATAATTATTATTATAATATTACAAAATAGAATTAAAATAAGATGACGCTACATCTCACTCTCGTATGGAATGAAGTTCATACTCATAGTAATTACGCTCTTCACAAAACCTCTCTAAGAACATTTTCCTCCCAAATGTTTTGTTCGTTCTTTATGAATGGTAATGCCATTCGAGAATATTTTCTTTCATGTCATTCACGATAATTCAAACAGTTCTTTGTAGAAATACTCGTAAAGACAGATGTTTCGCAAGCAAAAGCAAAATATAATGTTAAAATGTTTTTACATAAATATTCAAGTGTACGTTCAGCGCCAATAGAGAGGACGCAGCCATAAAAATCCAGTTATCTTGTATCATAAAACAGTTACATATTTATTTTTTACACAAATACAAGCACGTACGTACTTTATCGAAGCGCGGGGTTAAGTTCCGCCAACTAACATGCAGTATCTCTTGTAATAAGACTTGACTCTACGTTCTATCTCTCCTGTTATGGTGATGACAGAGCGTGTACATTTATTATATCAATCACCTACATTTCTTAAATGAAATTTTGTAACAGTAAAGATGACTTCATAGAAATATTGCAAAAAACTCTAATATTTGTATAAATAAACATAAATATCGTACACTGGTACAACTGCAATATGGATGGCTGGAGCACTCTGAAACATGACAATGTTTATTCTTTTCTCAATTTGCTAACTTTTGTGTTGGCAAATGTTGATTTACTGAACATGTTATGTTTTATTTTTGTGTTTAATGTATGATTAAAAGAGTTTCATGAGCTCTTGCCTCTCTTTATAGTACAATAAACATTATATTTTAAATCTGTGGACCAGCCCTACTGTCAGTGTCCACGTCTCGGCAGCGTATGTCATTACAGGTAGGACACATTGCTCGAAGACCTTCGTCTTTAGGCTTTGCGGAATTGTTGACGTAAGGACTCGACGGAGCTTGCCAAATGCCGCCCAACCCAACTGAATCCTCCTATCCGCTTCCTTCTCGAACTTGTGTCGGCCAAGTTGTATTGTCTAGCCTAGGTAGATGTAGTCCTGTACAACTTCAAGAAGAACGCCTTCGACCCGCACTGGTCTCTGCATGACCTTTCTGTTGAACATAACTTCTGTTTTGTCCAAGTTCCAAGACCAACACGTCGGGAGGACCCATTTAGGTCGTTCAGCATTTGATTTAGCTCTTCCAGTGTCTCTGCAAAGATGACTATATCGTCGGCAAAACGAAGATGAGAGATATACTCTCCATTGACGTTGACGCCTCGTCCAATCCAATCCAGGGTTTTAAAGACGTCCTCCATCGCGTTGGTGAACAGTTTCGGGGATATCACGTCCCCCTATCAAAATCACGCAAAATCAGTAAGCTGAAGTGGCAAAAAGAGCAGACGAGTCCTGGAGTGGAGACCGCGTCTTGGCAAACGTAGTGTAGGAAGCCCTCTGGCCCGCTGGACTTACGACTTACGCAAAGTTGCCGGAGCGGGCTGGATGAGGGTTGCGGAGGACCGGGATGTTTGGCGCAAACTTGGGGAGGCCTATGTCCAGCAGTGGACTGCGATTGGCTGACGACGAAACATTATATGGAAAGGTTGAAATACCGTGAATTGTAAATAAAATCTAGTTCCTTATTATAATTTTCTCTATTCTCAAAACACCAACACATAAGCGGTCAACAGCGTCCACTATTTGTAAAATATTTGACTGATCAAATGAAAAATATTTATAAGTTTTGAGCAACTCAACTCGACACTCACTACCTCTCCTTTAACCCGCATAGCAGAGTATACAGAGAAACACAGTGTCAAGACACCCCGTTGATTGCTTTCCGTCTGAAATCATGCTGAGTGGCGAACTCAACGCCACACTTCACTTTAATAAAGTGATGAAATAAAAACATTTTGAAATTAATATAATTACCTCCAAAGGTGAAAACGAACAAAGGATCGAACCCAGGACAAAAATATAAGTGTATATCAACTTTCAAAACGCTAACATTGTATCAGACACGACATACTAAATGTATTAGTTTTATCGCCTCGTAACAGTTAGTATTCACATCAAAGCTTGGATCATTTCAAATAAACTTTTGTTATTTAATCGATTAAATTACAGCTTATGTTGTCATTAGCTTATGATTAATATTAATTATTATAATTTATATGAGAAATATAAACAATTTTGATGGTAAATAAACTGATTTAACAGATATGAATTATTTTATTTATCATGAGAATTCGTTACGTTATTCGGATATCTGCTTAATAAGGTACTCACGATTAAACGATTGTTTCTTAATATTTTTGAGTAGCAGGAATTTGTAAAAATCTCTCTACAGTGATGCTAACAACCTACCTAGAGGAAAATAATTTTGTCTGACTTTCTTATTTTTGACAACATAACATGAATAATTAAATATGATTTAATAAATATCCTTTTGGGGCGTTTTCATAAATATTTCCCAGAAATCAAAAACTGCAATGTAGGATATAAAGTGTTGTATGATAAATACCTGTGTATGCATAATATATGTTCATAATCTTGTGTTAGATATTCAAGAATTACATATATATTATTTTTTTACTATAAATACAGGTTATGAATGTATTTATAACTTTAAGTTAAGGAGTGGGTGTGCTTCAAAATAAAGAGTGAACGAGTTTAAATTTTAATTATTACTCCGAATAGGATCGAACTCACGCCCAATCGCCTGTTCATTCAAATGCTGTCCCACTGCACAGCGTCTTGTAACCCGATGGCCTCATAATTATAGTAATAATAAGAGTCTTAAAAATAATATAAAAACGGAAATAAGAATAATAATAAAGTGTACGCAATGGTCTGAGTTCGATTCTCGACCAAAGAAATATATAGTATATACTACATTATTTGTTTATTTTATCGATCAATGTAAAGTTGGATACATACACTGAACACGCAGTCTTTAAATAAACAGAACATAATTGATATTTATACCGGATTTGCTTCACATGTATAGCAAAGTAGTCAGAAAGAACATACCGAGTCAAAACACTTCGTTTGTCACTATCCGAATCCCGAATTCGATACTTTGCGTGTTAAACATCGGTACTCTCCGCGCTTTATCATACCAGAACGGAAAAAATAAAGATAATTTAAATATAATCGTACTACGAGTGGGAATGTGGGAATTGAATCTACTATCAATTGCCTTTACAGTCAGCCTATATACCTTACTTTCATTACAACTTTACTATACCATCCCTCCTGACCTCTCATATGAGCGATATCGATCGTCCCCTCAATCAATGGTTCATACAAAGTTGGTCCTCTTTAATTGACGAATGAGTTATTGACAAATAAACTGTCATAATTTAAACGCGAAATATAACAATAATTGTTTTTTAGCTTCACGCTTTTTCCTTAGCTGAGTAGTCATAGAGAACGGATTTTTATTATTTTATAAAAAAATATTATCTTCAATAAGCCCTAAACATTATATAAATATGCCGTATAATTTAATTTTCTTTATAAAAATTGAAGCTAAAAAATTTAGAGCATTACGTAAGTATGAACGATTTTATTAACCATTGAAATGAGGCGCTGAGATCTTTTAAGGTATATGATAAGATTTAATTAAATTTAGAAAGAATATTAAAGATATATTCTTTATTGTCAATAGCATAAGAATATTTGAATAATGGTTCAAACCATTATATCACCACTGGCACATCATGTTAGCCAGACCAAAATAATGTCAAGACACTCCAATCCCATTGCTTGCAGAGAGGACTTGCTTTGGCCTAGTGACAACCAAATCCCCAGGCAACCACGCTTAGAAAAATATTGAAATGTTGCAGCTTCACTTTATCTAAAGTAAATTTCTTTTCTAGGTACTTAAATGAAATAAAGACCCTGAGCTTGGACCTGGTATTAAACGCTCTCGCACCAACTCGCGACTTCCTCCGCGTAGTATTTAATATTTACAGATTTTTATTTTATAACTCCTAAGTAAAAGTATTCTTTCTAAGTAATTTCTTTTACATCTGTAATCTGTCCGCGAAAGTTCTGTCAAAAGCTGTCAAGACGTTAAAGAGATCAAAGAGACAGACAAAAACTGCGTGTTAAGTGGAACTTGACGTCATGTTTTGTGTTAGCAAAGTGGATAACTAAATATACTCAATTTATCAATATAATCTATATAATAAAAAAAAATCGTTTTATCTATATGATAAAGAAAATATTTCGATGAACGTGTACAAACAGCCAAATCAACATCAGACAAATAACTAAGTGCGGCGTTGAGTTCCACCACTCAACACGCAATGTCTCGAATTCGGTGGAAAGCAAAGTACGGAGTATCTTGACACTAGGTACTTTCTGCCTACCCTGCTACGCGGGATAAAGCGTGAAGCTCAAATTCAATTTTTTACTTTCAAAGCGAGACGTGGCGTATACAGTGGTGCGTCGACGTACCAGAGTGGAGAAAAGAAATGAAATTATGAATATAATCAATTCTCCGAGAGAGACGAGATGAGAGAGACGAGACGAGAGAGATGAGTGTTTCTACATAAAACTAATTAACGAAATCACATCACATAGCAGGATGATTAATCGATACATTGCGTGTTGAGTGTTGAGCTTAACAATGAAGACCAGAGAGAAATAGAAGCTGACTTAAAAAAGGGGGTTGTTAGGGACAACCTTGAGACAATGCGTGTTGAGTGGCGGAACACAACTCTGAGCTTTGTCTTATCACTGAGGAAAAATAGTAATATAATCGTTCCACCGATTGGGATTTGAACCCACTACCAATTGCGTTTTACGATAAATATTCTAATATTATATTATTTAATCCAATTTTTTCCTAACACAGTGAAAGAGATCACGGCTGTCGTGTCGCAATACATTTTACAGACACAACTTGTATGAAATATCGTAGAGAAGTACTTTACACTTGGGACCAAATGCTCGGTAAGTTGCGAATGTATTTTGTGAAGGTTATATTGTTTTCCGATTATATTTCAACTGTATTTGATAAATATCAGGCTTTTATAAAAAAACCTGAGCTTGAGATGATTTCACTTAATATTATTGTAAAATATTAACTTTTATTATTTTACTGTCGAATTCTAGACATCAAAACTTCGAACTGATTCGAGTGTCTTAACACTGGGTACTCCCTGTCTACCCTGCTATGCGGGATAAGTGATTATGATTCTAAATTGATTTATTAATTTTGAGATTTCTTAAATAATGATTTATTCTATATTTTTAATAAACTTTAAGTGTATCTCTTACTAAGTAAGAAGACGCTCTAAATAAATTCCGTCGTTCCTTTTTCCATCGGAGATGCTTTAGCAAGCTTTAAATAAGCAAGGAGGTTGATTCATAAAAATCTACTACGATTACATGCCCGGAAATATAAAAATATAAAAAAAAATAAATAAAACATAAGTAAAATTTTTTTAAACGTATAAAAATGTTTTCTACTCCTAAGTGTGGAATTTTTAAAATTAGTAAAGTAGTATAAACTGATTTTTGCAAAAGCAGCAATGCAGACTAGACCCCACAACCAACCCCACAACCAACTTGTATTCAAACTTAACCTAATATATCTTTCACTAACTTTCTTTGGCAAACGACATAAAAGATAATCATTAATTTCCACAATGTATCAAATAAATTACATTTCAAAGAACTTTTCAAACAGACCACACGTCGCTAAGCCGACTTGACGAATTGCCTGAATCACGCATGTGTCACTTAGAGCGAATCCTAAGCTTCGTGATGAGACGCGCTTCTCCGCCGACATACGAGAGCGATCACTTTTAGTTAAGAAATGAATCAAATTCGTCTTGGCTTTGATATAAAAATGGTGATAGTTATACGTAAGGGCATTTTATTAAAGTAGTATAAAAGTAATTATATTACTGTGTTTTTAGGTTTTCATTTCCTAGTTCTTAGTTACCATTTTTTTTAATTTAATAAGACTTTGACTTACTTTTCTTCTCTTATTTTGTAAATGCTTTTAATATGTTTTAAAAAGAATGGTTCTGTAATCATTCTATTTAAAGAATATTAAAAATATTTATAAAATAATTTCATTTATAAATTAATTTAAAATTTCCATTTATAAAATAATTTTCTACCAAATTAATTTTGACACTACTGGGGTAGGCATAGGGAATATTACGTCAAGACACTTTGTGCTCCAATATTTAATCGAAATCTAAACATAGCATGTTTAGCAGCGAAACTCAACACCGCTCTTTATATTAACAGAACTGGTAATGTTAATAATTCACCGACCCATTGCGTCAACAGTGAAACGTCCCACTGAGCCGCGGTGATATCAAGAATATTTATTTCATTAAAAACGTAAATAAAAATTAGATATAGCTTTTTCTATATTATTTTTGTATTGAATTCCCTACAATAGACTTACTAACATACTATCTGACATTTTTCCTGAAAAGACTAAGATTTATTGTGTTATTTCACCTCTATGTAAGGTAAATTTGGTACGCGATTGATTCATACAAAAGTATAAAGGGCAGATTCACTGAATTATTTAGTTTAGTGAATCAGCCCTTTATACCTTTATTTAACCAAAACATCTTTTTGACGCTTACGCTAAAGATTTTATATTTTTTTAGTATTTACAAAATGTATTTCACACTTTCATGTTAAATACACAGTGGAACAGGGGCTAATTTTAAACGCGGTTATTTAGAGATTCGATCTCCACTCAAGATAATTATAATACCTTACCAGAGCAGCGTTGAAATATATTACTCAACACATAATATTTTGGTTTTTGACGGAAACCAGTCAACCGAGTGTCTTGACACTAGATTGTCTCTAGCTACAATGCTATGTCACTCAACGCTGCGTACATGTCACCCGAGTGTCTTAGCATTAGGTTATCTCCGACCACCCTGTTATACGGAATAAAATGTGAAGCTGTAAAAAAAGGAGTTTTAGCGTATTAAATTAATATTAAAAATGTTATCAATATATAAATATCAATTAATCAATCGGAGAAAGTACTTCTTAGTAGATAATGAGACTCCACGCTCTATCTCACCAGGATGCAGAAATAAAAATAATTTAAGGTACAAAATGATTTCTTCAAGTGGGTAAAGAACCCTCAACCGTAACAAAGATGGTCTAATTATTTTTTACTTACCATATCTCATGATATAAGTTTCATTATATTCCTGTATATTTTTATAAAATTCATTAGCTTTGGCTAATGAAGGAAGAACTTTTAGTAAAAGATTTGTCGATACATCAATTATTTTGTGACGTGATTGCTAATTTGAAACTATACCTTGGTAAAAGATGGATGGATTATAGCTTTATGAGGATTGCAGGTATTATAGGGGACCAGGGGAATACAAATCACATCCACTACTAAATAGCGATCGTAAGAGACGAGTATCCAAGTAATTTGGTGGTCAGAGGCTAATTCTCAGATTGGCTTGCCATTATTATGACAAAAACGATTCGCGAAATATATATTCCTGTTCAATGTCGTGTAAGCCAGCTTTCTTCGTTCAAACTCAACCTTTTCCTCTGAATGTGGTGATTCCGACGGCTCTGGCTGCCGGGGCCACTACACTTTCCTCTTTTGCTTCTGTCCCAAGTCAAGAACACGTCTACAACTCTTTTGTTGTGAATGTCCATGGGTAAATGTGACGTTTTATTTCAACTATACTATGAACAGAGAGAAGGACCGATTGACTGGAAATGCGATGTTTTTGTGGATTAGACGCAACTCGGGTTATTGATAATATTTATTTTTATTGCGGCTTTACGTTTTACTCGGCATATCACAGTTGTCAGAGGCAACCTAATATCAGTGGTGAGCTCGATTTTAAATTACTTCATATCCGCGATTGAAAATTGAATCCAACACCAAGTCCATTAACAGTCAGACACTGTCGTGCTGCAAACTGTGATTTATATTAAATTACTTTTATATAGCCTTTGTTTTAAAAATAAGTGTAAGATTTATTATAGATAGTTTTTATTTACTAAAGCGCAACGTAGAGTTCCGCCCCTCAGCAAGCAATGTCACGGCTTTGGCTACTCTGCTATAAGGCATAACGCAGGAAACTGAAACCAAAAAAAATCCGCCAAAGACACATTCATCTAGAAATATAATCTATATCTGAAACACCGTGACAGAAACCGTTGTTGTAAATAATTACATAAAGATATTATTCTATTCACGCCTTTCTATGTACGTGGCATTAGTTAAACAAATTACCTCATATGCTGTTCCTTATGTTTGCTAATATGAACAATGAATGCGTTAATATTTAGCTTGGTTATTGATTAATATATATACTAATACTGAGACACTTTATGCCGTTTCTCAAAACTTAACTTTCGAGATGCAGAATTTAACGCCGCGATTTGTCTTACAAGTGCAGAATGAAAATTATTTAATGAATCAATTCCCAAAGCCGAAATGGAACTCGGAAACATCGCATGTATAGTTAAAGTATAGTTAAACAATACTTTTATGAATCCGTCGTACGTCCAGAATTATGGCTTTGCATATGAAGCTGACGCTGCCCCACTGGAACTCAACGCCGCACTTTGTATTTGCCAGAGCGTGGAAGTGAAAATAATTCAAGTATAATCACTCCCCCGTTTGGGGATCGAACCCACAACCTTTTATACAAATAATTAATTAATAACGTTAATAATGTTAACAAATATTATTTTACAAAGTATTTTTAAAGTAGTAATAATATAATTAATATTTTTTTAATTACATATAACGTTGGCTCAATGAATTACTGGGATTCTAGAATGATGCAATGAGGTTTTTAAAAAAAGAACGAGGGTTTGGCGCGAGCGTCATGAGAGGAAACGGACGCTTTAGAAGACTGATATTTAATATCGGAAATACACAGGAATATCATTATTCTTGTTTTTGTGGTATAATATGAAGAATTTGTTGGTAAGTTCTGTTTCTATTATTAATATGAAAGTCACATTAAATGAATTTCAAATTATAAGTAATAAAGTAAAATAATTATATTAAAGACATTAAGTGTTTAAAATGTTTTAAATGAAACTATTTTAACCGGAATAATCGCGTATATTTTGGTATTCGAAAATACATTTTGGACACCTGACGTTTCGAACACTTTACAGTAGTCCGATATATACGATACGTACATAGATCATATTATGTGGGAACTCAGGCCGCCTGTCGTAGACCGTTCGTATAGCTAGCTATAAGGAAGGGTTACAGCAAGTATACTTATAAGTAGTGTAAAATATAACACAATCAAAACGCAACATAAGTAAGTATTGAAAACTCGGTAAGGCATGACCTAGTCACTAAGTTCAAAATAACCGTAACAAAAAATAATTATCCAGACTGAAATATATTTCTGTCTTACTCATAATTAAGGCTAAAACTAACTACTTTGTTCGCAGTGTAACAAACATATTCCTGGTGAACCTCTCAGCAGCGGACCTGCTCGTGACTGGTACACACCAGTTATGCATGCCCATTCAGCTCAGCAAAGCGATCACGCTCGTTTGGTTTTACGAGGAGACTGTGTGCAAGATTGTTAATTATATACAAGGTGAGCGCATGTTATTTTTCATTTTATTTGTTATTTCTATATTTTTACTTTAAGCTTCTTTAAATGTTGTACATATATCATATGTATACTAGATAAGTCGACAGAAACGCGTTTAAACACTCTGTTCTCCATTTTCCTTTCAATGCAAAAGAGTTCACTAGAGGAACTCAATGTTAAAAAACAAAACATAAACAATTTTAGAAAACGTAAAAACATTTAAACAGAGCGGGACCGACCCTTAACCCCGCACCTCTTGTACCTCCCAAGCGTGCTGACCGCTAATACACACGTTCTTGTCCAGCAGTCAATATTGTTTTACGCTCAATATAAGTGTTTTTTATTGTTATGCTTTTGAGAGGATTAAAAACCTTCGCAACGCCACGGAAAATATTATTTAATTAACATTATACAACATACATTTACCGTTTTATAATGGTTTTCCAGAGTTTAAACTTTTATATGTTTTCTTATTCTATATTTTGTTATATGAAGAAAAATTAAAAATCTTCCGAGTGAAACCTGAAAACATTCTTAATATATACTGATGATTTGTAATTGTAGCAACAACGCCGCTAGCGTTACCCAATTTCTATACTTCATGTTATATTTTTCATTGTTATATATATTTTCCTGAGACCGATCGTGGTGTAGTTGGACAGCACTTGACTGTTAGCTAAACCGATTATGGATTCGATTCCCACCCAGGCGAATAAATATTTTTAAATTATTTACATTTCTTCCTTCTGATAAAACATTAGGTATCTTATTTCTGTCTACTCTGCTGCGTGGAATAATAAGCTAAAAAAAAGTAAATATTCAGTAAAATCATATAATAAATAGTCTTATTTAAGTATGAAATTCCTTTATTTATTAAACATTTTGTCAAACTATTATCTTCAACTCGAACTTAGTATCGCCTTAGAATATTAGATTGATTGATTTGAAAATTATTAACATATCTGTTTATTGTAAAATATTCCTTTTGTGTTTAGAAATTCATTTCGAAATATACATCGATGTAATATATGGAATATACGAAACATACATCTGCGAGTGTCATTGTGCGGGTTACAAGTGAAGCTTGCCTATGATATTATTGACCGGAAATGATTGAATCTAAATTAAATAAAGTTTAAGCAAAATTAAACACGCTACGTGTATTTACATAGAATTTTGATATTTGTAAGCGACCTCTAAAAATAAATATGGCGCGTAACGGTGAAATGTGACTTAGAAGTAAAAATGGCGCGTCACAATTAAACGATATATATTTTATATTATTATAAAATATCCTCACAGAAACAGAAATAGAAGTGCTATAAAGGAGTAAATCATTGACTAAGTAAATGAGTATTGAATATTCTATTCTATAATTAAGAGCTGTATTGCTTGCTTAGTAATTAATTTCTGTACTCACGCAATTTAACAAGTAGGAATAGTTTGCTTTAGAAAATAAAATTGTAAATTATACTTTATTCCATTTGATTTCTTCATAAATTCATACTTTGTAAATGTTCCTTGGGCTTGTATTAAAATCAATATTTGACAAATTTGCTCAGTAATTCTCGATTTTTAATGAGATTAACAAATGTCATTTCATTTTTCTATTATAGATTATCTGAGATTGTGAACTAAACAGAACTATAGCTTTATACTAAATTTTAAATTAGTTTTAGTAAAAACGACTGCGTTTTCTAAAATATTTTATATAATTTATACTATGATGTATATCATGTCTATATTCATAAAAATGAGTGTTCATATTCATAAAAAATATTAAGAACAATTTAAAAAGTGGCCGACGACGGAAGACTTGCAGTGACCACTGCCAGCCTTACATAACTGCAACAGTTTTGTAAGGCTGCAACATTTCATCCGCCACGAGAACCAAGCGATAGCAATGTGCCGAGTCTTGATGTAGCAGACGGCTAACCAGCATGGAAGAAGAAGAGAATACCATGCGAAGTGTGAAATGTGATAAGGCAGCAGACAGAATTACTGCAGGTCTGTATTCTGTTCCTTTTTTTGATTAACGAAGTGCAGTCATCACGCGTTGAGAAATTTTTGGCTGTAAAATAAAAAGTTTTCTGTGCTTTTGTTGATTACAAAAGACATTTGACAGGGTTGTAAGAAATAAATAATGGGTAATACTGCCTCGGTATAATGTGAGCGGACCTTAGTAGCAGGCTGTAAGTTATCACTTACACATGTCGCCTCAGTTTGATAGTCGAACAGCTGTCATACAGGGCTGTGCTATGTCAGCTTGGTGGTTCAACTTGCATTTGGATTGCTGTCTCCAAGGAGTGAAAAAAGTAACGTTGGAGAGAAATTTGGTAATTTGACAGTTAGTTTGTTGTACGCAAATGATGCATTGCTAATTGCATCATCAGAATGCGAGTTGCAGGCTTTGGTCACCATTATGAAAGAAGGGTGTGAAAGTAATGATTTTGACCTCAATACGAGTAAGACCAAGACCAACTCTCTCTCTCTCTCTCTCTCTCTCTCTCTCTTGCTATTTGGGACAAAGCGCGAAGATAAAAATTATACAAACTGTATAGTGTTGTAAATATGATGTTTCTAGATTTAATTTCAACACAAAATCGGTAACTTTAATTTGAGTATAATTAATAACTAATATTGTACTAAATATTAGCATTTAATATTTTAGTTTATTATAATTTATTGACACTTCACTTGTTATCCAACAAACACAAACAAAGTATATTTATATTTATAGACTTTATTCGACTTCTACTAATTTTAATTTTTTATTTTTGAAGGTTCTATATTTTTTTTGTTACAAATTCATATTTCATATTTCTTTTCGGTTTGTAAGTAGAGAGCCTATTGACATGTAACACTTATCTCCATGTTTTTTAATGTATTGTGTGTTGAATGGCGGGACTGAACACCTAGAGAGACAAAATGCGGGATTAAATGATCTTCAACTTAGTCTCTACATAACAAAAAAGTTCTCACATTAGCCGACATAGGGTTGGTCTTCTCTGTGACAAGAAAGGAAACGGGCTTTGAATTAATTAACAATTAGTTAGAGCCATTGGCGCCTTGTATCGTAGTCACTTTGTAGTTCTGTTAAGCGCAATGTTACTGAAACGTATGAAATGAGACTAAGGCAGGTTGTTTCTATATATTTTTTAATTCACACTCGATATATATGTTTAGGTAGTACAAACATATTAAATAAGTTTAAATGGAACACTCTTCTAAAACTAAAGGAGATATTTGGTTTGTGTTTTTTTTAAAGAAAGATTTGTTTTAGGATAGAACACTTCACCTCTAACATGAGCTTGTTGGAGGATTTTCATATACAAATATCTATCTGCCTATTATTCTAAATTCTACAAAGTGCCTGCCAGCTAACTTTAGATATTTAATTATTTTTGAAGTGAAGTTTCCAAGAGTTGCAGTATCCATTAAAATCAAACTCACTACCACTTCTCTTACCAAACAAACCTAAACCAAAGCCTCGCTTGCAGGTGTGGCGGTAGCAGTAAGTGTCTTCACTCTCACAGCTATGTTCGTGGACCGGTGGCTCTCCATAGCTCCTGAACCTCACCTGAGGCCTCCTGGGAGGAGGCAGGCTTTGATGCTGTTAGCTCTATTGTGGAAAGTCATCTTCATACCACTGCCTATAGTCGCGTCTGTGAGGAAAGAATCCGTGCATATTATATCTAAAACGTATAGGACCATATCGGTATGTATTACGTAGTTTTATATTTTGAGAAGTAAGTTTTAGTTTCTAGTTAGAAATGAGATTTTTTAACTAGTTTAATGTTAGTTTGAAAGTATGACTTGATATGTTATATGTTATGAGTTAGTTTGAATCCGGTGACAAGACAATCCGTTCCGTCACTCTCCATTTAAAATCAAGACGGTATATGTTCGTCATAACGGAAAGCCAAAGATCAATATGAAACCAAACGAACAAACTAAAATAACCATAATAAATGAAGCCTGTCAATAATAGGAAGGAAAAATAATACACTAAGATAATAAATACGATGATTTGTACATTTAACATTACATTTACAAATGAAGAATGAGTAAAATGAAACCATTTTTTTGGAATCCATTAGTATGGAAAATTTCTGAAAAAATATATCAAGCTTTTTTAGCTCAGCCTCTTATTATCTATCAATCATTATATAAAGATCTTGTATGTACAAATGTTAATGTTTATATATATATATATATATATATATATATATATATATATATATATATATATATATATATATATATATATATATATATATATATATATATATATATATATATATATATAAAGTAGTCGACGTAGTGTAATTGTTGTTCTCTCTGAGTATTCTTCTGTTTATTTTTAATTGTATCAAATATCACACTCCTCTCTCCGCTTTATTTTCATAAGAAAGTGTCTTGTACAGGTTTCTAAATCTTTACGCTTTATCCCACACAGCAGCGTAATCAGAGTGAAGCTACTTCAACAGAGTGTCTTGACACTAAGCTGTCTATCTTGCTATACTGTTTTTTTGTATAACACATTTTTAATGATTTTCAATAAAGGAAAACCTCATACTAGAGTAGCATATCAAATTGTTCACGGTTACACCATAGTGTGCCATATATGCTATAATAAACAATTCTTTCACAGTGAATGAAATTCTCTGAATTTTTAAATTATCTTTATTAAGTAAAAAAAAACAGGTCACTGACGCTTTTGTATCGGTTTACTGGTTTGTAGTACGTGAAAAACGCATAACTAATAGGTTTGTGTAACATTTTATACGCATCGTGTAATAAATACAAAGAAGTCCTTAACTTGTAATAGATATTTCATTTTTTTTGTTTTATTGTATTATTAATAGATAACATCTTACTAAGATAAAATATACAATCTAACATTTTTTAATCTATCTTTGCTTTTTTTATAAATATCCTCCCATTTATTATGTAAAATGGCTAGGACGAGCCAATTCTAAGCATTCTAAGGTATAGTTGACGACTGACCAATTTCATACGACAGTATTTACTTTAGACCTCTCTCATTGAGAGAGTTGCTTGTATTATATTACACAAAGAGCGTTGTTGCTTCTACTAATTATATTATAATAGAGCCATAGTGGGAGAACATCTGATTGTAATCGTGGACATCGATTCTTACTTTGCGTTTTTTTATATTCGAAATATTTTCTTTTCATCGCTCCAGTAAGATAGAACGAGTTAGATTTTTCATGTATCCCGTAATATGTTGCATTTGGGTGTAAAGCGGATAACTAAGTGTCATGACACTACTACACTGTAGATTGCTCAATATCTCAAATATGCGGAATAAAGTTGAACTTGAAACAAACAAAAGAAGGTTTCTTAGTAGAATAACGTTGGTAGTAATGACAGTTTTATGTCCTTTTATAGCCGTCGTAAAAGCTCAATCATTAAGAAAATAGATATAGAATGCGCTTAGTTAAAGTATATTACACGTGCAAGTGGGGTCGTGTATGACAGAAAACGTTTTAATTTGTGGGTGTAATTCCCCTTTGATTTTAGTAAAAATATTTTAAATATATTTACACAAAACATTGAATTTCACATCTTAACACGTCATTTCTTGATTTGTTGTAAAAAATTGAGAATGTGATTTCTTGACACTTGGTTATCTTTGCTATACTAGAATATAGAAGAAAAAAATCGAATTTTCTTAGGGAAACATTGATATTTTTAGGCTTTTTTAAAAAACGAGAAAGTGCCGCTGAGATTCTTGCGTCGGTTTCTCTCAGGTCTGAACCATTAACGTTACTGAACTGGTAATAAATTATTCGACGTTCTAAAAATGAAGTATATAAATAACTTCTTACTTCTTACTTTCATAATGTATACACTCTACCAAGGGATTTGGTATAAATTACCATACGCGTCGCTATGACAACGCCTATTATACTTGTCTACTCATATTGTTCTTTAAACTAACAATTGTATTTCAGATAGAAACAAAAGACATACACTTTTGTATGGAGGAGTGGCCGAACCAAGAAACACGGAAGTAGTTCAGCACATTTAGCTTCACTTTAGTTTACGCAATACCAGCTAAATATCTCTAAGAGATTTAGCGAGATTTCTTTTAGTTTCTCGTATACATTTAATGAAGTAAAGGTAACCGTTTGGTACAGATAAGACACTCCGTTCAAACTTCCGGTTACTTTTAGTTATTTTACATGTTGTTTAGTGGATCACAACACGTCTTTTGTCTTACCAGAACAAAAAAAATGTAAGATAAAAAAGATATAAGATAAGATCTTTGGTTCCGTATATTTTACCAATTTTTATTAAAACAAAATAACACATTTACTCGAGTATATTTTGGAATACAAGAATGAATTTAATACAAATATATTCGTTAAAAATAATTTTAGTTTAAAATAAAAAAAAGTTTCAATAAAATCAATCAAATATCGTTTATATGAAAAGGGTATTACAGTGTATAAATAATCTAACTTGAATTTGCCCGTATAGTAAAACCGCTGGGAAATTTCAGAAGTAATAAACCATTACGCCAGCACTTAATAAACGCAGTATTACTTTATTTTATTTTTTTTATCTTTTATGTAAATGAGATTTTGGCTTTATTTCACGATTTTATTTTATGAGATAATTAAGCCTTCTTTTTCAAACATGAAATTGATCTAGACACGCGGTAGCGTGTCAAGCCAGGTCAAGCTAACAGAATTGACGAGTGTCCTACTCGACACACGAACCATTCGAAATAACTTTTAACGACCTCTTAAACTAGACTTATAACATGCAAATGTGCTTCAAATTTCATTAATACACCTTTAACGTAAATTTAAAAGTGATGGTATGGTTATTTAAATGCTAATAAATTGACGTTTTGTCACATAAAAATGCGAACTACAACTTTGGAAGTATATAAATGATAAGCATAGTTGGTGAAGCCAGGTTTCAACGCGAATAAACTATAATTCACATGCTGAAATTTTCATTGAAACTAACCAAGTCATGCTAGGCTTGCTTCTCAGATATTAGTCCAAATCATATTATTGAACTTGACTCTCGTTTTACATTAACATTTTTATGGGATAGATAAATTAAAACATGAAAAAACAATCATGGCTTTATCACTAAATTGATCTCTTACAGTAGACCAGTTTATTGATACTCTATCTTATTCTATTTAAATTTACGAGTATTATTCATTTTAACCTTATAAAATATACTCTACATTAAATGAATAGCTCTACAATAAATAATTTTAAATGAATATAATCAATACACATGCAAGTTACATCTTCATACTTACATACAGATGTACATATATATACCATAAGATCAATTTAATCTGTAACCTTTAACCTTTAACGTCACGGGCGTGATCTAGGCAGACTCCTCGTAAAATATTGACGGCATATTTTTAATTGACCCTATTTCTATGATCGTGTGATTGTTTTTAAATATGAAATAATGTTTAATATTATAAATAATGAAGCAAATATTAAGAGAATAGGGATAAGAATAAGGATGTGTGTACTTAAAGATCAGTACAATATTGATGTTTGATATTATCATGAACAATTTAGTGTTTTCGATTTTATACTGTCCAAAAAATATAGATATTACAAATTAAATATTCTCCAAAGCGCTACGATTACATGTGATTTCACAAGAAACAATTAATGAGAAGAAACTAAACTTTATCTTTTAGAAATAAATTTTCTACAATCATTCACTCCACTTTGGTAACTGAAGCGCGGCGTTGAGTTCCAAGATATCAATCGAATTCGAATACACAACTTAATTTTTTATCATTTTTACCATAATTGGCCATTTAATCTTGTTATAAGATTTAATTATTATTTCACAAGTAGTGTAAATTGAGTTATATAATTTTCGTTCTGAGAGTACAACTAGATACATATGACAGTATCTAATAGAATTTATGTTCATACCGATTCGTTTCAATAGCGCATAGTGCATGTTAAGTAATGCCCACGTAGAGTGGTGTGGGACCTCTGTACATGGTGATTGAATATCAGTCATAAACGAAATGTAAATGTAATGTCTCTGTAATGTCTACAGACAATCTAGAAGGACAGATTGTGAAAAAAAACGTTTATGTATTTATTTGGCCACTAGGCCATCTTCGCCACTATGCATTTGAACTTCTTGTTTAGATCACAAACTTTAGGTAAACTTATAATTTTTCAACCATTGATAGGTAATTAATGAAAATGACGTTGTAACCGGCTGCGTACTTTAAAAGTTCTAAGTTTTCGTTAAAACTCATGTGATTTGAAAAAAAATAATAGAAATTTTACTTTTTATCATTAAATATTTCACGTATTAGTAAGGCATTCCTCATATGACGTCACCTATCTACATATGACCTCACCTGTCCACATCTGGTTTCATATTGTTCAACTTCTCCGCGGTGGACTCTATTTAAATTTTCCTGTCAATTATTTTTACAGTCGAGCGTAAGATTGCATCTGTATCTGTATCTGTATATCAACTAAATTCTTTCATTAAGTAATTTTAATGGAGCATGATAATAGTCCCAAACTGCGACAAAGAATATTAATTACGCCGACAAGAATTCCTTCCGCGTTCCAGTGCACTTCTTTCGCTTAAAATGTCACTGCCTCTTTGTACCGTCTAGGGTTGAATGTGACGCTGAAGTCACACTGGAAAGAGTAAATTTAGAATTCTGTGTATATGCTTATATATCTATGTCAGATTTCTTGAAAGAGATGTGTTGAAAAAAAATTTTGTGAATATTTTTTTAAAAACATAAAAATTCTTTAGCGCAGCGGAATTCGAACTCGCACCTCTTGGAAACCGTCCAAGGGAAAACATTTGTATGCAAAGGAAAAGATTGCCTTTATTTTGTCTCATTTTAGTGTTGTCCTTTTATAATACGACCTTTTTCATTAACTTTAACTTAGTTAATACTAATGTAACAATTGTCGGTACTTTTCACCGACCAACTGTCTGTGTATTTTGCATAAAATTTCCTTGGAGAGAGTAAAAGAATATTAACAAAAGATTTACCGGAAATTGTGCATAAGCGGAAGAACTCTACATTTTAAAATGCAATACATTCACATACAATATAATATAAACTTACTACAATCAAAACCTTAATTGATTTATGAGAGCTGTGGTACTGAGAACAGTGTAGCGTTAGAAAGTTAAGCTCGATGCACTTTTGATTTACGTGGAGTTGGTTCTGGTTATTTTTATTGGTATTTTTTTTAAATACACTTCGTTTTATTGTTAATTCAACATTTAGTAATTGATTTTGTTTTAGAAGTTTTTGTCACAAAAAACGCTCATCTACGTTTAATTTTTAATATTTACTATTTTTAAAGTGTTATTCCACACTTAGGATTAGAAAACATCTTTGAAAAAACGTATAAAAATTTGAACGCAGCGGGATTTGAACCCGCGCCTCTTGGATACCGTCTAAGCGCTCTGACCGCTAAGCCATGCGTTCTACTACCAGCTGCGTCGAAATCCTTATACGTTTTGTTACAACTTATTTATGTTGTTAGCATCTCTGTAGAGAGATTTTTACAAATTTCTACTACTTAAAGATTATTTAGAAATAATCGTTTTAACAAGAGAGATTGCTATTTTATTTTTAATATTTACTATTTTTAAAGTGTTATTCCACACTTAGGATTAGAAAACATCTTTGAAAAAACGTATAAAAATTTGAACGCAGCGGGATTTGAACCCGCGCCTCTTGGATACCGTCCAAGCGCTCTGACCGCTAAGCCATGCGTTCTACTACCAGCTGCGTCGAAATCCTTATACGTTTTGTTACAATTTATTTATGTTGTTAGCATCTCTGTAGAGAGATTTTTACAAATTTCTTATTTAAAAAACGTATTAAGTGATTGTTTAACATATTGTAGAGCTATATGAAAGTTTTTGTTGGTCATAAAAATAATTACTTCTTCAAGCTACTTTGTGGATTCCTCCATAAAATCGGCAGTATTGTACCAAGCAAATAATATATTTTTTATAATTCTTAGAATCAATCATATTTTGATTTCAATATGAATAAAAGTTCCCTTCTTTTATATATATAATTTTATAACATGAAATAGAAATAGTTACTTGCCACTAAGCCATTTTTTATTGAGTTGAGAAAAAATCAAAATACTTAATAAGTAATACAATATTGCATTATCTTTTGACAATAAAACTATAAGCAGCTCGGAAAATAAACAATTCTACTGAGACGAGCCTGTGCAAGATTCCACCAACACTGTATTACCACTATAATAGGCGTGTGAATTTAAAATTAAACAAAAAAAATGTAATATAATTTATAGAATGAGTTTTAGTTTCACAAAACGCGGCATTTAGCTCCTCCAATGAACATGTAATAAATCTTGAATTTAGACAGAAAGCGAAGAATAGATTGCCATGGGCCTAGGTTCTCCCTGACTATCCTGCTATACGGAATAAAGCATGACAATGTAAAAATAATCGACCATAACACTAGATATAGATCTATGTACAACAAATTGTAACAAAGATATCAAATTAGTAGTTCAGTCATACACAATAAGAATACTCGTATTACTACGTTATTACCAGCAGACTACAGGCGACAGTGACATTTCTACCAGTTTCTAATTTCATTTTATAATTCCATTAACGTTACTTAAATATTGAAAGTGCTTCTTAAATACGTACCCCTATTTAAGAATCAAGTGAAGACAATTGTTAATAAAGCCTACATAGGCTCCTATAAGATACGCCTTCAAATTTCAAATAAGAAATGAAAATGAAATTATAAATTTTTAAAATTTGTAAAAAATGTGGAAGCAGCGGGGTTCGGACCCATGGTTGTTGGATTCATCTATGCCATTACCTGTTACGTTCACCATCATTAGATTTTTTTAAAAATAGTAAGAGATTTCTATGAAATTACTCGATTTCTATGAAATATTTGCAGAATGTAAATAAATACGTGCAAATGTAAAGATGTAAAAGATTTTAAGAAATTAGTAAAGTATCAAAACTAGCCGATTTGTTTATCTTTCCTGAAATTAATATTTTTTTATTTTTTTGCTTAACCTTTCCTTTTCCTTTGAGTAGTCAGGTCAGAACGCCATGCGCCACGGTCCCTGCATACCCCTTTCGTCTCATCCACAGTTGTTAACCTCTTCATATATCTCTTCGGAGGGTCTTCATGCTTTTTACACGATCTTTCTCTAGTATCATTGATACTGTGTTTTCGAAGATTGACCAAAGTCTCCTCCGACCTCTCGTACGGCTTCATTCTTACCAATTATTTGATTTTATTTATTTCTCATACTGTTATAAAGCGAGGAACGAAGGGTCTTAATTCAAGATTCTCATTGCATACTGCTATATATAAGCGAAGTGACAAAATATTTACTGAATAATTATCAACTCTATTTGTCATTTGTAACTATATAATGAACTACTAATTTATTTAGAGGCCTTAATGGTCCAATAGACATTGTCTGATTAACGATTAATTTTTAATAGGGTTCGATTCCCATTTGATTTGACGCTCATTATATGGCCGCAGTGGGACAGAGTTTGACCATAAACGCGGTTGGTTGTGGGTTCGGTTCTTACTCGGGGAAATGATTGTATTTAAAATTAGTTTTTATTTCTTTGGTCTGAAATGACAAAGTGCGGCGTTGAGTTCTTGACATTATGATGTCTGACTTCATTTTCAAACGAAATCCGTATCGTCTACATTTATAAACAGATGTCGTATTCCCCAGGTTCAGTAACAATCTTGTCATACGCGTGCATGGGGAGGACGTTGTGCTCGGTGCGACCGCCTTATGACATTGACGAGGGTAACGTCAGCAAGCAACAGCTATTTTCTTTGAAAGCATATTTTTGATGTTTTAGTACAAAGTTGTTTAAAATATTAAATTCTAAAAGAATCTTTTAAGCCGACAATTGGTTCGATAATCTAAAGCAATGCTCCTAGTTACTCTATCTGCGATACTACGGGTCAAGCATGGAAGTTTCTTTTCTAAGAATAGAATTGTGTGTAGGAAGATAGTAATCCTAAATGCTTTAAAACTAAAAGAAATACAACACATACGGTCAAATATTTCAGGAACGTATACGAAATTTAATCCATTCTCCTCAGCGGTTTATTCGCAGGAGTGTTATTTTCATTTCACAATGTTTACTCACTCTGTATTACGCGTGACGTCATTAGACATTAGACATCAATGACGTAATATCTACTACTACTACAATACTATTAGACGTTGGCGATCTGACATTTTTTTATTAAAAAAATATCTGACTTATGTCTCTCTCTTTGAGGCATATAACTATTTTTTTTAATAATGTGAGTAATATCAAGTTATTTAAAAATCACAATAATTATGCCAAGTTGGTACTTAAGGTTATTTAATTTTCGTAACAATTATCATAATCTACGAAGGAAGTGAACTAGATACTAATATTTCTGTTTCAGATCCTCACCGTGTGAAACGCATTTTGCTATTCTCGACCCTTGTACCACAAATACTGTGCTCTATTACAATGTTTTCATAAGTAGTCCACAAACTCTGCTTTCAAATACTATCTTCTCACAACTAACACTGCAACAGTTCCACCCACTTGAAATGCATTTGACAATTGTAACTCACGCTAAGTGTGAACTAAAAACATTGGCAATAACAAATTCGTTCAAAGAAAATTTGAACCATAATAGAAACTAAAAAACTAACGCAGGAATTAAACAAACAATGTAAATACGACAAACTAGCCGCGGTTGATTTTGACGAATAAAACAGAATACACAGATAATTAGAGAAGTAGATGTTGGAGATTATTGCAATAGAATATTACATATTAATTATAATTAATTTAAATATTTAAAAATTTGTATTATTTAAAAAGTATTATAATAAATCATTAAAACCTATCGGATACTAACCTTTATAAAGGGTTACCCGCAAGAGCGACAGCGTGAATAGGAACGAGCGAGTGCGGCGACGAAGAGGAACTAATAAACGTATTATTTGTGAATTATTTACTTTCACTGAACTATTTCTCAATTTTAAAATATCTTGTAAAGTGTCACAAACATCTACGTCAATTTATTATACGCATTCATTTGATAGTTTAAACATAATATGGTTATTTGGCGAAAATGGCGGGAAAGATAAAGAATGGCGTTCAAAGGACGCGGACGGACAAAGGAGTAGAATGTCACTTGCCGCCATGTTGAATTTAACATTTGAGAATTTATTTATTTACTACGACTTGAATTATCTAATATCATTATTTTAAAAATATCAACGAATGATTTAAGTAATATATGGTATAATAATGACAAGTTTCTTTATAGCTGCAATGCAAAAAAAAAGAAATTATAAAAAAATGGTCGACCGGAACAATGAAATGAGTTTGATGTTAATTTTATTAAATGGTGTCTTTATAGTTAAAACGAAGTTCTAAACGCGCTTATAATTATTTATCGGGACTTCAAGTTTAATTATATTGATACAAGTGTAATGGAAGTAAATTGATAGTTTATAATTATGTTGTTGACTTCATAACATTGTAGAGGAGTGACCTTGAACTTGTTAGAAATTGTATTGTACAGTCATAATGTTTATATCTTCTTATGTTATTTAAAGTGTTAATCTTAACGAAATATAATATTTAAATTTTTGGACAAACTAATGTGTGTATGCGTGTCGCACTCTTTGACTTTTCTCTTTTTACCTGAAAACAATTTGTGCCCATTGCTTGTATTGTTATTGTTAGTATTTCTTTACTTTATGTTTTTGTGTCCGTGTTTATTAGTTTCCGATTTAATTTATTTGTTTTATTACAAAGATGTGTTTTCAGTGAACGCAATAGTATAATTTTGGTTTACAAAAATGAAACTCTCATAGTACGAACGTATCGAGAAGGATACCTTTAAATATATACGCGTGCTTCTGAAAAAGTTTAAAAACTTCTAAGAGAGACTTTCAACATATTTTGAAAACTTAATACTATAAATTTAACAGTGAATAGTTGAGATAATAAAACCCCAATTCCATCATTGTATCGTTTACTAAGGACTACTCTCAATTATGTGTTCATTAATTGAAAATGAGTAAACAAGCGGAAATAGGTATTATTTTAACAAGTTATAATAATATATATATCCCTCCTGTCATGAGCTGTCCCACTTTGCTACAATGAAGTCATTACTTTTATGTTTATTAATATTCAGCCTAGCCTAGTTACCTAATATATATGTTATAGTCCAGTATTGATCAAAATGATAACTTAAATAATTTAATTAAAAAGGCCGGTCGTGGCGCAGTGGGACGTCGTCAGACTGTTAACGCGATCGGGTGTGGTTCAATTTGAACTCGGAGGAATGATTATATTTAAAATATTTTTTTTTCGTTTTTGGTTTTGATTCTCCCTCGGAGAAATATTTGTATTTAAATTAATAAATTATTATCATTTACCCATTTTGATAAGACAAACCGCGGCGTTGAGCTCCATCAATCAACTACTTGTTGTTCTAATTTGAACGGAAAGCCGCAAACAGAGTCTTGATACCGAGTTCTCTCTGACCGCCCTGTCATGTGAGATAAAGCATAAAGCTGCGCGTAAGTCAGTGTGATATAATTTATGAAACTTGGCAGTTAGTTTTCCATTTTTAAAATTCAAATTATGAAATAAATAAAGTATATTTTTAACTGTGCTTTATAACTGTATATAATATTGAATAGCTTTACGACTAAGAACATATATTCCGTGCTATTGATGTCTATTTCTGACAAACAATATTATATATTTACTAGAATTAACATGTAATTATCTACGGCTCCTTTATAAAATATATTGGTTATCCTTTTGTATGTAACTAAGGTTATTTATTCACCAAGTTAATTACAATATTTATACACAGCTAAAATTTACTTAGAGCTTAACTCTCTTTACGGCGTCGCGTAGAGGTAAGTCTTACTTAAGTTAAATAATGGATGGACTTTAAACAGAAAATTCAAATAAATATCAGTACTTTGCGCGCTCTTGAGAAAAGTATTTTATTTTTAATTTTCTTTTATTTATTGGCACTCTATTAAGTCTTAGTGGCTATGAACAAAGGATCTTACTACGTCGTGGCGCAGTTATGAATTGTTGAATGCAGTGTTTGTGGATTTTATTTACGTTTGGAAGAATGATTGTTTAAATTATTTTCATTTTGCTACTCTAGCATGACAACTCCCGGCGTTAAGCTCTATCTCACATAGTCTTGAATTCAAACAGAAATTATAGTACCAAGTGTCTTGACAAAATGTTCTTTCTTTTCTGCTACGTAGGAGAAGTAAACGTAAAACCGAAGAAAATTAAAAAGCAGTACTAAATTATTCCTAGTAACTATACTAAATAGAAACTTTCTAGAAATTAATAATGGTTAGGGAATTGATTACTGACTTAGTGCCAACAAGTGACATATTGACTAAGGCTTATTTGCGGCTAAATTGAAACTAACTTGAAGTTTCTAGACAATATTAGCTGTCTTTATCACAAAATTGACTTATACATTAAAGACACTATTTGGCTTTTTATCTTCGCCTCGCAAAGACCAACTCCACGCTTTATCCCGCTGTGGAATATTCAGAGACAGCTTAGTGTCAAGACACTTTGATCAATGCTTTCGACCAGATATGGAGACATTGCATGTTGAGTGCGGGACTCAACCCCGCGGTTTGTCTTATTTGAGCAGTGAAACGAAAATAAATTTTAAATATAATATTCCCCGGAGTAAGAATCGAATGACAAGTAAGGTAGGTCTTAAATTGAATTCATTAGTGTGGGTTTAAGTCAGATTTATGTTCTCACAAATAAGGTGACTACGGGAACGAATTGACATATCTCCTCAGTTCGTTAACGTAGTGCGTCTTATTATTACAGAATTTTTTGATTATAGTAAAACCAAACATTATTAAATACTTTATTAGTATTATTATTTTCAGCTTCACGCTTTTTATCCCGCATCAGCTAGTATTTAGCTGGGTAGACAGAAAGTATCTATGTATTAGTATAGAGTATTCTTCGCTTTCCACAGAAGTTGAGACATTGCGTGGTGAGTGGTGAACGTGAACCCAACGCCGCACTTTACCAGAGCGAAGAAGTGAAAATAATTTAAATATAATCACTTCTCCGAGAGGGAATCGAACCCACAACTGATCGTGTTTACAGTCAGACGCTGCCCCACTGCGCCACGACCGGCCACAAATAACTTATGATTTATTTTATTCATTTTTTAGGCAGTAACTACTAAATTAACAAATTGTGTTTGTTATCTTTCATACTTCTGTTCAAGGGACTGAGGTTAATGAAGGAGAGGAAGAAAGTGGCGTGGATACTACTGCTGTTGGCCGTGCTGTTCGCACTCTGCTGGATGCCGTACAACATCACGCAGCTGCTACTGGACATCAACGCGGTCAATCCCAAGGATCTGAGCATGTACCTGCCGTATGCTTTGTTTGTTGGTAAGGTTCACGTATTTTGTATATTTGTAATGTTAAAGGTATTGTATATTTTTGCTTCACGCTTTTCATCCCGCACAGCAGGGTAGGCAGGAGGTACATAATCTCAAGACACGCCGTCCTCTGTTATCTGCCAAATTCGAGACATTGCATGTTGAGTGGCGGAACTCAACACTGCGGTTTGTTTTACCAGAGTTAACTAATGGGAATATTTTAAATATAATCATTATTCCGACTATGAATTGAGTCCATAAATGACCTGTACAGTCAGACGATGCCCTCCGCGCCTCACGATTAATCCGTGCAAAACATTTCTATTAAAGAAAACATTAATATTTCTTTTGAAGAGTGTAACATTATATTTGCACTCTTTGATATTATTTTCAAACATAAGTTTTTGATTGAAAATGTTGGTAACACAATATTAATAGCGTTTCTCTGTTATGAAGCCGCAGTTTGACCCGCTTGAGCTTGTTGTTCCATATTATTTGTTTGTATGTTAAAGTTTTGTTTACAATGACGGCCAATGACGACAAACAACGACATTTATACTGACGTTTTTATGAAAACTTGTTTAATTTTCATAATTTATTTGCAATTAATAATTACCATATAAAATTATAGTCATAGAAAACCTAGCGTAAAGTTTCCGTTCGATATGTTAAACCCCTTTTTAGAGTAACACGTCTCAACGACACGCTTTGTCTAAATATAGCGAACAAATGACGTATATAGTGACGCATCGTTTGACCGTAACCAAGTTACACTGTGGAGTCATTCCCGCTCAGATAAATATTCAAATGATTTAATATGGTAAGACAAAGTGCGACGTTGAGTTCCGCCCCAAGGTTCCCTTTGATTACCCTCTTATATAAAATAAAACATGAAGCTATTATTGAAATCATTTCCCCGTGTGTGTGACGACCCTACGAACATTCAGATACTGTACCATTATGGCCACTATTAAAAAAGATATTAGCTAGAAAGCTACATAATTGAGCCCTTAATAGGTAATTCCTAGTACATACGATTCACAGAATACGAACTACGTAAACACCAACTCCTTATTCTCTCCGCGTTGCATGAACTCGCGAGTTTGCGGTTTATTGAAGTAGTAGTTAGTACTGTTTGAGATGTAACGGATGTGGGATGTGACAGAATTGTATATATGATACAGAGAACGACTCGAATTCGGGTTGAAATTGGCGAGCGGAACATCTGGACACTAGATTTTCTCTGACTCCCCGCACAGCTCAATGTCAAAACACTACGTTTTTGTTTTCCTAAGGATTAAATTTAAGATATTGCTTGAAACAATGCTTTGTACATGTTTTAGTTTTTGTGACAATGGTAGTGCAGTAGGACAGCGGCTGACTGTAAACGCGAGTGGTTGTGAGTTTGATTTCTGTTCGGGGAAATGATTATAATTATTTTTGTTTCTTCACTACTAAAACAAACAACTGCGGCGTCGGAGTGTCTTGACACTAGCTTGTCTCTAACTACCCTGCTATGCGAGATAAAGTGTCAAGCTGCTTACTTCCTTTGGTTTTATTTTTAATATTTCTTGTGTAGTAAAGAATATTCTATTCTATAACATAATTGAATTGTAACACGCAGTACGAAGCGACACATAATTAATAGAATTAATGTAATTTTAATTTAAGTGATAAAGTAGAAGTTTTAAAGTACTTTCGAATATCTAATGTGTACTGCATTATGTTAAGTCTTAGACAATTTAATATAATTTGAATACAGAGTTGAACTCTGTAATGCTAACTAACTACTTTAAGCTGGGTATTTAATTATCTTGTAAAGAACCAGCTATTATATTTAGTATTGCATATAGTCTAATAAAATAGGAAAATATCAATAATATAATCATTAAATTTACACAAAATTTATTTACTGTACCGTAATAAATCCTTTTACTACTAAATTTTATTTCATTTCGTCCAAGCTTTAGCTTTAGACGTTATAAAAATATACATTCATTTACGATCTGTCATTTGCAATTGATTAGTACTGAACAGATGTAATTGTTTGTTAATGGATCGATCTGATTTCACTATCTCGTCGCACTTTGCAATGACGTACAGGGGAAGACCTACTTTTAGAGTCTGACTGACATTCGTATGTATGTATGACTTGACGTGAATGATAGTATGAGTTCTACCGATCAATATGCAATGGAGTACGAAATGTCTTGACAGTAGGTACTTCCTGTCTATCCTGCTATACTCGATAAAAGTGTGAAGCAATAAAAAAACTTAACGAAGCAGGACTCGATACCACGTCTATTGGAAACGGTTCAAAGTCCTAAAAATATATATCTTTCTAAAACTGAAAAGGGAAATATCTCGATTTTGGGGCAAAAAGAAATCAACCGAGTGTCTCGACATCAAGTTGTCTCTGAATATCCTGCTGCTGTTTTTTCTTTCAAAAAATCTTTATAGATTGCTTTTGTATATTAAAATCTAAGATTCAAAATCTTCTATCCTGATCACATAATTTTCCTAAAAAAGAGGCTAGTTTACACAGCTTCACTATTTATTTCACGTAGCTGGAAGGTTGAAATGGTGGCACTAAAAGGTGTGCAGAGGAACTCAACGCCGCGCCACATCTTACCAGAACAAAGTAATGAACTTATAAATAAATACTATTATATCTCCGCTTGGGAATTGAATCCACAATCAACCGCGTTACAGACGAACACTGTCCCACTGCGCCACGGTGGCCTCAATGTTATTTCTCTTACATTTTAATATCATGATAATATATTATTGGATAAATCGCTTTTCTAGAATTACTTTTACGATACATAGCTAATATAAATATTCCACTCTAACTTTGAAAAAATTTGTTCCCTATTTGGAGACCAGAGGTTGAAATGGACATTTTCTGCAAATAATAGGCCTGAGCTTGGCCTTTACGAGACAGTCAATTGGAACATAAATTTTTTATAGTTTGTTTGACAGTATTCAATATTAAACATTATTTTATTTTATTATTATAAGGTTGTATGACGGCGTGTCTCACTTTTATTATTTATTGACTTACTTGTATTCTATAGAAATAGAGGAATTGAAAGCCACTAAGCGGATTGTAATTGGCTACAAAACTTGTCCGACAAAATTTCTTGAAATTCTTCTTCATTGTTCTTCCATTTTCTCAAATTCCTTAACCTTTAACCGATGATGAAAATCTTTAGCAATAAAAATCAGAAGTTCTTAAAGATTTTACTTAAAAACACATATATTAAAAATTTTACTTAAAAACAATTTTTTAACTAATGAATTTTAAACTGCTTGTTTTTAACATAACAATGTCAATGCTGGTTTATTTGTATTTATATATCTACTTAAGTATGTGTGTATATAGTTATGTATGCATGTATGAATTGATATGTCCGTGATTATTAATGTTATTGTTATTGATTATGTCAGTCCTTTATATTTATTTATTAATTTTTGTTCTTTATTTTGTATATTACTTATACAGTGTTTCCCAATAGAGATGATAGGATTTTGATAGCTTACATCCGCCATCTTGGTTGTTTAACATTTGACATTTGTGTTGTTTTGTGTTCAATAATGTTTGCCATTTAATCATGAACAAGTTCACGTTACCTCAACGTTTGGAAATCCCTTCGCCGTTTATAATTTTTATTTAACTTAAATGTTTTTATGTATTTGAAATTTTGCTAGCTTATTTTGAGCCACTTCCCAATATCCGATCTAACATTGCCGCATTGCAAGACATATTATTAAATGGCAGAACTCAACACTGCGCATATCTTACGATAGCGGAGAAATGATTCGAGTATAAACAAAAAAAATATTATTTATAAGATTTATTAAAATTTTGGTTGTGTAATTTCAGTTGATTTCATTTTAATTGGCAGATTGGACAGAAAGTACCTAGTGTTAATACACTCCGTACTTCGCTTTCGAGACATTGCGTGTTGAGTGGTGGAACTCAACGCTGCACTTTGTCTTTACCAGAGCGAGGAAGTGAAACTCCCTCGAGCGGGGATCGAACCAACAACCGATCTCTTTTACAGTCAGACGCTGTCCAACTGCACCACGACTGGCCTTATATATATATATGTCTGGTGAAATTAATATTGCGATAGAAAGTTTACCCAAGTAAGCTTCATAAATTATTTTAGAAATATAACCTCAGATTTCTATCTGTATATTCTCAGTATAGTGGTCGTAGGCATCATTATTTGGTGGATTAATAATAATAACTGGTTATACTATTTAACTAAATGCGGCGTTGAGTTCTGCCAATATTAAAGCCATAATTAATGTTGCAAATTCAGATGGAAAGCGACGAACACTTAATCTTATCAGTACTCTCTCTGACTATTCTGCTATGTGGGATAAAGCGTAAATATATTAATAAAGCTGTAAAAAATATTAATATTCTACTATTTACTATTTTGAAAGTTGATTCCCAATAGGGATGATAGGATTTTGATAGCTTTGATATTTGATAGATGTTAAACAACCAATTTTGGTTGTTTAACATTTGACGTTTGTGTTGTTTTATGTTCAGTAATGTTTGCCATTGAATCATGAAGTTCACGTTAGCTCAACGTTTGGAAATTGTCAAAATTTTCTATCAAAATTCGAGAAGTATTGTCTCTACTCAAAGACCATTTCGTGCTAAATATGGTCGTCATGGTGCACCGTCTGAGCTCGCTATACGTCGCATAATACAAAAACTGGAAAGTGAATATTCTTTGCACGATAGTAGACCACCAACACGACAGCGGACAGACCGTAGTGAAGAAAATATTGCCGTCGTATCAGCCAGTGTCGAAGAAAATCAAAATGTTTCAGTTCCATGATGTGCACAAGAATTTATACAAGATTGTGTGCACAAGAATTTAAACAAAATTTTATACAAGATTGTGTTGGCACAAGTTCCACTTAACTTGATTTGGACTGCCTTTTACCATCTCAGAAGCTTATAATTTTTGCACGTGTTCAAAATCAATAAGAATATAATGTTTTCATAGCATGATCCTCGTATTCTTACCAGAATATTATTTTTGTTTCAGTTCTATTTCATGCTGTATGTCTACATAAAAGTGTAATCAGAGAGTATCAAGTATCAGGATAGTCCGTCTTCCACTTTTTACCAAGTGGAACTCAACACCGCACTTTGTTTCACCATACTTGTTAATTTTTTTTAAATTTCGCAGGTCACGCAAACTCGGCTGTGAACCCCATAGTGTACTGCCTCACGACGAGGAACTTCCAGCGCTCAGTACACAAGCTGCTATGCGGTTGGGCGACTGAGCGACTGCAGGCGGGAACTAGTAGTACTGCGCTCGGAATGAAACTGGCCTAAAGAAGTCGCCGTACGTTTTAATTGAGGGGTTTTTATAACAGCTTAAACAACAATAAATATGTTATTTTACAATTCTATTATATTGTAACGTATTAGGTATTAGTACGTAATAGAAACTACGGAACAGATCAACATATAAATAATAGTAGCTTCACTCTTTATTCCGCATAGGGTGGTCATACACAACCTAATATCAAGACACTCCGTTGACTGCTTTCCACGTGAAATCAAGATATTGTGTGTTGAATGACGAAATCAATATATATTTCAATATAAGTATAGACAATATATAAAGATCTAATCCAATAAAATCATACTAGAATTTTTAATATTAATATATAAATACTCTTTAAGTGTTATAGGCTACAATAATAATAATATCGTTATAACTTTATTATAGTAAGTTACTTATTTTTAAAATGTTAACGTCTATATAAAATATTACAAACTAGTTTACAAGGGACTTGTTAAAGAAAAAAGAAAACTCGTTACAAGAGAAAAACAAAAGAAGCGCGTTTCAAATTAATTTCTAGTTACTCTCGTCGTCGTAGCAAGGTTCGTGTTGTAAAAATATTATATAACCATCGGACCTTAGCAAGTGTGAAAAGTACTATGGAAAACGGATAGAATAGAAGAATTGGAAAGATCTACCCTGCTGTGCGGGATTAAAAGCGTGAAGCTAAAAAAAGATAAATACGTATACGACTGAATATAAAGCAGTTATTAGTGACTGAATGCACCGATTTATACATTCAGCTAAAGTCCTCTGTCACTCCTCATCCTGGTGTTACATGGTGCCGTGGCCACTTCCCATCATATACCCTGCCAGCTCGCTCGTCTTGCCTATTCTATAAAAAATAAAGAAATTTTAGTAAAATATAAAATTATTTCTTCAAGCCCAATAGGCTAAATATACAAGAAGGCATCAAAACACAAAATGAGACACTTTTAAGTAATTGTTAATCGTTTGAAGCTTAGAGACAGCACCTAATTTATATATTGGTCTGTTAGGAATGTTTATATTAATAACAAGACAATTTCTCAACGTTTAGTAGTTTTTTTTGCAGAATTTATATTATTTTTATATTTTCTATCATAATAAAAAATATATATAAAATTGACATTACAAGCCTAAAGTTTGTTTATTTTAAATGCCTGTAAATATATTCATTTATTTTTGTTCTTTCTAATTGAGTATTCATAGAAACATATAAAGGCCCTCCATATATTAAAATCTTATATATAATGTCCAATATAACGTTGCTGTTCTGGTATAGCAGGGTAGACAGAAAATACCTAGTGTCCAGACTCTGCGTAAATACGCAGATAGCTAAGTAGCTTTCCACCGAATTTGAGACACATTGGGAAGAAGTGAAAATATCTTCAATATAATCACTACCCCGAGTGAGAATCGAACCCACAACCGATTGCATTTACAGTCAGTCACTGTCCCACTGCGCCACAACCGGCCTCAAATGTTGTATGCTGAAAAGCAAACATTTTACTTTTCTTCTTTTCTTTTCTTAGTTCATAAGCAGCATTGCAATGCATTACTTTCAAAATGTCGTCTCAAACTACAGTAGCATATACTTGCCCACTCTTTAATTGAGTTGTAACAGTTCAGAACTCCGGATATTCGATGGATAGGTTGACAGAATTTCATTATAGAGTCGGTCGTCTCGTTAATTGTAAACCGTAAAATCAAAGATCTTGTTGTTAACAAAACAACGCTTCTTTCCGCGTAAGAGGATATTTGGAGATAACCTAGTGTCAACACATTCCGTTGTTTACCTTCCTCTCGAATTCAAGATGTTGTTTGTTAAGTGGTGATAACCACTCACATTATCAAAGCATAATAATTTATCCAAAGTCTATTTATTAAATTCCACGCGGACGAAGTCGCGGGAACTTCTGAGTGAACAGAAGTAAGAAATATATAAGTGTGATTTTATTGAATGTTTGAAAATTTACAATATTCATATATTTTAATTAATAAACATAAACTGGTAAAAAGAATTCCAAGGAATTTGATAACTTGTACAGCATCTGATTGTTGAGTTTGGTTGTAGGTTCGATCCACGTATATAAATTGCACTGTGTTCTCTCTAACTACTTTGCTATGCGGGAAAATAGAAAAAATATTTTTATTATTTTTTTTATATTTATGATATTCAGGGTAAAATTACACATGATACTTATATTACAATAGTATTCATACTCTTACCATACTTTTACTACGTTAATAGCTTAGAAGAATTTATTTTTATTTAGTGCCGATCGATCAGGAATTGAGTCAATCTTTTTAAAAGCGTCAGCGTCTGTTTGTTTTCTGTTCTTCATCTTCGCGCTCAGACAGACTAGATCGTCAACGGAACGGTTACGTTTCAAATATACTTCTTTCGCCTCGTCTGAAGTCGTCAACCTCTTCATATATTCTGCTCGTCTCATCGTCGTCATGGTTCTTACGAGAGCCTCCCTTACTGTCATTGATACTGTGTTCTCAAACTTCACATAGTCAACTGAACGTTTCACTTCCGATGTTTACCGTTCTATTTTGATGAAATATACTCTTAGTACGTACCTACGTATTATTTTGTATACTTTATATTTTGTTTGTGTTGAAGAATATATAATTTACCGACGCTCAAGTTACGTATACACACATCAAGAGGACTGATGATGCAGCGAATTCCTTCATCGTGAGAACCAAACTAGGTGTAACATTGCAAATGTGACTTTATAATTTAATTATTTTTTTATGTCATTCTAATTACTTACATCGAGTAGGTTAGACATGCTAATTAGGAAATAAGTTTTATTGTAATTTCTTTTAATTAAATAAGTTTAAAGTAGTTTTTGGTTTTTTTCGACCTTTCGAATGCAGCTAACGTAACTGGCGCAGTCGGTAGGATACTAGATAGGGACAGTTAGGTCATCACTAGTATCCAGAATCTACGGACCAGCTGTAAAACCGGAAGGCGAATCCAGACTTCGATTCACGAGGAGAAACCAGAAATGAAGTATATGTGAGTACATTTGAACTTTTCTCGTGTTGCTCTTATCCTAGTTGTATTTCCAATCCAAAATTTTTCACCCTAGAGTACATAGATATCGGGAATCTGCATCGCAGCAGGCCCGACGTCGTAGTTTAGATTATAACAGAAATTTAAATTTAGAACTTAATTCTAAGTTAATAGATTTAGATAATACGAATTCTAATATGTCTCAAGATCCGGACACCATTTATAAAATCCTTAGGATTGTGCCCGACTTTGACGGAAACCCTAATGTACTTACGAGGTTTATTAATATTTGTGACCAAATTGTAACGCAATATTTAAACACCGCGCCTGGTAGCGAATTATCTATCTTGTGTCTATTAAACGGGATACTAAATAAAATTACGGGTACGGCCGCCGCTACTATTAATTCTAATGGCATACCAGATAGTTGGCTTGGTATCAGAACTTCACTAATTAATAATTTTTTTGACCAACGGGACGAAACAGCTTTATACAACGACCTCTCATTAGCCGTACAAGGAAATAAGACTCCTCAGGAATTTTATAGCCATTGCCAAACGCTATTCAGTACGATAATGACTTACGTTACACTTCACGAGACTTTACCAACTACGATCGACGCCAAACGCGATCTTTATAGAAAAGTAACTATGCAGGCATTTGTTCGCGGCTTAAAAGAACCTTTGGGTTCACGAATTCGGTGTATGCGACCCGAAACCATAGAAAAAGCTCTTGAATATGTTCAGGAGGAATTAAATGTTACATATTTACAACAACGTACAGACGGACTAAAACAGCAGTCTACCCCTAAAATGCAATCCATTCCATTCTCACAATCTCGTCCTCAAAACTTTCAACCACCGATATTTAATTGGCCAACCCCTGTAGGACAACGTCCTATACAACAACCACAGCCTTTTAAATTTAATTTTAATCGAAATCAACCTCCGTATAATATGCATACAAAAACGCAACAGATGCTTAGTGCACCACCGCCTAATTATAATCCACGCAGTAACGTTTTCCGTTTGTCACCTAGGAATAATTCCCCTCAAAATTCATTGCCAAAGCCTATGAGTGGAATCCAGAGTTTTAATCCCAGACCTTTACCTCATACCCTAATGACTGGACATGACTGGCGTAAATCGGGTAACCCACCACCTACAAATTACCTAAAATCTCGCGAAATGAACATGAACGAATGTTTGCCGTACGATTATATATATTACAATTACCCGGATTACTGCTATGAACAGGAATATAATTACCACAATGAACCTGAAGACTACTACAATACTAATTACAGACCCGACTATTACGATAATGCTATTTCTTATTATGATACGAATAATGACCGTTTATTAAAAGAACCCGAACCACAGTCAGAAGCTATTTGTACCGATCAGGATTTTCATTCAGACCAGAAATCACCCAAACCAAGATAGAATTAAACTTACAAACGCAAAGACAATTACCGTATATTCAAATTAAAAACCCTCCGCTTAAACTTTTAATAGATACCGGTGCAAACCAATCTTTCATTAACCCTCACGCTGTAGAAAAGTATTTTTCAAATTTTCCATTAAACTACGATCCATTTGAAGTGACTAATGTGTATACGACAAGTAGGAATGAGTATTCTATTACATTACCGTGCTTTGACGAATTTAGGGATCCTCAAGACATTAAATTATTCATTTATAAATTCCATGACTATTTCGACGGACTGATAGGACTAGACTTGTTAACGAAATGGGAGGCTAAAGTTGACTTAAAAGATGGATACTTAATTACTCGCACTTCTTCAATTCCAATTAGTATGTATAACTCTCGCAATGTTAATCTATACGAGGACATTATCCCAGCCGAAACTTCAAAATTAATTCGCATTCCTATTAACTCCCCGGATGGAGAAGTTTTTGTTAAAGAGCAATTAATTTGCAATTGTATTATCCATGAATGTCTTACCACAGTAAATAATAGCCGTGGTTATTTAGAGGTAGAGAACCCAACACCTAACGACATTATATTATCTTTAGACCGGCCGGCGAGTGCTGAGTTGTTTAATATTGAGTACACATGCACCCGATATACGACACGCCGACAAGAAGTACTATCACGCTTGAGAACGGATCATTTAAATTACGAAGAAAAAAGTAATCTAATAGCTCTTTGTTCTAAATATGCGGACGTTTTTTACATCGAAGGCGAACCGTTAACATTTACTAACAAAATTAAACACAGAATTAGAACCACTGACGAAATACCCGTACATGCGAAAAACTACCGCTATCCATTTATACATAGGCAGGAAGTTAGGGACCAAATAACTAAAATGTTAGAGCAAGGAATAATTAGACCATCTGACTCTGCTTGGAGCTCACCAATCTGGGTGGTACCGAAAAAGAGTGACTGTTCTGGTAAACAAAAATGGCGACTCGTAATAGATTATCTTAAATTAAATGAAAAAACTATAGAAGACAAATACCCTATTCCAAATATCAACGACGTCCTTGACAAATTAGGTAAATGTAATTATTTCACTACTCTCGACTTAGCAAATGGGTTTTATCAGGTAGAGATGGACCCTCAGGACATTTCGAAAACAGCTTTTAATGTAGAGCATGGACATTTTGAGTTTCTTCGTATGCCCATGGGACTGAAGAACGCCCCCTCTACTTTCCAACGCGTTATGGATAACGTTTTACGAGGTTTACAAAACGAAATATGTCTCGTATACTTAGATGATATTATAATCTTTAGCACGTCATTACAGGAACATATGAATAATTTGGAAAAAGTATTTCAAAGACTTAGGGAATCGAATTTTAAAATTCAAATGAATAAATCAGAGTTCCTCAAACTCGAAACAGCTTACTTTGGACATATCATAAGTAAGGATGGTATAAAGCCTAATCCCGATAAAATCGCAGCTATTAAGAAATATCCCATTCCAAAAACAGCAAAAGAAATAAAGCAGTTTTTAGGACTCTTAGGTTACTACCGGAAATTTATCCCCGACTTTGCTCGAATTACTAAACCCCTAACACAATGTTTGAAAAAAGGTAAAAAGATTACTTTTGACCCTGAATATATTAATAGCTTTGAAAAATGTAAAACTTTGTTAACCAACGACCCTATTTTACAATACCCCGATTTTACCAAAGAGTTTAATTTGACGACTGATGCTTCTAACTTAGCCATTGGAGCCATACTATCCCAAGGACCAGTAGGAGCTGACAGACCTGTATGCTATGCATCCCGAACATTGAATGACAGTGAAATTAATTATAGCACCATCGAGAAGGAACTTCTCGCTATAGTTTGGGCGACCAAATACTTCAGACCATATTTATTTGGACGAAAATTCAAAATACTGACAGACCACAAACCTCTACAGTGGATGATGAATTTGAAAGAACCAAATTCTCGTCTCACACGATGGCGACTAAAATTAAGTGAATATGATTTTACAGTGATATATAAAAAAGGAAAAATGAATACTAACGTTGACGCACTCTCACGAATTGAAATACATACTGGAGAAACTAAGACTTTAATAGACGAAATTGATGAACTGAACTCCTTACTAGGTAACCCCTCCGATTTTATATCCTCTGCTGTAAGAGATCCCCCTGACAATGTACCTCCAGAACAAAATCCATCTGAAAATGTATCTCTAATAGTAAATCCTTCTGAAATAATACAAAACTCCCCTGAACATGTACTGTCACCTTCAAACTACTCGACCGATACTGTACATTCTGATAAAGAAAATCCTATATTAAATATACCCATTACAGACGACCCTCTTAACAGATTTAGTAGGCAAATATGTTTTACAATAGTTAATGACGTTAAAAGAAAACCAACAGTGACGAAACCATTCGATAACCACACGCGAACCTCCATACAATTATTAGAATCCAATTTAGAAGAAGAAGTAGTTGACGCCATAAAAGAATTCGTTAATCCTAAAATTAAAACCGGTATACTTATAAATCCGCCTCTCGGAATGTATTCTATAATTCCTATAATTCAAGGAAAGTTTAAAAGTTCATCGATGAATCTCGTTTTGACGAAATTTGAAGTTGAAAATATAAAAGAATATTTACGACAACAGGAAGTAATTTCTCATTATCATAATGGAAAGACAAACCATCGCGGAGTAAATGATAGCTACCTTGCCCTATCTCGAAAATACTATTGGCCGAAAATGAAGGAACATATTTTAAAATTCATAAACGAATGCACAATATGCGGACAAGCTAAGTATGATAGGAATCCAATCAGACCTCAATTCAACGTAGTACCCCCAGCTAGTAAGCCTTTTGAAATTATGCACATAGACTTATTCACTGTACATAATGAAAAGTATATAACCTTCGTAGACGTTTTTACCAAATATGGTCAAGCGTACCATTTACGTGATGGAACAGCCTTAAGCATTTTACAAGCTTTATTAAAGTTTTGTACCCATCATGGTATACCTATAACTATAGTTACCGATAACGGAACAGAATTTACTAATCAATTATTTTCAGAATTTACACGATTACACAAAACCAACCATCATAAAATTTTAGCTCACTCTCCTAACGATAATGGTAACATTGAACGGTTTCACTCGACAATATTAGAGCACCTTCGTATCCTGAAGTTAAAACATAAAGATAAGCCCATAATCAACCTCATGCCATATGCCATTATTGCTTATAATAGTTCGATACATAGCTTTACTAGATGTAGACCCTTTGACTTACTAAACGGACATTTTGACCCGAGAGACTGCGTTGACATAGATTTCACTCAACACTTATTGCAACAATACTCATTAAATCATAAAGAAAGAATGAAAGAAGTGTATAATATTATAAACAGTACTTCTCTTGAGAACCGTAGAGCTTTAATTGAAAATAGAAATAGAACTCGAGAACCAGAAGTTGAGTATGCACCCCAACAACAAGTCTTCATTAGGAATCCTCTTGCTAGCCGTCAGAAAACAGCATCATGATTTACACAAGATACAGTTCTAGCTGACTTGCCTATCCACATCTATACCTCTAAAAAACGTGGTCCTGTAGCAAAATCTAGATTAAAACGAGTCCCTAAAGGAGCTAACTTGTTACAGGATAGTGCTACTCCTGCTGACCATTCACATGACAGACTCTCGCGAGATAAAACTTGAAAACTTGGACGATGGACCTGGATTATTACCGTATAAACTTGGACCGATAAGACTTACTACCCACCACCATACATTTCTACAGTATATTAAGTTAGACAATATAGAAAATAAAGTAGAACTTTTAACGACTCAGTTAAATAATCTTCAAAACCTTCTTAATAATGATACGTACTTACTCTACGAACTTCAAATAAATTATCTTACTGAAAAGCTTCAAAAAGTCTCTGATCAATTAAGGTCTTTGGAACCAAATCGCGTTAAAAGAGGTCTTGTAGACAGCTTAGGTTCCATAATTAAAAGTATTACAGGCAACCTAGATTATCAAGACGCATTAAATTATAATAATGCTATTAAATTATTAGAAAGTAATCAAGATAGAATAGTATCCGAGTTTAATAATCATGTTAGTTTAAGTAAGGAATGGATGCTGAAACATAATGATGTACTTAATGAACTAGTTGAAAACCAAATTAAAATTAACAATACTTTACAGCTTATTTTAAATTCAAATATCTATAAAGAAAATAGTTTACTAAAGTATGCGAAACTTGCTCAACTTTTGGTAATAATAGGAGAAAATGTAGAAGATCTGATGACTGAATTAATTAGAATAGAAAATATGTTAGCTTTTATTCGTGTTTCTAGCACTCACCATTCCATGTTAGATATACATGTTTTAAAATTAATGATAGACAAGTTAACAAAGTTATATAATAAGAATCAAATTATAGACTTAGAATTAAGGGAATACTATAATATTATAGAACCGGGATATTATTATACGGAGGAACAAATAGTAATAATTTTTAAATTTCCAATAATTTCCTCGGATATCTATGATCTCTATAAACTTTCCATTGTACCTAATAAAGTCCAGACTGCCCTTATACCTCCATATCCCTTCATAGCAATTAACGAGAAATCGTTCATGTACATAGAGACAGAATGTCCGAAGGTCAAAAACTGGTATCTTTGTGAAAAGGAAGTAAGTCAACGCATCCGTACAGAACCAGACTGCGTGCAACAACTCATTGTTCATCAGGTCCTGAAGGAATATTGTCGTTACACAACCGTAACTCTAGCAAGAGAAGCAATGGAGAAGCTGGATGATCAACATTATGTACTTTCTTTTCCTCATCTTACGAAAGTACAGTTAGTCTGCAATAGAGAAGAATTCACTTCGCTCCAGGGCAGCTACCTAATTACCATCCCCGTGAATTGCCACATGAAAACAGAAGAATTCACCATCATGAATGACAACGATGAAATAAAAGGCCAGCCGCTGAAGTTATTGCAAATAACATCCAGTGCAACCACTCAAGATGTTCAGACTCATCTCAACCTCAACTCAATTAATCTACAGGAGCTTCACAGTGCTCAAGATAAAATCATTCAAGAGGGAATATTACAACTCGATAAACCACAACTGGATACTCTCTATCATACTACAATTCCCTTATACATCTTCATGTCAAGTACAGGAGCATTTATCATAGCAATGATTTGCTATCGTTACAAGTTTGCAAGAAAGAAGAACCTTAGTGAAATAAAGATCTCCACTTCGAAAGATAACGTTAGTGAGCAATTGGATGAAGCTGGAACGTCAGAATCAATCAAGAAGATGCCAGCAACATTTTATCTCAATGTTCTAAAATAGTTGCTGATCTGAGGGTGGAGGAGTTACGTATACACACATCAAGAGGACTGATGATGCAGCGAATTCCTTCATCGTGAGAACCAAACTAGGTGTAACATTGCAAATGTGACTTTATAATTTAATTATTTTTTTATGTCATTCTAATTACTTACATCGAGTAGGTTAGACATGCTAATTAGGAAATAAGTTTTATTGTAATTTCTTTTAATTAAATAAGTTTAAAGTAGTTTTTGGTTTTTTTCGACCTTTCGAATGCAGCTAACGTAACTCTCAAGTAAACATTCCTTCCAACTTGTATAGTGAAATTATTCCAGGTTCCTGATAATCAACAGTTTTGGGTAACAATAATATTTCCTTTCAAACTTTACATCAAACGTATCAATTTACATAAATTAGTTCTTAGAATATAATTCTAAAGCTCTCAAACCTTTATTTGTGGTAGATGTAACTTTTAAAAGTACTATTTACTGTTTACTATGAGTTCATATATCACCTTGAGATATACTTATACTAAAAAAGCCTACCTATGCTGTTTTCCTTGTAGATAGAGTATCATAATAATCTGTTTTCTGTTTTGTGCCCAAATTTAAGACATTTGGTATTGAGTACCGGAATTTAACGCTCACTTAAACAGAAAGCAAGAAAATGGTAATAATGTAAATAGAATCATTCTGAGAAGTGAGAATCGAACTTACAGTTAAAATCATTTACATATATTTTAAATATTGAAATTAATTTCTATAAAAATAGGTGAAGGTAATAAATACTGTGAGTAATTTCTTTACCTTGTATTGAGTTTTGTATTGTTTGCAAGGATTTAGCATATTTTCATATCAAATGAATAAAATATTATTTGATATATATAAATTTATGTACAGAATTATTTGGAAAATTTAATCAGTACGGTTCATGTCGAAAGGACAGGAAGAATTGGGATTCTACAATCTAGTACTATGGGAGTTAGCAATGGAGGTAATAGAGCTAGATAGTAATGTAGCTACCGTATAAAGTCCAAGGAAAGTGACAAGTGACAACTTGTTACAATGTAAATAAAATTTAAACATAAAGCAAGCAAGCAAAATAAAATTTAATTTAAATTGTCTCAATTTAAACGTAAAGCTTAACATATTTAACTGAAAGACATACTTCTCATAATTGAGTTCAATTTAATTTTTATGCAAAAACCGTATCAAATAATTTGAGTGAAGCTAATGTAAACAGCCTTTTTGGGAACGGTACTTAATTACTTACCGTAAAGAAAACAGACGATCTCTTGATTTGTATGAATATATGTTTATTGAATGACAAGTGAAAAACGATAATAAGACACTTCTTATCACTATGTTTTCTATGCCTTAGTCTTTCTTGTAGCAGGGTAGCTTGAGAGAACCGAGTATCAATATCGAGTATTCATCTGCTCTCTGATATTGCTTGTTGCCTGGTGGGGTACAACGCCGCGTGATATTATTACGAAACACGCGGAATAAAATTAACTTGAATAAAATACTTCGATGTCGACCCCTAGACTCCATTTTGTTATATAATTATTTGATGACAAAAAAAATATTTCACAAATATATAGAAGCGTAATTGAACATTTTTCTTCTGCTAATGGAAAAATCAAAATAATTTTAATTTTCCTAACAAGATCTTCGATTTTTATACATTTTAAATGAAACAACGTGAAACGAATTAATCGCGTATATTTTAGTATTTCAAACTTTTTGGAAACTTGACGTATCGAATATTTTACAGTAAATGCAGTAGATATCGAATATTTTTCGGTCGCAAGTAGACTGAATATTCTTGGTGAAACATCACTACACTAAGTAGAAATTGAACCTATAACCTTGTCTACAGTCAGCCGCAGTCAGCGCCACAATGGTTCAATATTATAAATACGACTATGTATATTTATATATATTTGCTATATGGTTTTCAGTTTTCACAAATGAGACCAAAAATACTAACTTAAAATAAGTAAAAAAAATATTTGTGTATCTGCCATATTAATATTATTATAATAAACCAATTTTCTTAGTTTAACGTATCGTTACTGTTTTTGTTTTATTTTACATTATAAAGACGATAAAAATTCACATTATTTTAGAATAAGCTTTTTGCCTTTCTTCCACAAGAAGTGGTTTTTAACACGCTTTTTTATAGCTTCACGCTTTTATACCGCATAGCAGGGTAGATAGGAAGTATCTACTGCCAAGGCTCCGTAGTCTGCATTCCACCAAATTCGAGTTATTTCGTGTCGAGTGGTGGAACTCAACGCCGCGCTTTCTATAACCAGAAGGAAGAAAGAAAATTATTTAAACTATAATCGTTTCCCCGAGTGGGAATCGAAACCAAAACCTATCACGGTTACAGTCAGACGCTGTCTCTCATCACGCCAGGACCGGCCTCAATTTATATATATAAATATAAAATACAAACTGAATTATAAAAATATTTAAACAATCAACTCATTTCATTATGTATTACAGTGGCGTTGTACGCAAAAGCCGGACGGGTCCTCAAGCGACTATGAGCTTTATCACGAACCTCACAAGCGATGTTATCTATAATAAATATAATTTATGGACTACTTTACTAAAGCAAGGCATACTTGAACCTTTATTTGAAAGTAAAAGTGTTGTTTGGATTCTTAAAAATTTAAAAACGTTCCTTCTGTATTAAGCTAAAAGGCACCTCAGGGTTTCGTCTCTTAATTTCAAGCTCCATCATCAGATCAGGTCGATGGTACCATATTATAGCATTATCACCTAATGTATTTATAATTGTTACATCTTATAATGATAAGGGACATAGTTGTAGCTCGAGTTAATAAAGCTATCTATCGTGGTGTAGTGGGACAGTGTTTGTCTGTGAACATGACGGCTTGTAGGTTTTCGACTCGGGGAATTGATTAAACATGACGTTTATTTCCATTTCACCACTCAACTCACAATGTGCCGATTTCGGTCTTTCGGACCATCCAGAGTTATGCTTAGAAAAAATATTTTTATAAAATATTGCTTTTCACATATTTTAGCATATCTGATAATTCAGATATTGTATTGATTTTTTTATATTATTTATTTTTTATTAAATTAGGCTAATAAAGTAATTATATTATTAAGTAAATTTCAACCACTGGTCAGAAGGAACTAAAATATGCATGAAACAGAAAAGACGTTTCCCAAGAAGCACGCGTTCCAAGAAAACTCGTTCAAACCTTTATACATTTTCCTAAAAATATTTCGCGTAGTAAGATTATAAAAGATCACGTTAAATCAAGTTATATCAATGACCATTACTATCATACCGCTATATACCGCTTTGCTCAGGTGAGACGAGCGTTGAATAACTTGTTGTTGTTGAGTTGCCGCATTTTATTCGCAAAAAACAGAGGAAACGAAGTGTTTCGACACTAGATTCTTTATGGCAAACCATCAAACTGCACGGAAAAAAGAGTGTAGTTTTTTATACAGCTATAGAAATGTATATATATATATATATATATATATATATATATATATATATATATATATATATATATATATATTAAATTTATTCATTAATACATTACAATATGTCCATTTTATTAATGTGGAGTTAATATGAAACGGATACCATGAAAAATCCGTCGCGCTGTAATGTAAATACTAATTTGTTTTCTCTTGAGGTCTGGTTCAATCAATCTGGTTTCAGTCGCGTGTTTTTTGTCTATATATTATGCACATATGCACATGTACAGTAATTTAATGGGCGATGATTGTTCGTTATTAGTGTATGTACGTCATGTAGCTAACAGAACATTATTTTAGCCTCACATATTAAGATAGGCGGAGTGAAGCTAGACACGAAGCTGTCAAGACACGTAATTCACCACTTTCTGTCTGAAACTCAAGTTAGTGGAACTCAACGCTGCGCTTTGTCTTATCAAAGTGAAATTAAAGTAATGAATTTACATTTTTTCCGAGTGAGGACAGAACTCATGATGACTTGCGTTTGTCAGTCAGACCAAAGGATTCCACTGCGCCGCGGTAACCCCTTCATTACGTTGATCTAAATTAAAGTACCAGAACAGTAATAAATTTTAAATAATAATTATCATTAGAACGAGTTTGCCACATCATTGCATTACAGTTTTATTGTAGTTTGTATATCATCAATCATTAGAGAGGGTATATTTAAAATAAGCATTTATAATTTTTATTTTCGTATATTCTTATGGCATTGATGGAAATATTATAGTCTAGAAAATGACCGCAACTTCCTTTGCGTAGACTTGACCGCTTGCTATACAAAATAACGAAATATTTTAACATTAAAAACGATCGAAATAAAACAAGCACTAAATAAATGTTAAAATTGTATTTAAATTAATTAAACCGTTTCCAAAATTAGCGCGCACAAGCGCACAGAAACAAATCACTATTTGGGTTCTAATACATGGATTAATAACCCTAATAATATTTTTACTCATATACCTTCCATTTGAAAGGTAACTTTATAGATATTATAAATAATAAAGCATTTTTTATTTAGCAACTTAACGCCTTTTTTCTTATTGCTATGGGTACAGTACCAGGTACAACTTTATGTTTTCAAAAAACCAAACCTTTATGTATAAGAATGGTTCACAGTAGTCTGTAGGTTCAGAGTTAGTCTGCTTGTTACAATAGTGTATAGCATGAATGCATGTTTAATATTGCAGTGAAAAGTCAGATAATGAAAGAGATGAAAGATTTACGATCAACTTCCGGGAAAATCAGTACCAAAAAAGACAAAGTACGGCGTTGAGTTCCACCACTTAACACGCAATGTCTCAGTCAAAAAATCAGTACAAAAGAAGTACAGAGTTATATACATGTTCTGAAACCTGTGGATGTATGAATTCACATGAATTTAGAATATATGATAATCATACTCAGGACTCTCTCACGGTTATACGAAGTATTAGGCTTTATAGTGCCGATTTAAGGGAATATATCAACTTTTGCAATAAACAGTATGTGTATATCTTAGAAACGATTACCACTCTCACGGCCAGTTGTGTTTGGTCGGATGATTCCGTCTAATGTACAGGCGCCAGCAAATAATAGTTACAATTTAGTATATAGATTTTTTACAACGCTAACTACTTTTTTAAGTGTCACATATGTATATATTAAAATATACCACTTATAGAGATATGAAATATCTTTCATTGCCATAATATTTCATCTCTTCATTGCGCAAATTTGAGGGCGATAGCTAGTATATGATTCATATGAAGCGTCAAATTTAAAATTTTATGTGTATCTTTAAAATATTTTAATGTGAACAGAAGTTTATCTGAATACACAAATAATAAAAAAATATTTCATTCAAATATCAATAGTAAATATTTATTGCCGCTTCAATCAAAATAATATATTTAAATAATATAAAAACTATACCAGTATCATAAAGAGGAAAGTTTGTATACTTGTTTGTTAAAACACGCTTATTTGAAACTACCGGATGGATTAAAAAATATACATTATAATAGCTTTTCTATATATATAGCTATAACTAGATGACTTTATGACATATAAAAGCCCACGTGACGGCGCTACAATGTTACAAAAAGGTTGAAAATTCCGTTTACAACGCCTTTCAAGAATTCTTAGACTTCTGACCCAAAATAAGCCTATCTACGCTATTCGAGCTCCCCTTTCCATAAAAAATTAAATTATCATACTAAATTCGAAACATGTGCTATCTATAAGTGCTTAAGAGGGCCTGATAGTTTTAGAAGATTATAGGTCATGGCGCAGTGGTACAGCATCTGAATATCTACGCGATCGTTTGTGGGTTCAATTCCCACTCAGGAAAATGATTATATTTAAATTATTTTCATTTGAGATTGGCGTTGAAAGCGAACAAGGGAGTGTCTTGACACTAGGTACTTTCTGTCTACGCTGCTATGCGGGATAAAGGTGTGAAGCTAAAAAAAAGCAAATACATTGTTTTATCTGTATTAATGATTAAATAAATAATAATTCAATATAAACGTAGTCCTCATCGTGACGCAGTTGAGATGCTGCGTGAACCCGATGCTCAAATATAATTAGTAGAAAATTAATGTTACACAAATATATTACAAATCTTTGGTATTTAACACAATTACCAGGCAGCTTGAAATAGTTACATATAACTAATTCAAGCCGCGAATTCGGGGAACGTTTGTCGAACGAGTTTAAAACTAAAAAAGGCGAATCTTTTTGGAGTTTTAAACTCGTTCATTTAAAGTGAAAATTACATGTTCGTGTTTCAATAGAATTAATTAAATGAATTTTTATGTTAATAATTGTATTTGAAGTTCATAAAACTGAATTTCTATCGTTAAATGCATTCAATATAATTCTGAGCTAAGGATGTGCGTAGTATTGTGCATTGTCACACAATATGCAGTATATACTAATAAACGAGCAGCCAGAAGTGAAATTCAGAGTATTTTATTACTAAATTCCGGAAAAACGCTCAGAAAAACATATTCATTGGAATCTTTATATCAAGTGAAACTGTGGCCGCGATTTCGTCTGCGTAAAATTTAACATCTCCCCGGCTCTATATAGCTATAATACGGTTTCCTCAAAATCAATCTAGCTTACCACAGATTAGCCGGAACAAACAGAGAGACAGAAAAATTGTGTAATTTTTTTGGTGTATCTTACGTGTATACTTAGATTTTTTTAGCTTTACGTTTTCATCCCTCAATGTAGGGTAGACAGAAGTAGATAGGGTCAAGAAATTCCAGACATTGCAAGTTGGCAGAACACAACGCCGCACTTTGATTTACCAGAGTAAGGAAATGAGAATAATGTATATATAATGATGGCACCGAGTAGGAATCGAACACATTTACATGTGCATTTAGTAAAAGGCGGTTCTTTAACTATTACGCACAGACGTTCATTGCAGTACATAATACTAATATAACATACAATGACGAGGCGAATATGTTTCTTTGAAGGCGTCAAATCCTTTATTCGTGTATCTTCAACGACGGTCTCTACGATTTCATTCAATAAACGTAAATTATGTTGTGAATGGAATCTGACGTTTTCTTAGAGTACTTGTATGTAGTATTAGTGAGAAAAATAGACATGATTGAATCGAGTTTACATTAGTAAGTGATGTAGACTGGAATTTTATTTCCATCCACTTTGGATAATATACATTTCAAAGGGGCCCCTTAGCCTATATTTCGGTAGCAGATCTCTAGGATTGTTCTGAGCTCCTCTCCCAGGACCCAACACGGTAAATTAATGAAATAATAATGGATATCTTCTCTGAAATGAATAAATAACAGCATAGCTAGAAATTATCTATTTAAAGCCATTCCATCGCTCCATTCTCTAATACTTGGTCATTTAATGACATTTTCTGCTTAGAACAGAATCTTCATTCTTCTAGGTTTTAACTTACATTAAAATCAGATACTGAGACTCAATATTACTGCACCTTTAAGTATTTCAGCATAATGAATAATATTACTACATTTATATAACGGCTACAGTATAAAGTAGGTCCGGTGTCAGTTGCGCAAGTTCCAAACACTCGTCCTAAATCATGAGGTTTTTGTGGCGTTTCCTGCGAAATAGACTCAATATATTATAATGTTATCGTAAATATCTATTCGCTTGTTTAATTCTAAATTCTTTGTTCGCAGAAAAGAAAAATTGCGTTAAAGAAGCGTTACACATAATTTTCATGAAATTGAAGAAATTTCTTATAATAAAATCTAATATAAGATTTAAGGTCATCGTGGCGCAGGAGGATTGGTCATGGGTTCAATTACCTCCGCGCTCCGCGCTGGTACAAGACTAGTCTGCAAAGCTTTGAATTTGCGACTCAACCCTCAATCTTGACACTATGTTGCCTCTGACCACTCTGCTTGTGGAATTAACGGTGATATATTAATAAGCAATTCCATTAAGAAATTTAAAAAAGGACAATTTAGCTGGAAGGTCGGTTGAGATCAGAAGAACATTTTTCTGAACGTGATTTAAACAAGACTATAACCATAGTTTCTCTATTCTATAGTTTAAAAATACATTAATTTATAACAATATTCCACATTAGCATAATATTTGAAAGGATACTAAGGATAGTTCCCATCACCATTGACATATTCTCTGTTAAATTGTGGTATTTCATCTAATACTTAATCAGTTCAGTAAATATCTTAAAATTATAAATATATTATATTAAATATACACAAACCTAAATGTGTAAATAACTCTTTAAAGTATTATAACATTACAAAATAGAATTAAAATAAGATGACGCTATATCTCACTCTCGTATGGAATGAAGTTCATACTCATAGTAATTACGCTCTTCACAAAACCTCTCTAAGAACATTTTCCTCTCAAATGTTTTGTTTATTCTTTATGAATGCTTATGTTATTCGAGAATATCTTCTTTCATGTCAATAATGATAATTCAAATAGTTCTTGGTAGAAATACTCGTAAAGATAGATGTTTCGCAAGTAAGAGTAAAATGTGATGTTAAAATATTTTAACATAAATATTTAGGCGTACGTTCAGCGTCAGCGGAGAGGACGCAGCCATACAAACACAATTATCATAAAACTGTTACATTTTACATATTTATTCTGACACAAATACAAGCACGTACGTACTTTATCAAAGCACGGGGTTAAGTTCCGCCAATTAACAGTATCTCTTATAATAAGACTTGACTCTACGTTCTATCTCCCCTGTTATGGTGATGACAGAGCGTGTACATTTATTATGTCAATTACCTACATTTCTTAAATGAAATTTTGTAAAGACAACTTCATAGAAATATTGCAAAAAACTCTAATATTTGTATAAATAAACATAAAAGTCGTACACTGGCACAACTGCAATATGGATGGCTGGAGCACTCGACTCTGAAACATGACAATGTTTATTCTTTATCAATTTGCTAACTTTAGTTTTGGCAAATGCTGATTTACTGAACATGTTATGTTTTATTTTTGTGTTTAATGTATGATTAAAAGAGTTTCATGAGCTCTTGGCTCTCTTTATAGTACAATAAACATTATATGGAAAGGTTGAAATACCGTGAATTGTAAATAAAATCTAGTTCCTTGTTATAATTTTCTCTATTCTCAAAACACCAACACAAAAGCGGTCAGCGGCGTCCACAATTTGTAAAATATTTATATATGACTGATCAAACGAAAAAAAAATTATAAGTTTTGAGGAACTCAACTCGACACTCACTACGTCTCCTTTAACCCGCATAGCAGAGTATACAGAGAACAGAGAGAGAGACAGTGTCAAGATACTCCGTTGATTGCTTTCCGTCTCAAATCGTGCTGAGTGGCGAACTCAACACCACACTTCACTTTAATAAAGTGTTAAAATAAAAACATTTTTAAATTTATATAATAACCTCTAAAGAAGGAAACGAAAGAACGATCGAATCCTCAATGAAGAAATATAAGAGTATATGATGACGTACTAAACATAATAGTTTTATCGCCTCATTTAGTATTCACTTCAAAGTTTAGATCATTTCAAATAAACTTGTGATTTTTAATCGATTAAATTACACCTTCTGTTGTCATTAGCATATGATTAATATTAATTAACGTAATTTATATGAGAAATAAAAACAAATTTGAGAATTCGTTACGGATATCCGCCTAATGAGGGGCTCAGGATGTACTGTGTGTGCGGATGCGCATAGATCGTTTGTATACTCACTAAAACCACACGGCGCTCATTTTCTTCATTAGCCATGGGAATACTTCAGTTACGGGAATCTTTCGTGGAGCCTGCAAGAAGCAGACCTGTTTATGAACTAAGCTATTTATTACTGAACACGATATATATACACACACACACATTATACAAACAAGATACTTATCTTAATATAGAAAATGAGCAAAAATGAAATAATAAATACATAAAATGTTCAAGGAAATAATAAATACGTCAATTTAAACAATTCTTGAGCGTCATCTTGACACAGTAGGAGAGTGATTGATTATATTATACACGCGGTAGTTTTAAGTTCCCAGCGTCAATGACTCGGAGGATTCCAGTATTTCAGATATTATAACTTCTTCGGTATGCTGAAACAAATATATATACGTGAAAATATAATTTCAATCTCTTTTCAAGGAAATAATGTAGATGAAGAGGTAAGGAACATTTGGCATAATCAGAGTTTGTAAAAAGAGAAAGTGCAGTAAACCAATTTTAGTCAATAACAACGCTTTAGGAATTACTTAACGCAAACTGTACACATTTACGTATGTACGATGAACTCTTTTGTATAAAGCGACATGAATATATACGCGTTGCTAAGTCAACGCGTATTTTACTTGCCAGTGAGAGGCAGTAGTACTTTAAGACAATTTGATCACTCAACTACGGCATTATGACAGTCGTTACCAGTTTAATAAACTATTAAAATATGGAAAGACTAGCCTAGACTCCTTTATGGTTATATCCCAATAATATTTTAAATTGATTATGTTTGTAAATGAAGTAAAGAGTTATAAATTTAAATAAACGTTTAAAGATAAAACAAGATGAAAAAAATAATACATACAATTAAACGTATTCTACCGAACCTACAAAATTCTGGAAAAAAAAACAATTGTAAACAGATTGATCTTCGACATTTTGGTACCTGAAAACACATTACAGAAAACCGAACGCCTTGGCAACTTAACAGTATTTCATGGTCTAATATAATTTTAAAAGAAGTAAGAACCCAATAATCCTTTCAACCTTATATTTACATTTTAACACATGAAGCAAAATCTGTGTTCCTCGTCTTATGAAAATTACGGGAAATATGAAAGGGATATAAAATTTGGCACAGATATAGTTTACATAGACATGGAGTGCGAAATGCTAATATTTCTTAAAAATCAATTAATAAAACAAATATAACACTCACTATACTGTGTTGGACGCAGACGTTTATATGTAAGTGAAGACGTTGCCATGGAAACGCGTTGTCCACACTTCGACTAGGTGTCTAATATATTTAAAATGTCAATCATATATTTACAGACAAATAATATATTTCTGAACGTGACATAAGAAAATTGAATTAACTAACGTAAATCTTATTCAAAGAAATATTAATAAAAAAACGAACACAAATGTACCAAGAGGAAAATAATTATTTCTATCGTTCTTATTTCTTACAACATCATATGAATAATTAAATATAATTTAATAAATATTCTTTTGGGACCTTTCCGTAAATGAAATATGAGTAAAAATACTTGAATTATTATTTCAATATTAATTCATAGGCGTACGTAATCATAAGCTAAGTTAAAATAACAAAGTAATATATATATATATATATATATATATATATATATATATATATATATATATATATATATATATATATATATATATATATATATATATATATATATATATATATATATATATATATATATATGAAAACAAAGGGAGTTACTTACTCTTTCTCTATATAATTTTTAGAAATTTTCACACTCCATTTTCATTAATTTCGCAAAAATAGACCTTACGGGATTCGAACTGAATAACTGTCCAAGAGGCTGACCACCAAACGTTTTCTAAAAATATGTTTGTTATCCTAAGTGAAATAATATTTCAAAATATTGAAATAGAACTTTCCTACCACTAATATAATATAATGATGAATTCATCATCACCATCAGCCGGAAGACGTCCACTGACATGTAGACACAAGCCTCCATAGCTCGACAGTTGGACCGCCTGCATGCGTCTCCCATGCCACGGTTACCCGCAGTTCTAACAAGGTCGTTGTTTCACGTTGTAGGGGCCGTCCCACGCCACGCCTTCCGGTTCGTGGTCATGATGATTTGTTTCGGCTGAAATTAAGTAAATATTAAAATGAATGTAGCTGTAAGTACCTTAATCAGAAAGTTTCTTAATTATTCATGAAATCTACTCATGTTGACTAAAGTTAATAATTGTTTTACGCAAACACAGACGTGAACACAAACTGGTTTTTATTTACGTCATGATATTGTAAGCACAACAAACATGTTTCAACATAAAAAGTAATAATGTTCGTTATAAACAGATAACGACAAAAACAATGAATATGAAAACAACAACTCGAGAGTTGAAAATTCAAAAAAGCAAACATTTGTTTCTATTGAATATACATACGTTGTACTCTATCATACATGCAACGTGTTTCCCAATAGGAATGATAGGATTTTGATAGCTCACAGCCACCATTTTGGTCGTTTAACATTTGACATTTGTATTGTTTTGTGTTCAGTAATGTTTTCCATGAACAAGTTCACGTTACCTCAACGTTTGGAAATTGTCCAAATTTTCTATCAAAATTCGAGAAATATTGTCTCTACTCAAGCATTTCGTGCTGGAATATGGTCGTCATGGTGCACCGTCTGAGCTCGCTATATGTCGCATAATCCAAAAACTGGAAAGTGAATATTCTTTGCACGATAGAAGACCACCAACACGACAACGGACAGGCCGTAGTGAAGAAAATATTGCCGCCGTATCAGCCAGTGTCGAAGAAAATCAAAATATGAGGCTCACTTTTGGCTCAATATTTATGTGAACAAACAGAATTGTCGTTACTAGAGTGAGTCAAATCCAAGAGTGGTCCATAAAACACCATTACATCCTGAAAAATTGACTGTATGGTGCGGATTATGGTACGGTGGAATCATTGGCCCGTACTTTTTCAAAAACGACGAAGGCCGTACTGTCACTGTCAATGTTGTTATCGTGACATGTTGAACGATTTTTTTTCCTGAAGTGTATGAAATCGATGCGGATGACATTTATTTTCAACAAGATGGTGCAACATGCCACACTGCGACCGTTACAATGGATTTATTGCGTGATAAGTTTGGTGAGTCGGTTATTTCTCGCAACGGTCCTCACAATTGGCCACCAAGAGCATGCGATTTAACATCCTTGGACTATTTTTGTGGGGGTATGTTAAATCTCAAGTATATGCCAATAAACTAGCTACGATTCAAGACCTTGAACGCAACATTCGAGCGACTATAGCGGCCATACCAGCCGAAATGCTGCACCGAACCATCGAAAATTGGACTGACCATATTCACTAGTGCTAAAAAAGTCGTGGCGGTCATTTGAATAATATTTTGTTTAAATCATAAATAGCATAAAATTTTCTATCAAATAATATACTGTTCTTATTGAGAAACCCCATATAAAGTGTTAGCAGTCAGAGACAACCTCGTGTCGAGATATTCCGATGTTTTCCGAAATCGAGTCACTGCGTACTCGACAAGTAGTAAACTCAACGCCACACTTTGCCAGAGTGGATAAACGGAATTAATGATTAAATTTTCATTTTAATTATTACCCCGAATGGGAATCGAACTCACACTCAATCGCCTGTTCATTCAAATACTGTCCCACTGCACAGCGTCTTGTAATCCGATGGCTTCATAATTATAGTAATAAGAAATGTCTTAAAAATAATAGAAAAACGGAAATCAGAATAATAATAAAGTGTACGCGATGGTCTGAGTTCGATTCTCGACCAGAGAAATATCTATTTATTTCTATTACAGAATGTATCAATATAACGTTGGATACATACACTGAACACGCAGTCTTTAAATAAACGGAACATAATTGACATGTGTACCCAACTTCACATGTATATTAAAGTAGTCAGAAAGAACATACGAGTCAAAACACTTCGTGTGTCACTATCCGGATCCCGAATTCGATACATCGCGTGTTAAACATCGATACTCTCCGCGCTTTATCTTACCAGAACGGAGAAAATAAAGATAATTTAAATATAATCATGCTCGTAGCGGGAATTGAATCCACTATCAATTGCCTTTACAGTCAGACTTCAAATTTATTTTGTGATATATTATAAGGCTAAATTATATAAAGATATAGAAAATATATAGCTTACTTTGATTACAAGCTTATTACTCCCTCCTGATCTCTCATATGAGCGACATCGATTGTCCTCTCAATCAGTGGTCCTCTTTACTTGACGAATGAGTTATTGACGAATGAACTGTCTTAATTTAAACGCGAAATGTAACAATCGACAATAATTGCAAAGGTCAAAAAGTGAAGCTAAACTTCACTTTTTGACCTTAGTGGAGTAGTTATAGAGAATAGGGCACCAAGCGCGGTTCCTGCATACTTCTTTCGCCTCGTCCACACTCACAAATCTTTTCATACATGCTCTTCTAGAGATCCTCATGCTTTTTACATGATTTCCCTCCAGTATCATTGATACTGTGCTTTCGAAGGTCCACTGAGGCTTACCCCGACCTCTTGTATACCTCACTTTCTAGATCATTGCGCATTGACCTTCGAAACTCAACACCGCGTCTTTTCTTATTAAAACTAGGAAATGATAATAATTTAAATATAATCAGCCGAGTGAGAATCGTACGTACAACCGATCGCGTTTACAGTCAGACGCTGTCACACTGCGCCAAGACCGGCTTCTAAGTTTGTAAATAAAAACACATATATTTTCATACTAACAGTGACCTAAATAATCAGACAACAAAAAATATTTTCACAAAGATAATCTAAAATAATAATCATTCCATTTATATCTACTTGAACCACTTAAATACAAAGTGGTCGTAAGACGACGTACCCAGAGCCTCTAACGCCGACTAATGTATACAAATGTACAGCGTACGAAAACATATAGTGAAGTGTAATTGTTGATTTATGTGACATTTGTAAAAATCTCTCTACAGGGATACTAACAACATAAATAAGTTGTGACAAACGTATAAGAATTTCGATGCAGCTGGTACTAGAACTCATGGCTTAGCGGTCAGAGCGCTTGGTCGGTATCCAAAAGGCGTGGGTTCGAATATCGATGCATTTAAATTTTTATACGTTTTTTCCAAAATATTTTTGAATCCTAAGTGTGGAGTTACACTTTAAAAATAGAAAATATTGAAGTAAATATATTCCTAGAATGATCCTCGAGGTTATTGAAATTCAAAAACATCCAAATTTCAATAGAGGATATGGTTGGAAACTCTCTACCACCTGGGACCTACTTATAAAAAATCAAAAGTCTCAAATCCATCACACCAGAGACAAAGATACAGTGAGCTCATTCTGCAAGAATCCAGGGCAAAACAAATAGCAGTAGTTTGATATAATAAATTTTTGTATCAACTGACCACCACCTCAGTCTACCTATGACCACGGACTACTGTAAAGTGATCGAAACGTCAGGTGTCCAAAATGTATTTTCGAATATTAGAATATACGCATTTAGGTAAAAATAGTTTCATTTAAAATGTATAAAAATCGTGAAAATCAAAGATCTTATTAACTAAATATTAATCTTTATCCAAATAAATTAGTTATTTATCACGGGCACTTGATTTGAACCAATATTCAAAGAATTATTATCGTTTTAAAATAATAACGTCCAATGCCACGCGCGCCTTAACGTGCGGTGTGTGTAAAGCGACAGGACGGTGACTGACAGTGACGTCTTACTAATGTTATACAAGCAAAAGTTTCTGAGGGTGTTTGTTTGATTTGGATGAAACTGTACAGTATTATAGGCTGTAAATCAGAATAATATTTAGGCTACGATTTACATTTTTTGGTATTTCGGTTGTAATATAAAGATACAATAAAATAATTAACTTTTATACTTTCTTACAATGCATTTTAGAATATTTATCAAACCTTTAAGTATTTAACATAGATTAACTATGTCTTTTACACCAAGTAATTTGGCCAAATAGTTTAAAAATTATAACGATATGATTGACTTGAGCGCCACAAGAATATAAGGTCGCCGGTATAATGTGAGGATAAATACAGTTTCATCAACACACCAAGCGGGCGAAGCCGCGAGCGAAATCTAGTGCATGAATAAAACTCTTCCGTTACTTAGTGACTGACAGACACGTCGTAAACTACTGAAGTACAAAGCTTATATTTTACGTGCATTCTATTATAGTCTTTGGCTTTTATCCTGCATATGAGGGTTGACAGGAAATACGTAATGTCAAGACAATTTTTATTCTGGTTTTCGCCGAATTTTAGATATTGCTTGTTAAGTGGCGGAACTCAACGCCGCGCTTTATTTTAACAGAGCGAGGAAATGAAAATATTTTTAAATATAATTATACGCCCAGTAGAAATATACTTCAACATAGAAGTAGGTGTAATATTTTTTTAATTATAGTATATTGCTTGAGAACATAAGTACAAAAATATTAATGTAGATATTATTTGAATATTTTTTTTAAATATATGGAATTTTTAAATGTTCTTTAAATTTCGATGATCTTGTACCAGCATCGATGGTTCAGTGGTAGAATGCTCGCCTGCCACGCGGGCGGCCCGGGTTCGATTCCCGGTCGATGCAATATATTTTTTTATTTTTTGGTTTTTATTTAAAAACCATAATTAGCTATTTCGTTTACCTTGTTTACCGTGTTTGTGTACGGAATTGTTAATTGTGTAACAACACAATTAACAATTCCGTTATGAATTAAATGAAAATAACAAAATAATATAAAAAAATAATATAATAAAAAAATCAAAACCTTCCTCGTAACCACACACACACACACACACACACACACATCCTTCACACACATATCCGTCAACACGCAAGACTAACGACGCGACGGCTTCGGTTTAATTAAACTCTTTCCGAACACTCGTTACAGACGCACTTCTCTTTCAACTACCTTCATTAAAATGTAATATAAATGTATTAAGATGTTTTGGCATTGTGAGCGGTTTATGTTTACATTTTTAAATTTAGTATATTAATACGTGAAGGAAATACCTTACTGAAAAAACGTATAAAAATTTTTTGAACGCAGTGGGATTCGAACCTGCGCCTCTTGGATATCGTCCAAGAGGCGCGGGCTACTTTTAGAATTATAAAACAAAGATCCCGAGTTGTGAGCAAAGCTCGTCGCTAAATAAGATCGACAATGATCTTATATTATTTTGCTTTATAAAGAAATATTAGTGTAACAACCTGGTAATATTGTATTTATAAAACGCTCTTCAAGTATTCTCCGCTCGCTCCCGCCCATACCTTTATGTTCATTAAATATATTTGACTTAATTTTATTGAAGTAGTTCTTAGTTTTAATACACTAAAGTTTGTACCAAACTTCAACCATCATTTATATTACTAAGTTATAAAGTGAATATGTACTAGAAGTTACACGGTATTTGTTTGCAGTTATAACGTATATACAACAGTATAGCGCGTACGTCGCAGACGTCGTCGTCGCCATACGACGAGTCTCTGGGATATAAATCCCCACAATTTGGGTTTGTACTAATATATGTTTTATTTATTATTTATTATATATGTATTGCTGCTATATATTGGTAATATTAAAGCTATTTTTCAGATTAAATTTGATTTCCATGATTAAGTAAATATATACATACTTTTCTTCATTTTAAAATTAAAAACAAATCTTTATACATTCAAGATTTGGGCTCACAACTCATGTTATACACATATATACTTATATTTGAATTTCTTATTCAGATTTATTTATATCAAACGGTTTCTCAAATTAAATATTTATTTAAAAACATGTGTTAAAAAACATGTCTTCTCGATTTTGGAAAATTAAAATAAATCTAATTTATATCTTTACTGATCACTTCAAGCTCATGGAAAGTATTCAAACCGTTGATTTTTCTAAAATGTGTCATTACGTAGCAAAATATACACCGTTATAGCTACTTGACTGATTTCATATTCCCAAGTACAGCTGTTTCCATTTGAATATGTCGAAACTGAAGTTAATTATGGAAAACATCACAACAATACACGGAACAACTCAACTGATAAGGCACAAAGGCAGGAGTCTGATACTCTGGTCGTGTGCCGTAATACTGATGGTTTGTGTAATGACGGCGTATATGTGCGTTATAAGCAAACGTTACAGCAATGATCAGATAATTACACGGGTAAGGAAATGGATGTTTTTTTAAATCTTTGAGCCTTATCCTATATAGCAGAGGGCCTAGTGTAAAGAGACTTCGGGCGCTGCTTTATTTAAATTACAGACATTGTTAATTGGCAAAGCTCAACGCCGCGCTTTCTCATTTCAGGAAGTAAAAGTTAAAATAATTTGAATATTATCATGCCCCCGAATGGGAATTTAGTCTAAATCTGTCTGTTGTATTTTTTGATACTAAAAATGTTTATATAAGCGTAGAAGCGTGGCTCGCTGTGAACGTATATAAAATAAATGCAAATAAAAAGAAATAAAAATCAAATCTAAAATGGCTTGGAACCCATTTTTTAATTTATATTCTATTTACTTTTTATATTACATTTGTTATCTCTACAGATAGATGCAAATTGCAAAGTGAGCCAAGTCCCCTTCCCGTCGGTCAGCATTTGTAACTTCAACGCGGTGTCGTTGAAGCAATCCGAAACTATTGCGACGATACTGTAAGTACCAAGTTATACATGTTCTTTACACTTATTACTCATCCTTTTGCAAGAACAAGGAAAATAAAACCAAGGCTTCATAACATAAGCTGAGATGATAATGACCGACATCATAATAGCTTGATTTAAAGAAATGGTCGCGAATTGGTTACTTCATATATTATACACTTTACTCTGATTCGAATGATAATGTTTACGTTATAATATATTTAATATTCGTATTTTATTTATTTAATATATTAACAATAAAGTTGTATTTTATTTAATATAGAACTGCGCTTTGTTTGAATAAGGCGCGGCGTTCGTCACGCAATATCTCGGTTTCGGGCGGAAAGCAGTCAACAGAGGGTCTTGACACTAGACTGTCTCTGCTACTCTGCTATTTGGGATAAGACGTGATTCTGGTTTTCTAATAAAAATAGATGAATCCATGTAGCGTTTGTCTATAAATGAACAGTTGTAGGTTCATTATAATGTACTATTTTAAATAATTTTATTTCACCGCTCTAGTAGTTTAGAGGCTCAATGTTCCTCCAGCCATCAGCCTCATGACCTGGACCACCTAACAAACTCAATTAACGAAGCACATTATGAACTTACGAACTACAAGTACTCAACTCCTGGGAGTTCTAAACCTCATCATGAATCGAGATAGCAAGCTCACTTATCAAACTAAGTTAAGGATACACAGTGCCCTTGTTAGACCGTGTATTACTTATGCATGTCCGGTGTGGAGCAGCACGTGTATGACCAACTAACCATTTCTGAAGGTATTCAAAACAGGGCATTAAAATAGCTTCCAATACTCCCTGGAGAACTAATATATTGAGATCACACTCACTCATTAAATATCATAAAAATTAATAATTTTATGAACACACTATGAAAATGAAGAAAATTTTATGAAACGTGAAATGTCAATTGAAAAAACATCTTATTTTTGTATTTATCATATTTTTATTATTACTTTATTTGTACAACACATTGTACACACACAATAATAGATATCACACAAACATACACAAATTAGTACAGAAGGCGGGCTTATGGCTCAGTAGCCATCTCTTCCAGACAACCTTTAGTGCGGAAAACAATCATTGTACGTATAGGAGTATATTTACACATACATATATGTACATACATTATACTAAGTAAATAATACATATAACTTTAACTAAATATAACTAAACTAAACATAATGTATGGTAAAATATGAATATTGCTCGTTCAAAACTTTACAACCACGAGTTGGTGTTATTATTATAGTTATTTCTATATATACATAGTGTTCTCTACAAGCAGGACGGTTGGAAGTCGGGACAAAGTCTTCATACACAATATCAGCTTCACGTTTTACCGCGCATATCTATAGTCAGAGACACTCTGTTGTCCACTTTTCGTTGTAAATCGAAATATAAGAGGCAAATTCAACGCCGCGTTTGGTCTTAGCAGAGTGGAAAAATAAAATTTTAAGTATTATTACAAGTTATTTCTCTGGTAGTGATAGAACCCACAACCAACTGCGTTTATATTTGGATGATGTCTCACTGCGCCACGATGGACACTTTTATGTTTTCGTGCACAGTATACAGTCAATAGTACAGGCAATTAGACATTAATAATATGGTTTTCAGTCGAGAACACAACAGAACTAGAGAAGAAATTGATTATTTCTTTCAAAGTCTCCCGATGTTAACTCATTTCAAAAATATAAAAGCCGGAACTAACGCGTTCTTTAATGAAATTATGAACATATTGAAGTATCGCTACTTCACTGTTGATACTATTATGGAGGAGGTAAGTGACTAACTTTACTACTAGAAACCTAGTGGATACTATTAACTACGTACTAGTTTTTGGGACTTTATTTTCACTTATTTTAATATATTTCATTGTTATACACGCATTTTGTTGTGTGGACTCTTTGAAATGTATAATTAATATAATGAATTCACATACATTGAGGCTGGTCGTAATGCAGTGGGACTGTGTCTGACACGATCACACGACCGGTTGTGGGTTCGATCCCCGCTCGGGGGAGTGATTATATTAAAACTATTTTCATTGAGTTCCACCAGTCAACAAGCAATGTCCCGAATTCAGCGGAAAGCAAAGTTCAGAGTATTTTCTGTCTATTCTGCTATTTGGGGTAAAACCGTGAAGCTAAAAAAAAACATGTTGAATTCAATTTATAAAAGGAGACTGCTTTTGTTTCAATAAAACACATAAGCAACTGTATGATGTAAAACTTAACTCAGTTAATGTTGGAGTTGAAGATAATGAATTTAATATTTATACTCGACTAGGTTCAACAAACACGGGACATTGTTCAAAGTTCTAGATTCTCAAGTTTCCCGCAGGAATGTCACAAGTAAGGAATGAGATATCTATCGATGTGTAGTTTCTGCTTATCTGGTATTCATACCGAGTATGCAAGTTACCGGTGCAAATTATTGAGTAACGTAACTTATCGCTGCTGTTGGTGTACTTTTAGATCTAAGTAATTTTTAAAATACAGAGCGTTATTATTTTTAGCCATTTGTCTATATCAGGCTATATATAATATGGTATGGCCTCTACACGCATACAAGATTAATGTATTTTTTAGAAACTAATTAATCTGAAATCACTTCCCATCAAAAAGATTTTCTTATGTTTTATCATGTAAGAGTGGAAAACAAGTAAACAGTCCCAAAGCGGGTTCGAACCCACATCCATTGTTTCTACAATCAGATGCTGTCTCACTGCACGACGATGGGGTTAATATTTTAATAGTATTGTTATTTAACTTGTAGTAATAAAAAAAATATAACTTTAAGGTTCACCAAAAATGTGAAGATCTTCTCTTATACTGTGCGTTCAACAGTAAAGCGAAGAGTTGCTCGGAAATGTTTACTCTGATAAAGACTTACGAGGGTTACTGCTGTGCCTTCAACTACGCCGCGTTGAATGAAGGCGGCGTGGAGTGAGTGCGTTGTGTTCTATTTACATAACTTTACACAATTTACAAAATATTGTCGTAGAAAGAGTAGTGATATTCATTTTTGCAATTTCCATCAATTAGTATATCCTGTGAAGAGAAACTTTTTGTTATAACGTAGGGAACATCTTCTAAAAACCGCGGTCTGGGGTAAAGGACGGGGTTGTTTGGTACGCGAAGCCTAAATTATTTCCACTCGTGCGGCATTCATGTCAGGTGGTACATAAATGTTCAATGTCCTAATAACTTGAGCTACGCTGACGTCACAGTGCTGTTGAGACCTTTAATTGCGAGGTAAAATAATATATTTGTAAGTGGAAAGCGTGTACTCGATCATGTGCCACAATTACTCTGGATGGTGATTGAAGCGATGATGAACACATTGAGGGAGAGTTGAAGGCGCCGGCGGAGAGAAGCAATGAGTTCCGCAACTCAACGCAGTGTATCAGTTTAGGGCGAAAAGCAGTGAACCGAACTCCTCATACTGAGTTTTTTTCTGACTGAAGAAACAAAATTTCCAAAATGAGAGAATTGTAGCAAAGCTCGTGTCATATGAAAATAATCTACTGCAACCGACTACCTGTTAAAGTAATATATTATAATCGTTTTCAGGTCATTCGTTAAAGACGACGACTTCGAGTATTACATCGACCCGAGTGAGGAGGATGATCCGAGCGCTAAAGGCATTCTCGTCACGTCCGATTCCGGAAGGTACTTACATATTGTCAACAAACAAACAAACAAACAAACTCTTCCATGATATATTTTTGTATACAGATTTCTTTTCCTTGACACACTTAAAAATGTACTAGTTTAAGTTGAATAAGATGAGTTTTATTTACATATTTTTAGATCCACATTTTTATCCCGCATAGCAGGGTAGACAGAAAGTACGACATTGCGTATTCAGTTGTGGAACTCAACGCCGCACTATGTCTTTTACCAGACAGCATAACCATAATTAATATTGTAAGAACAGTATTCGATTCAAACGAGAGTAGTTTCAAGAATCATAAATCATAACAGTTTAGAATCGAATCAATCTCTGTCTGCACAAGGTTCTAAGTAAGTAAGTGTGATAACTGAGGCTTATATAAACAATGACAAGCAAACAATAAGGTCGTTAAATCAATTGTATTCGTGATTTTTAACACTATTAATATAACTTCATGTAATTGTGATGTAAATGCATTTTACATTAAAGGTTGTATGTTATACCAGCTTCATGCTTCATGCCGCATAGCAGTACCCTGCTGTACCCTGTCAGAGAGAACATAGTATTAAAGACCGTTCCCTAGTTTTCGCTAGAATTCAAGATGTTACTAAATAGCGGAACTCAACGCCGCGCTTTGTCGTACTAAAGCGGAAAAATTAATGTAATTTAAATAAAATCGTTCCTCTAAGAGGGAATTGAAATGACTTGACAAAACAGTTAACAAACTTGTATATTGCTGTTTTGCGTTAAACTTTTACACAATTATTAATGATTTAAGACATTTTGTATCGAAATAAGTAATAAAGAATAATAAGATCGTTGATTTTCGCGATTTTTATACATTTTAAATGAAACTTTATTAACCGGATTAATCGTGTATATTTTGGTATTCGAAAATACATTCTGGACACCAGACGTTTCGAACACTTTACAGTAGTCCATGGTCACAGGTACACTGACTGTGTTAAATAATAAAGAATAACTATATATAACTGTGAAGTTTGATGTGAAATTAAACTAAATGATAGTTAAAAAACTTTCAACACGCTTTTACAAACAGCAACTAATAAATATAGTGTTCGAGACGTTTCGAACACTTTCCAGTAGTCTGTGGTCACGGATAGACTGAGGTGGCATTCGTCTGTTGGTTGATATAAAAAGTATTTATATCGAACTACCGTCATCTGTTTTTTAATTTTTTTAATTGCCTCGCGTACTGTTCTGGATTCTTAGTTGTCCAAAAATAAATTGTTGAATACCAAAATATACGCGTTTGATTCATTTAAAATAGTTTCATTTACAATAAATAACAATTATATATCTTTACTATTTTTAGTGTTATTCCACACATAGAATTAGAAAACATTTTTGAAAAATGTATAAAAATTTCAACGCAGCGGGATTCGAACTCGGGCCTCTAGGATAACGTCCAAGAAATCTGACCGCTAATCCATGCGTTCTACTACCAGCTGCGTCGAAATTCTTATACCTTTGTTACAACTTATTTATGTCTCAAAAATGTTCTCTAATCCTAAGTGTGGAACAACACTTTAAAAATTGTAAATATAAAAATAAAATAGCAATCTCTCTTGTTAAACGATTATTTTTTAATAATCTTTATATAGTAGAAATTTGTAAAAATCTCTCTACAGAGATGCTAACAACATAAATAAGTTGTAACAAAAAGTATAAGAATTTCGACGCAGCTGGTAGTACAACGCATGGCTTAGCGGTCAGAGCGCTTGGACGGTATCCGAGAGGCGCGGGTTCGAATCCCGTTGCGTTCAAATTTTTATACGTTTTTTCAAAAATTATATATCTTTATTTTCAAGAGGATCTGGTCTAAGCGTGGTATTCAATGTGGAACCTAGCGACTATGCAAACTTTACATCAGTACCGTATTATGGAGCTAAGGTTAGAGAGACATTATTATTATTTAATTTAGGATTTATTGTGGTATATCTGGTGTGTAATATATCTGTGACATTGTATTATATAGATGATTACTTAGCTTTATTCCTAGCACGCTTCTCAGAGAGAGCGAAGTATGAACCACTCCGTCCTGCATACATTTGAACACATTGTATATCTCATAATGCAAATAATATGTAATTATGCGTATGAATTAAACCCAAACAATATATAAAGACGTAGTGGGAAAGTATCAAACTATACACAATAAGTTGTGTGTTCGATTCCCACACTTGAGAATGGCTGTATTTTTTTATGTGATGAAATGCTGTCACTTACACATCACTTGCTATACGGGAAAAAGCGAGACGCTGTTTTTTTTCTATAACTTCCAATTTTTATTTAATAAATAATTAAACTGAATTTGATACTTATTTATAACAGATTCTTATATACGACCCTGATGACTATCCGGAGTTCACTGTGCTCTACCATTATGCTGTTATTGGTGAAGCTCTAGACATAAAGGTCGTTCCGAAGATATTTCAAAGTGAAGATGACATTCGAAACGTAGCAATTGACAAAAGGGCTTGTATATTTCACGACGAGATTGCTCTCACCCACACGAACAGATACAGTACTGAGATATGTTTGAGCGAGTGTAAAATGAGGATCTACGCGGCGCACTGTGGGTGTGTACCGTACAAATACCCGACAGGTGAGTTTGAAGGTAAATGTATTAATTTTGGGTATTATTTATAAATTCTGATTAGATATGGTGTTATTTCTGAGTGAGGGAGAGTATGTCGAGATATATCTAGTGACATACAGACGATTTAGTGCTAAGAAACTCCGTTCTCCAATTTCCTCCCATATCAGGCACATTGCGTGTTGAGTGGCGAAAAACTTATCGTACTTGGTGGAATATAATCATTATGTTTTATTAAGATTATTACACATACTATATCTAACTGAATGTCACCATTACAATATTACTATCCAAAGTTGGTCATTAACGGATTTAGTGAAAACAAAATAAATAATTATAAATCAATATGAAATTCATAGAATGTTTCATTTGCATTGAATTACTTAAAACACTAATTTTTCATTATTCCAATATCTAGTATTTTTCTCATATTATTTCTTCCATAATATTCTAATGACAACTGTATAAGATGTTATAAAACGGTTTCATAACATTATTGGCCAGGAGGCTGATACAATTTTTCTGCTAAATTCTATTTTGATTACTTCACATATTTTTCATACATATATATTCTTATAAACGAGAATATTGTTCTTTTAAACTTTGTATAAACAAATTTGAAATATAAATCATTAATTTGAGATTCAAAACAGAGACAAAGATACAGGAGCTCATTCTGCAAGAATCCGGAGCAATACGCGAGGCAATTAAGGAACAGATGGCGGTAGTTTGATATAATCAATTTTTTGTATCAACTGACAGACGAATGCCACCTCAGTCTACCTGTTACAATCCGATAAGACATCATTTCCAAGTTTGACACGGGGGCAGTTTTTTCATCTCAACGTGAAAGTAATGTGATTTGATTTCTGGGCGCTAGGTTGCATGCAGCTTACTGGCAGCTATTAGAAGATCATCACTAGCGAGATAAGCTACGTCATCGACGTATTTTGCAACAGTTACGTCTTCGTTTGCTGATTAGTCTGCGTAAATAAAGTGTAGAGCAAAGGGCCAAGAACTAAACTCTGTGCGACACCGGCATTGATTTGTCGCAGCGAAAATCTCTATGTTTGACTTAAAATAGCCTGTCTTCTAGGTAGGATTTGATGATCAAGAAGAGAGTGTAGGAGTTTATATTTGACTTTGAAGAGAGAGTGTGGGAGTTTATCTTTGTCGTTGTGATATATATATTCTTTCAATCTTTCTTTTAAGCAATTCTTACAAATATCTTATTCCATAATTTTGAAAGTACTGGTGTGAGGCTAATAGGACGTTTCATGCGGGCGAGTGGACCGAAAAGTCAAACTCCCTGCGCGGACCAAAACAGTAGGTGTGGGCACACCGTTAGTGGTTTGCTAACCACGCGGCCTATCGGAGCACACTCCGATAGAAAAGCAAATAAAAATCATCATGTCAGTACATAATAAAAAACGATTACCCCAGGAGGGTACCGGTCTCAACGAGGTCAGAGAATCCCTCCGTGCTACGGCACGTTGACCAGTTGATTCTGGAGGGGAAAAAAGTACTGCTGTGATGACAGTGAGGGGTCCGAGAAGGGCGGAAAAGAGAGGCCTGAGATGGATGAAGTAAAGGATTGGGCCTGAGTTGGGCAGTATTGTCGGTGCGTCAGAGAGAAGTGGAGGAGAGATTGTGGTTTGTCGAGGCCAGTAAAGTGTGTGAAGTTGAGAGTTTCTGGCCTTGATGATTCCGCAATCTCGGAGGATGTCGCATCTGCAGTGAGCCGGGTCGGTGGCTGTGCAGTCGCCGACATCAAAGTCGACGAGATTATGCAGCAGAGACTGCAGAGGTGCTTCCGCTGCCATGAGGTTGGCCACATTGCAGCGATGTGCAGCAGCACAGTGAACCGGAGCATCCAGTGCTTCCTGTGTGGTTAGCCTGGGCACAAGCAACACGAGTACTAGAGTAAACCACATTGTCCGATCTGCCAAGTATGGCCACTAAAAAGGGTCGGAGGAGAAAGCGAGCGAGGCCAATGACATCGGCCGACTCCGAAGCCCCAGCCAGGCATGAGGAGGAGCAACACATGGACACGACCAAGTAATGGCCATCCATGTGTTGCAGGGAACATAAACCACTATGCCAGAGCCCGGGACTTATTTATCCAAACACTAGTGCAGTGGTCGATTCAAGTGTCGGTAGTTGTGGAGCCTTATTACGTCCCCGCGGGAGATAACTGGGTCGCAGACAACACCGGGGTAGTGACTATTATCACTCAGGTAGCTGCGGGCTCCCCGGCCTTCTCAAAAGTCGAGAATGGCGCGGGATACGTCGCGGCACTTGCTGCACTTGGAGACTCCCTTAGACCATGTCTACATTCAATACGAGATCTCCACTCAGTCCTCCAAACTCGGGAGAGGGCGGACCCTGGTGGTTACTACGTAATCTTGACATAGGACTGTTGAAGGACGCTGCGATAGTGCAGGCCTGGTTGTCCCAGGGCTAAGCGTCCATGGAAGACGCCGCAGCCTGGGTGCAGAGGGCAATGACGCATATCTGCGGCGCGTCAATTTCCTGCTCTGCCCTCGCCCTCCGCGGCGAGAAGTGTACTGGCGGTCGGGAGAGATCGCTCAATTGCGCAACAACTGCATTGAGACGAGACCCGTGAGCCCGTACACACATTATCGCAGGAGCACGGTATACCGGCAATAGGAGGAGGAGGACCGGCTGTGCCAAGTCTATGTCGAGACGAAGGCAGCGCTGCACAAGGGGATCAGTCGTGCGATAGGGAGATCGTACGACCAGTCAAAGCAGAAATAGACGCAGACCCCTGGGGGAGGCGGAGACCAGGGGATGCGAGGCAAGATTCATCCTTGGGCTCCCCCACTGACGCAGTCATTCCTACCGGACGTTATACAAGGAGTGCTGACGTCGCTATTTCCGCAGCGGGCCAACTTCACTCCACCTAGTATAGCTCGCCCTGCAACGCTGGGAGAAGAGGAGGAAAAGAGTATCGTACCAGAGGTGTTGGATAAAGAGCTCGAAGAGGCGGTGAGGCGATCCAGGGGTAAATAACCACCCTTGGGCTCGACGACCCGGGCACGTAATCACTATGGCCCATTCCATCTTGGGGCCGAGAGTACGAGGGCTATTTACTGCATGTCTGGCTCAGTCCATAATTTCACAGTCGTCGAAGACAGGCAGACTAGTCCTCATCAAAAAGAGGGGGCGTCCGGCGGATTCGGCTTCGGCATATCGGCCAAGTTTGACTTCCGCAGTGAACGCTCCACTATGGATGCCATTCTAAAGGTGAAATCCCTTGCGCAGGAAGCGGTGGCCCGCGGTGAGGGAGTGTTGGCGGTATCTTTAGGCATCGCTAACGCGTTCATCTCCATGCCTTGGTCATGCAAATAACCTTTAATCTTCATATAAACCGTATTCTCGATTCCAATTTCTCCCACGTCACTTATTCGATGTCCCAGAAATGGCAAAGCATTTTTGCTGAAACTTATTCAAATTTGACTTCTACTATTTATATTACATATAACAACTTACTTACGTGGGAGGTATCGCCTTTTTATATGATATTTTAGCTTCACGTTTTTATTGTGTATATTTTATCAATTTCTCAAAATCTTAATAAGAATTTACATTACCGGCGCTATCCCACTGCGCCACGACGGCCTCATTTCGGTTATCGAGTTAATTCTAATGAAATATTTAAATTATTATCAGTTAACCTGATAAATTTCGAAACAAGCTCTATATTTTAACAGAATAGAATAGATAAGGAAAAGAAACTAAAATAGATATAAGAAGGTTTTTGGGGATGCTCAAAATAAAACACAAATTGTTTCTCTGAAAATACAAAGAAACGACATTTAAAGTTCAATAATATCGCCTCCTCTATTATATCTCATTATTTTCTTACAAAATCAAAGTTCAAAATAATCTAAACATTCTCTGTCATTCAACTGACTTTCAGCTACAGATTATACAGCACATTTGGAATAATGAAATGTCATTTCATTACATAGATATATATACATAGATAACAAAACAATTTATAAGAATTATAAGAAAACACAGTTTCACGCTTTATCCCATAGAGCAGAGCATTCATACTTAGTGACCAAATAATACGTTCGTTGCATTGTAACTAATTCGAGACATTGGATGTTCTATGGCAGAGCTGAACGCCTCGTTTGTTTTATAAAAAAAAACTTTGTCTTATCAAAAATTTAACCTATTGTCAAGATACTTCGTTGATTGTTTTCCGTCCAAAATAAAGACAGGTCTATGTAGAACGTAAAAGTTAAAATAATTTAAATATTATCAATTTTACTGAATGGGAGTCGAACATAAAACCGCGGCCCACAATGGTCTTTTACTGTCAGGTTCAGCTGATCAAACCGCACGTGGCGTTTCTAAACATGTCACTTAACATAAAGCTCTCTGCGAATTAATAGATATTTGATAAACACAAATATTCTATTTTACTCCGCGGTCTATCCATTGACATAAAGCGTAGAATTATCCCCGAGGGTAAAGTGAAGTAGTTTTATAATATTTTATCGAGCATTAATATTAGAAATTTAGAATAAGTTAGAAAATATTACAAAACAATCTTACACTACACTCGGGGAAATGATTGTATAAAAATTATTTTTATTTTCTCGCTCTCAATGTTTCACATTCGGCGGAGAGCGGAGTGTGGAGTGTCTTGACATTAGGCATGTCCTTGTTATGCGGGGTAACAGCTTGAAGGAAAAACAATATTAGATTTACTTGTTAACATTCAATGTGCATGAAAACCTACACAAGTATCCGCATTCGGCGTCAGTACATTATTTTTGTAGCATTCACTTATTTTCAACATATCATTAAATTATTTGAAGTGTCTCTCCTTTACTAACCTAATGTATGAAACACTTCCAACCAGGGCCGCAACGTCAGTGAGCTGGCTGCCGTACAAGTGTACTACGCGAAATCCACATGTAATTGCTACAAAAAGATGCTGTTGATTGACTTTAATTATTTTATTGGTAATATTCTTTCTATATTTTGCTTATGAGTAAGATCACGTCAAGTAAGATTTCCTTTTCTACTTGATTATTAAATTGAGGTATAAATATTTTTTTATGATACATTTACTATGAACAATTAATCCCTAGAACAGTTTTAGCCTTAGACATTTTTATGACTTTTAATTAAAAAATATTTTAATAAAATAGTTTAATATTATAATAATTTAATATTTATACCGTTGGTATAGAATAATTATAATAATTACTCTGTTAATTATATTTATTTGTGATCTTAAATACATTGTCATTTTCAATCGTCGATAGTCGAAGTCGATAAAAAAGAATTAATTTCGGTTATTTTCATACATATGGATGAGATTTGAGAATATCACAAACTATTTTAGTTCGTTTGTTAAAAATGTTTATGAACACATGAAACTGTATTCACTATTAAATACAAATCTGATACAATTAATTAAAGATTACAATATATTAATTAGAGCTCCTCATGATATTTCTATCAACTGTCCCAGCTCTTTCTTCTTTATTCCATGTGGCTCCATACTTTGTGTACTCCGTACTTATTGTACTGCTAGATGTGTAAGGAATTTGCTTATTGTTCAGTATGAAAGTTACCGTCACCGTCACCGTCACCATCACCGTCACCGTCACCGTCACCGTCACCGTCACCGTCACCGTCACCGTCACCGTCACCGTCACCGTCACCGTCACCGTCACCGTCACCGTCACCGTCACCGTCACCGTCACCGTCACCGTCACCGTCACCGTCACCGTCACCGTCACCGTCACCGTCACCGTCACCGTCACCGTCACCGTCACCGTCACCGTCACCGTCACCGTCACCGTCACCGTCACCGTCACCGTCACCGTCACCGTCACCGTCACCGTCACCGTCACCGTCTCCGTTACTACCCCTCCGTTACTATCACTGTCAAAACAAGCATTTCTCCGAGTGAATTTGAAAATGATTTTCCACTGCACCACGATGATCTTAAAAACACATACTAATATTTATATATTATAATTTTCAGCAACATACGGCGGTGTATTTTCGCTCAGCTTCGGGGCTTCAATAATAACTGTATACGAAATAATTTATTTGCTTCTAACATATGTAATGAGACTCTTTTGGAAATCTTTAGAGAATAAACGAAATAAATTGAGTGTGCATTATATTGTGTTCTTTTTATATTCCCAACGTTTTTATAATAGTACGTAGGTATTTAGAGGTATTTCTGGCTATAATGGTGTAGCGGAATAGCGTCTGGATGTAAAAGCGATTGGTTTTACGGTCGATTTTCACTTAGAGGAATTGTATTTGAATATGTTTCACTTCTGAAGGAAAGATAAAGCACGGCGTTGAGTTTCGTCACTTAGCTCATAAAGTATTGGATTCCTGGCGTTTTTTCTAAATACCCTGCTATGTGTAATAAAGCGTGGACTTACTGACTTTATATATTTCTTTATTGTCAGACACATTTTGTTACTATAAAATATATTTTATGCTATCTTTAATATAGGAGTTAATAAATAAGGCATAGTTATGTACTTCAAGCTGAGATATACTTTTCTTGTCAACAATGTTTGTGACTTCCAAAAAGTTTCGTTTTCTAAAGAAAAGCAAGTTCACGATATAATTTTTATTTGTATATATTTAGAATTTTCATCACGCTTTCTTTCCCATAGCAGAGTAGTTAAGGGCAACTTAGGGTCAAGACACACTGCTGATTGCTTTCCGCCCGAAATCGACATTGCATGAGTGGTGCACTCGGCGCCGCGCTTTGTAGAGCAATACCAGAGTGGAGAAATGAACATTAATTACAAATCATTCCCCCGAGTGTGAATGTAACTCCCAAACAATCGTGTTTAGTCACACATTGTCCCACTGCGCCACCATGGCCTATTTTACACTACGTAGATATAAGTGTCCCAGAGACGTATAAATGATTTTGATTTGAAACGATTATATGATATTATGTTAAAAATTAATTAATCGCCCGATCGCTAAAAGGCAATGCCTTTGTAATCAGCAAGTACACATTTTTTGTTCTGTTAAAAGTGAATGTATCTAACAAACGTATGAAAGTAGGGAACGAATGTCTTAAATAGCACACTTAGAAACATATACACACACAGATATATATATATCTCTTTGTAATTTACTGTACTTTCCTTCGTTTGTTAGATACATTCACTTTTAACAGAACAAACAATGTTCTTCAATTTAAACATCGTATAATCGTTTCAAATATATATATATATATATATATATATATATATATATATATATATATAACAACCAATCCATTCAAAAGTATTTGACCATCACATATCTTAGAAGGATCTAAATTGTGGTGTATTCAAATAAAACCAACTTAAAACGTAAAGGGTTGATTCACAATTTATGGCGTGAAACTTTCGTGATACTATTAATAGATAGTCTGTTTTTACTTTGCTCATGGATTGTTATGGACTACTCACAAATGCGACTACATAATCAGCTATTTGATTATAAATGACTTTTTTTATCTCTACGCTTTTATTCAGCATAGCAGGGGGAGGGGGGGGGTGTTATACTCGAGTGGAAAAATAAAAAAACAATCAGTATTTACCCGGGTGGGAATCGAACCCACAATCTATCGCATTTACAGTCAGTCCTATCCTACTGCTCCACGACGGGCCAGTTATTCCTTATCGTAAGGAATATTTAGAGATTATTTCTTAGAGTGAGCATAAACCTAATACATTTGTACTTACGCTACGCTAGTAACGCTTACTTTCATTAACCACTAGCTGTGCTTGACATCTCTGGATGTTTATTTTATAATTCTAAAACAGAGACATTTCCAAGTGTATTTGTACACATATAGTCCGCGACGCCGCGCCGCCGATGTCCTCCGAGCGTCCATCGCCGAAGAGCACGACTTATTGCGCGTCTTGTGTTTTTGTTATAGTTTTATTTTATTTTAATTTAATTTCTATGATATAATGTTTTATTATGATCACAATAGTTTATGATATTAGTATAGTATTATGATACTAATAGTTATTACTCAATATAATCGTCAAAGTAACCTACATGTATGTTGTATATAATTGTATTTTTTTAGCTTTTATCCCGCAAAGTAGAGAGAAAGTACCTAGTGTTAAGACACTCTCACTTCGCTTTCCACCGAATTCAAGACATTGAGTGGTGGAACTGAACGCCGCACTTTGTCTCTACCAGAGCGAGGAAGTGAAAATAATTTAAATATAATCACTCCCCCGAGTGGGGATCGAACTGACAACCGATCCTCAGTATATCATACTCATAGTATTAATAGTGTTTATAGAATTAGTTATATTTAAAATAGTAATTTGTTGATTATTGTACATTTTGTAATTCCTTATTGCTGACTATCATTTTATCTAATAGAAGAATATGTTCAAACATTTCGGATATGTATAGGAATTAATAATTTGGGTTCTAATGCGTAAAATATACCAAATTGTCGTCTGCTGTAAAGAATTTTCTTTAGAAAACATTTTTAACACAATTTATACGTGTTTTAAAAATGTTTTCTAATCCTAAGTGTGGCATAACACTTTAAAAATAGTAAAGCGTTTCCTTTATTTGTGTACATTTAATATTAAAATAATCAATTGTGTTATGTGTCGTTAAATAGAAAATTTTGTAAACTTGCAATTGACATAAGATAAATGTACGTACGATTCATAGTTTTAAGTTATTGTTAAAAAAACAGTTGCTTTATAGTAAATATAGTAAACAAAATAATGACATTTCGGTACAGTGGCTTGCGGTGTAGCTTATGACATGTCCTCGGCCGGTTGTCGATGTTCGATATGCTCAATAACATGAATGGTCTTATAAACGGAAGAAAAATTTAAATAAAAAAAATATAAAAAATATAAAGAAATATAGGAAGAAAAATAGGAATATATTTAAGAAGCCACAAGCCATCTATTGTCGTATTAGCATATCGTGTTTCATTCGGCGACTCCCGCGTACATTCGAACCCATATCGTACAGGACGTCGGCGGCTTGCTTAGTGTATTCGAGGTCCACCCGTTTGGTAAACATATATAAAGCTTACAAACAAACATATTAGTATATATACATAAATAGTGATCATAGGATTGAAATAAAATTGAAATATCTGTATGTAAGAGTAAAATAACCAGTTTTTACCAAATGTTTACATACATATATACACGATATTGTATACGTATCTACGTGAGCAAATTGCGTGTTGAGTGGCGGAACTCACTCAACTTATCTTACCAAAACTCTCATAGGAATGATTGTAACGAAAATAATTTCATTGAGTGGAAATGGGACCCACGACCAATCGCATTTACAGTCAGACGCATTTGCACTGCGCCACGATGACCTCTACAATTTAAAATGAAAATTGTCGAATTACTTCTTAAGAAAGTTGTCATAGGATTTCCTTCCTAATATTACAAAGAGGAAATGTAATTTAATCTGAGATTAATTAATCTATTGAACATAAATAACTGCTATGAACAGATTAAAGACCGTTTTCACTTTCAATTGAATGAATCCCCAACTGCCAATATTCCATTCAAAATGATAATTTAGTACAATTTGAGATGTATGGGAAAACGCTTTCAAGTAAAAATGGGAATGATAATACGATTAGGAAGTTCTAGTTGTAGAACAAAGCAGTTATACTTTATCATAGGAAGGTCAGAGACAACTTAGAGTACAAACACTTTGTTGACTGCTCCTTTGTTGACTTCCTCACGAAAAGGAGGTATTACGTGTTAAAAGGCGAATTTCACACTGTGCTTCGCCTTACCTGCGCTGGGAAATAAAAATTATTTTGAATATATTCATTCCCCCGTTCGGGAATTAAACACAAAACCAAACGAGTTTCCATTCAGACAGCGTCCCACTGCGCCCCGATGGACTCAAAATAGATTAAAAAGTATTGATTTTAATTTCATACTTACACTATCGGTATGATCATGTATGTGTCAATCTATTCTACTCAGTGTAAGAAAAGAGAAATGAAGAAATAAAGTCTAGAGTTACACGTTTTCTATTTTCAACCTGAGTTTGAGACGTTATATTACGTGTTAAGAGGCGGAACTGAACACCACACTTTGTCTTATCAAAACAGAGAATTGAAAATAGTTTCAATATAAACATTCCCCCGTATTCATGTGTGTGTGTGTGTCGCCAGTCGTGTCGTCTCGCTGGTCCAGAATCTTATTTATTACAAAGAAAAATACATACATAAGATAAAAAAATGCGAAAAACAAACGTTCTTACAATCTTCCGCATTTCTGTACTAGAAGTTACTTTAATTTCAGATGACACATATAATGAGTGCTTAATATGTTTCTTAGAACTAAAGTTCAAAGCTATTTCTACCTCATTACGATGTTACTGACACAACTTATATATATTTTTAAATAAAACCTAATTACTTATTATAATATAATAGAGTTACTTAAGATGATTATTTCATAAATAATTATTTAAATCATCCCACTTCATGTCGTATCTCATAACAGATGCTAAATAATACTTTTTCAATGTTCCAAGAACAAAGCCTTGAAGTCTTGATATTCACAACAATGGGAGAGCAAGGAAATGTTTTTAATGATGTATTAAACCCACACTATGCTAATGATGCTACATGTAACGTTCATCTCCCCCCCGTAATTGAATATATCATATATATAAATACTATATAATTATAAAACATACCTTGGCTCATGATACGACTCGCGGTTAGGACCCAATATCGTTATGTTTGCAATAACTCAAGAACTTTTAGAGATTCAGAGGCAACAGTGTCAAGAAATATTAATAACTACCTATTATCTTAAAAAGGATATAAAACTTTCAGAAAACATTATAGTAAGAGATTTTAGTACGTTAGATATTCCGTTGTAACCACCTCCAGCTTTTCCAAGAAAAGCCGAAGATGCGTCTTATTTAACCCTCTGTTATAAGTATCCTTTGCTGATAGTCATAGCAGAAGGGAAAATAGCTTAATGGCCCCACCCCGCCATATGCCGTGAATTCCGACCGATCGGCGGACCCGACCGACCTCAGAGTGAACCCTCCGAGACGCAACGGAACTTCGAACGTATATGTTACTTACAATGCCTTTGCAAACGAACAATTATTAGTTATTTGTTCCGTACATATCTCGATACTTAAAATTACTTATGGTATTTCTTTACGTACTTTTTACGTTAAAAATATATATTAAAAATATGTTATAAATATATATTTAAATTGGTTTGTGAGACCATTATATATTGTAGATTGGTTCTTTAGACCGATGTATGTCGTTGATTGGTTTGTGAGACCATTATATGTCGTAGATTGGTTCTTTAGACCATTATATGTCGTAGGTTGGTTCCTTAGACCATTATGAGTCGTAGATTGGTTCTTTAGACCATTATATATCGTAGATTGGTTCTTTAGACCATTGTATGTCGTTGATTGGTTTGTGAGACCATTATATGTCGTAGATTGGTTCTTCAGACCATTATATGTCGTAGATTGGTTCTTTAGACCATTTTATGTCGTAGATTGGTTCTTTAGACCATTATATGTCGTACATTGGTTGTTTAGACCATTATATGTCGTAGGTTGGTTCCTTAGACCATTATGAGTCGTAGATTGGTTCTTTAGACCATTATATATCGTAGATTGGTTCTTTAGACCATTATATATCGTAGATTGGTTCTTTAGACCATTGTATATCGCAGATTGGTTTGTGAGACCAATATAAGCCGTGGATTGGTTTGTGAGACCAATACATGATGATGATACGTCGATTGGCCTGCCAGACCAATATTACTTTCCGGTTCGCATATCAGTTCAGACGCACAACCGCTAGACGGCCGATTGTTTTATATTAACGCACAGCACATACGTAGCAGTCGTTTGTCATAACCAACAATTGAACTCGGTTATGCGTTCTACCACCAAACAAGGCGCTAGACAAACAGTTGAACACCATTACGTACTACAGCATTTCGTGACATAATAGTATAGCTCTCCCCGTAAGGAGGCAACTAAAACATACTTCGAAACGCACGAGACATAATAGCGTCACATAACCATTCATCCTACATCAGGGGTGTAAAACAACATAGAAACGGTTGAATCTATGTCCGTCGCCGTACAGGTATCGCATGTACAACGCAAGACAGCATCAGAGAAGATACAAGTCGCGCCACCGTCATCAGTTATCAGTAAGCTATGAAGCTCACCAAACCCCGACAGTCGCATGTCACAAGCAATATCAACATCCAACGCCATACAAGCATCGCTTACGCAACGCGAGACAGCAGCAGACTCGATACCACTAACCAACATCGCCATAGAAGCTCACCAAAATCAACCATAGCAGCCTCAGTTACGCCCGGAAACGTTGGGTTGCGCCATCGACATCAGTTATCAGTAAACGGTAACGCTCACCGAACCCCGACAGTCGCGTAACGCGAGTACATGACGGATCTCCTATATGTTTAAGAATATTATATAAATATAAACATAAAATGCTTATTTCGTTCAATACATGATATTATATTAATTATGATTTATTAGTTATTGTTTGCAGAGCTTAGTATAATATTAAAAATATTTTATAATACTCAGTAAATGCATATAATAATATGTTCACACAACACTATTCAAAGATGGCGGCAGACGCTTTGGTATATTTATATTACAAATTTCATATATCTCTTAGAATGTACATTCTAAACATTTAATATCGTTAATATAATTATTTTACTATATTAATAATAATATTATATTCATTTATTGGCACTTTTATATTAATAATGGAAAAAGAACTTACCAACAAATTCTTCTTATAGAAATGAAAATCTTACCGACCACCAATACCATAAAAACTATAATAATCATATTCCTATATATTTCCGATATTAAATATTGTTATTATATTCACTTTCAATGTGTTATATTTCTATGATTCCAAATTAAATATTAACAATATTCTCAAGCGTCCTTTTCCGTACATGACGCTCCCGCCAATCCTCCATCTTTTTTTTTTCCAAAATCCATTGTATCATTCTAGACTGCCAGTAATTCATTCAGCCAAAATTATATTTAATAAAAATAAAATTATTAATTATGTTATTACTACCTACCTATAAATACTATATAAAATAATATTAATTGTTATTATTAAATTATTTGTACATTTATATATAGTACGTATCGTTACATACACTCCTACGTCTTTGTACGTCACATTGGTATACGGTTATCTGTATACTAGCTGTGCCCGCGACTTCGTGCACCAGCAACTTAACATCTTTGGATCTCTTTATTATATAAGTATTAACTAAAAATAGTAGCCTAAGTAAGATACGGTGGCCTAAGTAAAAAGCGTAAGTAAAATGTGTTAAAAAAAACAGATATTTCTATTTTATTCATATAAAATGTTTATAATGAAGAGAAATGAAATTGCCTTTATTTTGTAAAATATGCAAACAAATTAGTTTTCTTAAATATATACGAGTATATTAATATTACAAAGCGTTTAGAAAGTTTGTCTGTTTGTTTATTTCAACGCGTCAATTTTTGAAAATCTTTTTAGATTATGATTGGCAAGTTACTGAGGAAGAGGAGGCTGTGGTTGCGCTCTGCAAAGTAAGAGCAGAGTGTGCGTGAAAATGTTTGCAAAAAAGTTGAAAATATATATTTTGTTTTGAAATGCAGAAGTTATGCTGTCAAGGTTAACAAAGAAGAGAAAAAGCTATTCATTTCGTTCCTATAGAAATGTCACATTTTAACTAACAGTACAAAGTGCTTATATGACTTTACATTCAAAGGCACCGCCTTCATATTGGAGAGTTTCAAATGACTCGTATGATTTATATTTCGTAGTTTTACAAAGATTAAAGGAAAACACTGTTTCTCACTTTCCTACTTTATTTTTTTATTTCATTTCTTCATATTTTTTTTTGAATGGATGTAAGTATAATATGTATAGCTTTAAAACGACTTGAGTGTTAAGACGCTTTGTTAATCGCTTTCTGCCGGAAATCGAGACATTGTATGTTAAGTGGTGAAATCAACGCCGCGCTATGTCTTACCAAAACGGAGAAATAAATTTATAATTGTAATCATTTCCCCGAGAGTAATCGAACCCACAACCAATTTCGTTTATTGTCATACGCAATACCACTGCGCTACGATGGCCATACTTATGCATACTGCTTAGGAAGTATATTTGTAGGAACATGTTATTTATTATTTATTTAATTTTAAGTTTACGTTTTTCCAACGCCTTAAGGTCGCATTTCACTAAACACTTACGGTTTTATCAATAAAACCTGTTGAGAACGTTTTCTCTTGGATTCTTCTATTCTTTACTCATTTTTACATAAGAACCTAATGGGGAGAAAATAAAAATTAGCAGTACTTCTTTAATTCAACAGGTAATGTCAATATATGCCTTATCAATATATGGTAAGATTTAAACTGCCAACAATCCAAGTGAGTCCAAACTGAGGCACTTTAGTTTCAAAAACAATAATTTCAAAGTACTTTATTATTCAAATATAGTTTAGCTACAACACTTGAAGTGTTTCCAAAGTATCATTGAGGATTATACTGTTTTGTTCATACAACGATTGTTTGAAAATATTTTCAATATCGTTTTTTTATATACAATTGTTCGAAAACTAAGGTAAGATTAATTTACAAAACAGCTTTAAACCTTGCCCGTATTGATTAATAGAGGAATCTAACGTTCAGACACTCTGTTTACTGTTTCTCGAATTCTAGACATTGCACGTTTAGTTGCGAAATTCAACGCCGCACTTTATCCTACTGTCACATAGAAAACAATGTAATTTAAGTAGAGTCATTTCCACGAGTATATAGTGATCCCACAATCAATTAATTTGTCATAAAACATGAAGCAAAAAACACGTGTTTCTTTGGATTCTGTAGAAAGAAAAAACGGATAGATCTATTATTGATTGTTTGTGAGTTTATTTTTATTTTTTTTTAGCGTTACGCTTTTAGTCCCGCACAGCAAGGTGACAGAAAGTACCTAATAAGATACTCCGTACTTCACTTTCCACCGAGTTCGAGACATTGCGTGTTGAGTGGTGGAGCTCAACACTGCACTGTCTCTTTTTAAAGCAAGGAAATGAAAATAATTTAAATATAATCTCTTCTCCAAATAGGGATCGAACCCATTACCGACCGCGTTTACAGTAACACGCTGTCACACGTCCAACCTCGTTATAAAATAAAATCTATACACTTTATTATTTAAATAATAGCAAATTTTCTTACAAATATGTAAACATTTTATATCTTAACGTCATCAATATTACTTTATAATATTACATTACTCTATAATATTTACCTGTAATTTAATTATTTTGAAACAAAAATCACGAAACCAATTGACTTCAAATTATAACTAAATTTAATATGTAACGTTGCAAAACCTAAAATAGGTTTTTTTACTGTATTTTGAATTTGCCGTATAATATTAACAGGGATTAACATAGTCCATTACATACATTTAGTAACTACTCGTGTTAATTCCTGTATCATGTATGTGTAGCTCTGTATGAGTGTTAAAAGACCCTGTCGTGGTGCTGAGTTAGTCTGACTATAAAGTCGTGGGTTGTGAGTTCGAATCCCACTCGTGGGAATGTAAGATTTTTTTAGCATGTTCAGTTCAAATAACACGACAATTGAGAGTGGAGTGTCTATGCACTAACTAGTACCGTTCTTCATTTTTTTTCTCCTGACTTCGAAACATTACGTGTTGAGTGGCGGAACTCAACACCGTTCTTCGTCCATCCCAATTTGAATAGTTTTATCACCTTCACGCTTTTATTCCACATAGCTGGGTAGACAGAAAGTATTTAGTGTCAAGACACTCCGTACTCCGCTAAATGAATGAGGCCGGTCGTGGAGCAGTGGGACAGCGTCTGACTGTAAACATGATCGGTCGTGGGTTTGATGCCTACTCAAGGGAGTGATTACATTTAAATTATTTTACTTCCTCGCTCTGGTAAAAGACAAAGTGCGGAGTTAAGTCCCACCACGCAATGTTCAACACACAATGTCTCGAATTCGGTGGAAAGCGAAGTACGGAATCAATATAATATGAAAAGCTTAAATTGAGTCTCAATTAGTATTTCAATAAATTTAAAGACATTCACTTAATACTTTTTCTATAAAAAATTCAACAAATGTATTCGTAATTACATTCTCTCAGCCAACAACTTGTCTTCAATCTTCAAACCCACTAAGCTAATGACTATTGACAAGTACTTCAACAATAAAACTCAGTTATAATGAAAGCGCTTGTTCGTATTGGTCTACGACTATGTTATTAAATCACTGTCCCAAAGAAAGGCAATACATTATTATGATACTTTGAAGTGTTACTCACAAAATTATGGTGCAATATTCTTTTAGCTTCACTCTTTATTTCTACGAAATAATTAGTGTTAAGTTTGTGGAACTCAACACCCAGCTTTGTCTACAGTGTGTACCGCATACCCGATAATCGAAACTAACAACAATCGTTTTTATAGTTAGATGTTGTCTCACAACACCACAAGGGTCTCAAAAATATAAAAGAAATACTTCAAAAATTTATAAAATTTGGATATAAGTGGACTCGAATCCGTGCCTCTTGGTAACCATCCAAGTATTCTTGGTTGTGCAATTGTATATTATGCTTAAAATAATTCAATATAATTCAAAAATATATAAGATACACAGAATGGCAGCGAAAAGCGAGAACATTATGTGAAAAATGAAGAAGAAAGTGCTCAAGTAGTTTCGGCACGTCGAGAGGATGAGTGATGAGAGAGTGGTAAGAAAGATATATAAAACAAAGGTAAGTGGCAAGAGAGGTAAAGGTCCTCCCCTCGGTTAACCATCAAAAATACAGTAGTGATGATGCTGGAAGGTCACGTAAAAACACGAGGACTCCCCGGATAGCATGAAGAGACCGTAGATAGTGTCAAGATACCGTAGCGTTCCGCGCTTCATTCTCACTGATTTCCCCGCTTGGAATCAAAAACAATTCTATTAAAAAATAATCCAGTATTATAAAATATATTTACGTAAATTGATATTTTACTTTTAATATGCTCAGTATTGTTGCTTGATAACAACGTCAATATTGAAGAGACGAATTGAATATTTATTTTTTCAATTATTTTGTAGCCAGCGAGACAACGTCTATCTGTAAACGCGGTGATTGCGAGTTTAGTTATCAGCTGGAAGAAAATAAAGCGCGCTACGTTACGCCATTCAACACACAATATCTTGAATTCGGAGGAAAAATTGAGTACGAAGTGGTTTTACACTAACACGTCACAAATTTACGTCGAACTGAAGACACTACGTATTGAATGGTGGAACTCAACACGAGTCTTACCCGAGCTAAGATATGAAAATAATTTGTGGTGGGACAGTGGGACAGCATCTGTCTATAAACGCAATCCGTTGGGGATTGGATTCCCACTTGGGGGGATAATAATTATTTATATTTGAAGATCTATTTAGATTATTTTATATGATATATATATATATATATATATATATATATATATATATATATATATATATATATATATATATATATATATATATATATATATATATATATATATATATTTGCGCGGCGACAAAACGCGGCGTTCAGTTTATCATTCACCACACTGTGGTTCGATTTCGGGTAAAAAACAGTCAAATGAATTTCTAGACACTAGGTTGTCTCTAACCACCCTATTATTCACGATAATGTGCGAAGCTGAATATATTTAAATTTCATATTTACAGAAAAACAATGGTTCGTAGTATTAAATCACTGTCCCAAAGAAAGGCAATACATTATTATGATACTTTGAAGTGTTACTCACAAAATTATGGTGCAATATTCTTTTAGCTTCACTCTTTATTTCTACGAAATAATTAGTGTTAAGTTTGTGGAACTCAACACCCAGCTTTGTCTACAGTGTGTACCGCATACCCGATAATCGAAACTAACAACAATCGTTTTTATAGTTAGATGTTGTCTCACAACACCACAAGGGTCTCAAAAATATAAAAGAAATACTTCAAAAATTTATAAAATTTGGATATAAGTGGACTCGAATCCGTGCCTCTTGGTAACCATCCAAGTATTCTTGGTTGTGCAATTGTATATTATGCTTAAAATAATTCAATATAATTCAAAAATATATAAGATACACAGAATGGCAGCGAAAAGCGAGAACATTATGTGAAAAATGAAGAAGAAAGTGCTCAAGTAGTTTCGGCACGTCGAGAGGATGAGTGATGAGAGAGTGGTAAGAAAGATATATAAAACAAAGGTAAGTGGCAAGAGAGGTAAAGGTCCTCCCCTCGGTTAACCATCAAAAATACAGTAGTGATGATGCTGGAAGGTCACGTAAAAACACGAGGACTCCCCGGATAGCATGAAGAGACCGTAGATAGTGTCAAGATACCGTAGCGTTCCGCGCTTCATTCTCACTGATTTCCCCGCTTGGAATCAAAAACAATTCTATTAAAAAATAATCCAGTATTATAAAATATATTTACGTAAATTGATATTTTACTTTTAATATGCTCAGTATTGTTGCTTGATAACAACGTCAATATTGAAGAGACGAATTGAATATTTATTTTTTCAATTATTTTGTAGCCAGCGAGACAACGTCTATCTGTAAACGCGGTGATTGCGAGTTTAGTTATCAGCTGGAAGAAAATAAAGCGCGCTACGTTACGCCATTCAACACACAATATCTTGAATTCGGAGGAAAAATTGAGTACGAAGTGGTTTTACACTAACACGTCACAAATTTACGTCGAACTGAAGACACTACGTATTGAATGGTGGAACTCAACACGAGTCTTACCCGAGCTAAGATATGAAAATAATTTGTGGTGGGACAGTGGGACAGCATCTGTCTATAAACGCAATCCGTTGGGGATTGGATTCCCACTTGGGGGATAATAATTATTTATATTTGAAGATCTATTTAGATTATTTTATATGATATATATATATATATATATATATATATATATATATATATATATATATATATATATATTTGCGCGGCGACAAAACGCGGCGTTCAGTTTATCATTCACCACACTGTGGTTCGATTTCGGGTAAAAAACAGTCAAATGAATTTCTAGACACTAGGTTGTCTCTAACCACCCTATTATTCACGATAATGTGCGAAGCTGAATATATTTAAATTTCATATTTACAGAAAAACAATGGTTCGTAGGAACATATACGAAAAATTACGTAGAAAAATCAAACAATTCTGGAAGCACTGCACCCTACACGGTGTTTACTATTTGTACAGTAACTCTAGTTGGTGGACACATATGACTTGGTGTGCGGTAATTGTGTCCAGTATAAGTTTGTGCGCGTACCTGAGCCACATGATATGGAGGAAGTTTGTAGATTACCCGACTTTTACTGTTGTAAGTCAATTGTATTATACTAAAAATATTCCATTGCTTGCGATACTGTGACGTCTATATTGAAAATATATTTCTTTTTATGTTATTATTAAATAATAGAATAAATAATTAATATGAAATATGTTCGAGACAAAGTTAAAATATTTAAAAAGTATTTAATTTAAGAAAATTAATTATAACTATAAAGTGTAGTTTTTTTCATAAATAGATCGTTGAATAAATCGAAACCACTCTACATGTGTAGTACTATCACTTCAGTCGACCAGTAAGGTCGATTGAAGTAACAGTAGTACTATACTGGTATTCTGTTACGGTTTTGAAGTATCTCTACCACATAGATTCACTATATGTATCATCACATATACATATATTAATATTCTTATTAGAATTTCATTGCATAAGATCATTCAGTATAAGATCGTGCTAATATTCACCATAAAGTCATATATCATATTTATTATTATATACATGTTATATCCGGTACGAGTCTTTCATGTTAGTACATAAGGAGGTTGACTCGACCGCCGCATGCTCCCTTCCTATATATGCCACGCAACTGTTCTGACATTCAGGACGGTGTAACCTAAAATCACTTTAAACATTAAGTCAAAAACTCTATGAAAGACGACTCGGCCCGACGACATCGCCGACGTCGACGATCTCGGCCACCCTATTTACATGCGCAACTGCAACTTCTTTTATTACACGAACGCAATCTGTTCATTACATATTATATGAAATATTTAACAATTTTAATATATTCTATTATTATATGTTTAATAGACATATGTGATTTAAATATTAAATCATATTTATATTTCAATATATACATAAGTACATACCGTTATACTATACCTGTAACTTCGTGTACGTGGAATTTGACATCTTTATAATTTTAAAACAAGTATTGAGTTACACCTTATGACATCAGCTATTTGCCAGTGAAAGTCTTGTCATAATCGTTACAGACGTTAGAGAGATTAGCCGGAACCAACAGATAAACAAAAATTATAATAAATATGATTGTGGTATATGCACTATGTAAACATATATGGGGTTTCCCAATAAGAACGATATGTTTTGAAATTGAAATAAAACATGTAATATATGTTTGAATTTCGTGCTCAATGGCTATGACTATATATGCTATTTATGATTTAAATAAAATATCGTTCAAATGACCGCCACTACTTTTTTGCACTGGTGAATACGATCAGTCCAATTTCGATGACTCGGTGCAGCATTTCGGCTGGTATGGCCGCTATAGTCGCTCGAATGTTGCGTTCAATGTCTTGAATCGTAGCTGGTTTATTGGCATACACTTGAAATTTAACATACCCCCACAAAAAATAGTCCAAGGATGTTAAATCGCATGATCTTGGTGGCCAATTGTGAGGACCGTTGCGAGAAATAACCGACTCACCAAACTTATCACGCAATAAATCCATTGTGACGGTCGCAGTGTGGCGTGTTGCACCATCTTGTTGAAAATAAATGTCATCCGTATTGATTTCATACAGTTCAGGAAAAAAAATAGTTCATCATGTCACGATAACGGTCGCCATTGAAAGTAACAGTACGGCCTATGTCGGTTTTAAAAATTACGGGCCAATGATTCCACCGTACCATAATCCGCACCAAACAGTTAATTTTTCAGGATGTAATGGTGTTTTATGAACCACTCTTGGATTGGACTCACTCCAGTAACGACAATTCTGTTTGTTCACATAACCATTGAGCCAAAAGTGAGCTTCATCTGAAAAGATGATTTTCCTATGAAATTCGGTGTTCGTTTCCATCATTTCAAGCGCCCAATCAGCAAATTCACGACGTAATCGATGGTCTGCTGGCTTTAGTTCTTGTGCCAACATAATATTGTATGGATGTAGGCCAAGATCCATACGTAAAATTTCGCCAAGTTGTCATTCTGGATAAGCCCAATTCTTGCGCACGTCGTGGAACGGAAACATTTTGATTTTCTTCGACACTGGCTGATACGGCGGCAATATTTTCTTCTCTACGGCCTGTCCGTTGTCGTATTGGTAGTCTACTATCGTGCAAAGAATATTCACCTTCCAGTTTTTGGATTATGCCACGTATAGGGAACTCAGATAGTGCATCATGACGACCATATTTAGCACGAAATGCTCTTTGAGTAGAGACAATACTTCTCGAATTCTGATAGAAATTTTAGACAATTTCCAAACGTTGAAGTAACGTAAACTTGTTTATGATTAAATGGCAAAACATTTCTAAATCCAAAAAAACACAAATGTCAAATGTTACACAACCAAAATGGCGGTTGTGAGCTATCAAAATCCTATCATCCCCATTTGGGAAACACGTTATATGCATTTAGTTAAAAGCTGTTATTTTTATATTGCAAACATACGAAACAATTTTATTTATTTACATGGATGAATAAATAATATTTTTTTAGTAAACATAGGTTTGAACCTTTTACTTTTCATATATTTTTAGATTTCTTTACTTAAACTTACAAGTCTGTTATTGCAGGTAGAGTCTACCCACTACCCCGTCGACCGTATTGCATTCCCTGCGGTAAGCGTGTGTGACCCGGAGTCTATTTACGGACCAAGCACGGGCAACACTACGCAAATACTGTAAGTTTGCTTTTAAATATTATGTTTTAAATTTCAAGAGGTCATCGAGGCGCAGGCAACCTGTCTGTAACGCATTTGGTTGTGGGTTCGATACCCGTTTGAAGAATGAACTTAATTTCTCCGCTCTTATTTTAAACAAATAAATCTTTTTAATATAGCTTTTTATTTAATTGAAATTAAATGTACTTAAATTAAATAAGCAGAACTGATTTCACATCAAAGTCTAAATCGCTCATTATACTTGATTAATATTTGTTAGAGCCTCAAGATATTCATTTGCTCCCCTGTATGCGGATACCGTAATGTCACTCAAATGTTTACACTCTATATACTGTGTAAGTTAGCAAAAAAATTATTACACCTACTAAGAGAATCAATTGATATTGATTGATAAAAGTATAATATATTTAAATATAGTTACTAATAAAATACTACTTACTAATAAAAATTAATATAGTTACCAACTTTATAAATTTGGAAAAAATGTTTTAAATATTTCTGTCACTGACGGCAAACGGGAACATGGATGTTTCTTTTATATATATTTTAGTCTGGAAAAGGTGTAAAGAAAAAAATGCAGGTAAGAATAAAAAAATAAATATTTTCAGGAAGTTACGTGGATATACTGGTGATGACATAGCAAGGTTCTATTCGAGTTTCACCGATGTTAAGAACAAAGAGTACGCGCCAGATGTTATTGTAAAGAAAATGCATGTAACTCTAAGAGATATGGGCTACAGATATGAAGATTTGTTAAACATGGTCTGTATTTACATACTACAGCTTCAAGCTTTACCGCCAAGTAGGGTTGTCACAGAGAAACAAGAGTCAAGATACTCAGTTCACTGTCTGTTTTAGTGTCCAAAATCTAGACATTGCGTGTCAAAGATTTCGTAGCGCTTTGTATCACGAAAACCTAGACATGGAATTTAAGTTAATTTCAATATACAATCGATTGATTATAATTATCAAGGTCATCCCCAAGTGAGGGATCACTACACTCAACTCAACTAATGTAAAAGATATTCACAAATAAAATGCAAGCGTTTTTTTACTTTTTATCATTAAATATTATATATAATTAGTGGTCATATTTTTATCGTAGACTTTATTCTTTAAAAAGTAAGCTCAAGTTTCCTTCCCGCTCTCATAAGAATACCGAGGAACTCTGCTACTGCCCAAGTCCCTAATAAATTTGTTTTGTATACAGATGTCTATATATTAAATATTTTATATGTATACCATTCAAGCTAAAGAAACCATGTGAAGTTTTAATAAAAGAATGTCTATGGAGGTTGAGCCCCACAGATTGCTCTTCAATATTCCGAAGCGTCTTTACAATCGTTGGATATTGTTGTCAGTTCGATATTGATTATCTGAGGTAAATCATGACGAGTGTTATTGGTTTTTCTTACTACTTGAAAGTAGAAAGAGAGAGAAAACAACACGTTTCTTAGTAGCGCGTATGCTACCTTGTCTCGGTGAGTGTGTCTAACCTAACACCGCGCTTTGTTCTTTAATCCTGGATTTTACCCATGTATTTTCTAAATACAATAACACTAACCTACACTAAGATCAAGTCCATAATCATTGCGTTTATAGTCACACGATGTCCCATTGCGCCATGATTATCATTCTAATATTTATATCGAAAGAAAAGCTCTTTATGTTTTTATTTTTAATTTCAAAAGAAAACAAAGAAACAAATAAATGAAAGCGATATTACTTGAATATTGCTTCCATGTGTGTTTCCTTAGATCACTTCATTTGTGACTGTCACGTAGTGTCACGTGTTAATAACAAACACATAAACATTTGCTCTTGTATTTAAAACTTTTTTATTTTTCTATTACTAGTGAATGCCCGCAACTTTGTTTGCGTAGACTTGATCCTTGCTATACTTTTGTCGAACAAAATATTTAAATTGATGTAACATCCGTACTGATTGACCAAATTTTATAAAATAGTGAAAACTGCATTCAAATCGGCTAAGCCGCTTCTGAGATTAGCTTGCACAAACGCGCAGACAAACAGATAAAACATTTAAACAATAACTATCTCATATATCTCCCATGAACATGCAGTAATGAACTGAATTTTTATTATATGTATAGATTTTTAATAATATCATATTTTTAGCTTCACACTCTTATCCCTATTATATTTATTTACCAGGACAGGCAGGAAGTACGTAGTGCTAAGACAATCCGTACTCAGCTTTCTGCCGAACTTGAGACAATGTGTGTTGAGTGCCGTAACTCAACGCTGCAATTTATCTTGCTATAGCGAGAAAATAAAATGGTGATTCTGTGTAGAGTGTAAGGAACACTAAGAGAGGATTTCCCAAAGTTCCTGTGAGAACAAGATTTATAGGCGTAATGTTTTATTAGCTTTTTTTTTTTTTTTCTGTCTTTGAGTTACATGCTGTTGACCTTAATGGTCTTTACAGCGACACCGGGAGGGGGAGGGAAGAGGGTACTCTAGCCCTGCGAAGTATTAGCAAGCACTGACGTGTCTGCTTGAGAGGAAGCCGACGACCGCAAGGGCGCCCCCTGCGGGGCTCGAACCTCGGCTTGCGGTCGGCGAGCGGGCAGGGGATTTTTCCCTACTCTAAAAAACAAGCCAGCCGCGGCGTGAAGTCGTGACTGGGGGAATTTTTAACTATTCTAAGGGAGCCTATTACAGTCCCTAACCGTTGGACCCGGCCGCGCCAACGCGCGGACGGGCCGTGATGTATGCTGGACTTCGCCGTCGTTTCCGACGACGGCGGTGTTTTTGTGTTGTGTTGGTGGAGTGTTTCCTACCTAACATTTTCCCGTTTGCTGCCGTGATGGGGTCGTCGGGGTCTAATAAGACGCTACGCGGGCGTCTAAGTTTAGGATGCGCGGACGGGGTGTAATCGCACGCCCGTACAACGAGGGGATTTGTGTGAGTATCTGCGCGCTCGTAATAGCGCTTGGCTAGGCCGTTGCAGAACTCTTTTATCGATTCCAGTTCGAAATCCTTATGTAGGTCTATGTTACGAACGTACCAGGGGGAACCCGATGCGATTCGTAGAAATCGGTTTTGAACCACTTGAAGTGGTTTAAGCTCAGTGTGCGCGAACGCAACACTAGCGTACGTGAGGACGGGCCTAATGCAAGTTTTATACAATGTCAGCTTATTTCTAAGTGACATTTTACTGCGTTTACAAATTAAAGGATGCAATATATTAAGATAGAAGCGGGTTTTATTACACATTCGACTAATATGTTTTCTGAAGGAGAGTCGGGAGTCTAGAGTGACTCCGAGGTATTTGAAGTGTTTTTGCCTCGGAATTGGCTTTTTTGATAGGTATACGGTAGAGAACGATTCGTGTTTCAGTCGAGGGAACAATACCGCTGCACTCTTTTCGGGATTGACCTCGATCCTCCATATGCGGTACCAAGCGCCTAGGGCGTCGGCGGCCGCCTGGAGTCTCTCGGCAATAACGAAAGAGTGGCGGGAAGTGGTGTATAGGGCGGTGTCGTCGGCGTACATAGCCAGATGGACATTGTTGACTCTCGGTATGTCGCTGGTGTACAGCGCATACAGTATAGGAGAGAGCGTAGAGCCCTGAGGGACTCCGGCGCGAATTAGGCGGGGAGTGGAGAGTGTACCTTCCACTTTAAATCGGAAATATCTGTTGGAGAGATAGTCCTTGAGGACGCGAATTAAATGATCTGGGAGGTCGGCATTGTGCAGCTTGTAAATCAAGCCACTATGCCAAACTTTATCGAACGTTTTCGCGATATCGAGTAAAATAGCCGCAGTAGAGCTGCGGACACGGTATCTAACATTATATCTGGCTATGTATTCTACTAGCCGATGCACTTGGTGTACGGCGGAGTGGCCCTTGCGGAACCCGAATTGCTCGTCTAAGAGCAGACGTTTCGTCTCTACCACTTCGGAGAGTCTAATGAGAATTATCCTCTCGTAAATTTTACCTATGCCGTGTGATGCCGGCTTAGAATAGCATCACCCCATATCTTCCCGCGGGTGTCGTAAGAAGCGACTAAGGGAAAAATCAGGGCGTGGGCAGCAGCGTGGCCCTGTCTAACATAAACACCTACTGCGGTCACCAACCCGCCTGCCAAGCGTGGTGACAATGGCTAGATCCCCCATGGAAACAGCGCCAAAAATACGGCCCTCAGTGCCCGGCAGCCCCGCTATTCCCGGCCAAGGCAGCGGTCGTGGTCACGGCGGGGCAGAGGGTGCTAAGAATCCCCGGAGTAAAGGCTGCCGAAAACAACATATGTATTTGGCAACGTACAACGGACGGACGATTCAGCTGGACCATCACCTCACAGAACTGGAAGTAGAGTTAAGTCATATAAAGTGGAGTATTCTGGGGTTATCGGAAGTCCGAAGAGAGGGAGAGGATACAATAACCCTTGACTCTGGTCACTTGCTCTACTTCCGGGAAGGTGATAGGGTCTCCCAAGGTGGTGTCGGTTTTCTGGTCCACAGAGCTCTTGTTGGCAACGTTGTGAAAGTTAGTAGTGTGTCGACCCGGGTAGCGTACCTCGTAATCAAGCTTACCGACAGGTACTCTCTGAAGGTATATGCGCCGACCTCGACACACACCGATGAAGAGGTTGAAGCCATGTATGAGGACATTACTAAAGCCATACATGGTACGACCTCATGCTTCTACAGCGTGGTCATGGGAGACTTCAATGCTAAAGTGGGAGTACAGGAATGCGACGAATCGAAGATTGGACCACATGGGTTGGGGTGCAGAAATCACAGAGAGCAAATGCTGGTCAACATCCTCGAGATGCAGGGGCTTTACTTGATGAATTCCTTCTTCAAGAAGAAGCCCCAAAGGAGATGGACCTGGCAAAGTTCAGATACTGTGACAAGGAACGAGATAGATTTTGGCGGATGGCGGACAGAAAGTATATATTCAAAGATGTCTCTGTGATCAACAGGTTTAACACCGGCAGCGATCACCGACTCGTACGAGGCACTCTGAATATATGCTTCAAAGTCGAACGAAAACGCCTGCTGAAATCTACTCTCCGACCTACGCCGCCCCAAGTAGACCGTGTGTCCAAGCAGTTCCAATTGGAACTGCAAAATCGATTCGACTCGCTGGAAACCACTGACGATGTGGACGAGATAACCGACAGCGTGGTGAAGATGTGTAAACTGGGCCGTAAGCATTTTCCGCCGACGAGTACCACTAAGCAGTCCAAACTTGCTCCCGAAACCCTGGATCTGATGAGGCAGAGACGGGAAATGCCATTCGCTCAAGCAGCTTCTCCAAATAAACGGGCTCTCTCTAGGCGGATAAGGAAACTCACGCGCCGGGACCTCCGTTGCTCAAACACGAGAAATATTACAACCCTCATTGAGCAAAATAGGGGTTCCAAAGTTTTCCAAAGACCGCTAGGGAGAAGCCACCTTGCAAAGCTTAAGACAGCGGATGGCACAATAGTCACGTCAAGACCCCAGATTCAGAATGAGGTTGAGAAGTTCTATGGGCTGCTCTACTCATCGCGCACACACAAGCCTATAGCTCAAGACACTGAAGATCCACGTGCACCACTGACGCGCCATTACTCGGAAGACATCCCGGACGTTGACGTAAGCGAGATTAGTGCGGCTCTTAAACAGCTCAGGAATGGGAAGGCCCCGGGTGATGATGGCATTACCACTGAGCTCCTAAAGGCTGGTAGACTACCGGTCCAAAAGGCCTTAGCGGAACTCTTTAATGCCGTCATCCGCCAAGGCATGACGCCAGAAGCGTGGTCCAGGGGTGTGGTCGTCTTGTTCTTCAAGAAGTGTGATAAAACCCTCCTAAAGAACTACAGGCCGATTACACTCCTGAGCCACGTTTACAAGTTGTTTTCAAGAGTCGTCACGAATCGTCTCGCCATCAAGCTCCGGAGCAAGCCGGGTTTCGAAAAGGCTACAGCACCATAGACCACATACATACTGTTCGGCAGATTATACAGAAGACCGAGGAGTATAATCAGCCACTGTGTATGGCATTTGTGGACTATGAGAAAGCGTTCGACGCCATCGAAACCTGGGCTGTTTTGGAGTCCCTGCAGAGATGTCAAATCGACTGGCGATATATCGAGGTGATGAGATGTCTCTACAGCGCTGCGACGATGACCGTCCAAATCCAAGATCAGCGGACAAGACCTATTCGGCTCCATCGTGGGGTGCGACAGGGGGACGTGATATCCCCGAAACTGTTCACCAACGCGATGGAGGACGTCTTTAAAACCCTGAATTGGATTGGACGAGGCGTCAATGGAGAGTATAACTCTCATCTGCGTTTTGCCGACGATATAGTCAACGTCAATGGAGAGTATAACTCTCATCTGCGTTTTGCCGACGATATAGTCATCTTTGCAGAGACACTGGAAGAGCTAAATCAAATGCTGAACGACCTAAATGGGTCCTCCCGACCTGTTGGTCTTGGTATGAACTTGGACAAAACAAAAGTTATGTTCAACAGAAACGTCATGCCGAGACCAGTGCGGGTCGAAGGCGTTCTTCTTGAAGTTGTACAGGACTACACCTACCTAGGCCAGACAATACAACTTGGCCGACACAACTTCGAGAAGGAAGCGGATAGGAGGATTCAGTTGGGTTGGGCGGCATTTGGCAAGCTCCGTCGAGTCCTTACGTCAACAAAGCAAAGCCTAAAGACGAAGGTTTTTGAGCAATGTGTCCTACCTGTAATGACATACGCTGCCGAGACGTGGACACTGACAGTAGGGCTGGTCCACAGATTTAAAGTCGCTCAGCGAGCTATGGAGCGAGCTATGCTCGGGATCTCTTTCAAGGATAAAATCAGGAATGAGGTTATCCGTGAGAGAACTAAAGTAACCGACGTAGCTCGCAAAATCAGTAAGCTGAAGTGTCAATGGGCCGGTCACGTCTGTCGCAGGACCGATGGTCGTTGGAGCAGACGAGTCCTGGAGTGGAGACCGCGTCTTGGCAAACGTAGTGTAGGACGCCCTCTGGCCCGCTGGACCGACGACATACGCAAGGTTGCCGGAGCAGGCTGGATGAGGGTTGCGGAGGACCGGGATGTTTGGCGCAAACTTGGGGAGGCCTATGTCCAGCTGTGGACTGCAATTGGCTGACGATACGATACGATATAAATTTTACCAAGGCAGCTCAGCAGGCTGATAGGCCTGTAGCTGCTGGGGAGATTCCTCGGCTTGTTCAGCTTCGGAATATCTATGACTATTGCCTCCTTCCATTGGTCTGGGAAGGTACAAGATTTGAGGAGGCAATTAAAAATTATTAAGACCGTAATTATTAAGACCGTATAGTTATTAAGACCGTCGGGCCCCGGGGCCTTCCTGTCTTTCAGGTTTTTAATGATATTTTGAACCTCACCGGCGGAGGTTGGGCAAAGCGGTTCACCTGAGGGAGGTAGTGAAGCCCAGGTTGCAACCTCGGAGTCCACCTTCGCTAGGTGGTCCGGGTCGCAAGGCTGATCGCTGGAGATTGAGCCTCTAAACTGTCGGCTAAACATTCCGCTTTTTCAGTGTCATCGGCGGCAATAGAATTGTCGGGCCTAATGAGAGGTGGCATAGTCGCGAGACCGTCCGACCTGAAGGCTCGCAACAGCGCCCAGAAAGCCTGGTGCGAAGACGCGAGTCCCTCTAGTCTCTTGTCCCACGACTAGCCGTGGAGCATGTCGAACGCGTGTCGAACACTCCTCCTCAACCTGTTTAAATCCCTACGGTTGTCGTCTGTCGGGTATGTGTCGTGTCGTCTGGATGCGGCGTTTTTACGCCTTATTAAACTCCTGAGCTTTTCTGAGATTTCAAATCGTCCTTCCGGTACGTTTGTAATCTCTTTAGAGCAGCTGAGGATCGTGTCGTGTATATATTCTGTGAATTGATTAGCCGCGTCTATTGCTAAATCAATTGAGTCAGTGATGCCTGGAATTAGCTCCTTAAGCGGAGAATTATTGGCTCGAAGAAGTTTTGCGAACTTCTTCCAGTCTGTAATTGTTTTGGTCGGAGGGCCTGAGGGGCGCTCCGTACCTAGTTTAATTAGCACCGGTCTATGATCCGAATCTAGTTCCGGCTGCAATTCGATAGAGTGTTGCCAGAGGGCGACATTCTTAAGGATCGCAATATCTAACACCTCCGGCTTGCCTGAGGGGCCAAAGCGGGAGGGGGTGGGGGGCCGATGACGGCCGCATTGTACTTGACAGCTATTTCGTCGAGAGCCTTACCTCTTTTGGTGGTTTTCGACGAATTCCAGCTGATGTGTTTACAATTTAGGTCCCCAGTCAGAAGGACTGAGTCACCCATATCTAAGAGCGACTTGATGTCGCTTTCTAGTACCGATTTGTTCGGCGAGAGATACACCGAGGCTATAACTATTGGCTGATGGCCTGTCATGTAAATTTGGCACACTGACGCTTCGATATTAGCAAGCGACGGAGGGTCTAGCGGTATACAGTGTAAATTCTAATTGTAATAAATCATAGTGTCACCTCTTGCAGTGGCCCTATCATTCCTCACAATCCTATAGTTCGCAATGCCAGGAGAGCGAACGCTAGGTTTAGGAAAGGACTCCTGTATACAGAAGAAATCTAATTGTCTTGAGTGGACGTACTCACTCATAAGTTCTTTCTGGCCTTTGACACCGTTTGCGTTGAATGTCGCGATTTTTAGGGCTAATGGTTTTACGCGCGCGAGACGCGAATCAGCGGGCCGAGGGGTAAATTTATTATTGACCGCCATCTAATTGTTTGATTTTTAAAGAATTTATATAGCCTGGAAGCCTACGATGGCTTCCAGAAGAGTGGCGTGCTCGCATACCGCTTGTAGGCGAGCCATATTGTTTCCGTTGGTGTTGCGCAGCTTAGCCGCGAACACGCCGAGTTCGACGAAATTGAGCGCGCCGGCAAAGTCCATTACGAGCGAGAAGTCGCTCGCGGGACTACCCTGAGGGGGTTGCGGGCGCAGGGAGGGCCGCGGGGCCGTCGGTGCGCGAGTCGCAGCTGGCACCGCAACACGTGCCGCTGCTGGAGGTGGCGTGGGCTTGAACCACGCGTTCACCTTTGGAGGTGGAGCCGGTGTGAATACCTCCGGAGCTGAGGGCTCCTTCGGTTGCTCCGTCTGGCGAGCGGGGAAGGTCCTCTTGCGGTACCCTCCTTTACCAGTGCGCCTGCGCGGGGCACGGACGCAGCCGCGATAGTTCGCGGGGTGACCCAGCGTCTCGCAGAGGACGCAGCTGGGAGGAATTTCCGGGTCGGGAACTTTTCGCGGGCATTCCGCGGTGGCGTGGTCGTCCAGGCACTTAACGCAACGCGGACGCGCGTGGCAGTGCTTGGCCGAGTGCCCGTAGTTCTGGCAGCGGTGACACTGCCCTATTAAGCCCTTATACCGGGGGCGTTCTACACGGATCCCTGTCAGGTTGCAGATGGTTCGGAGGTTGAAGACCTCCTTACCTTCGTTTGTGCGGTCTAATACGACTAAAATAGAGTTATATTTAACTTTTGTGCGCATATTGTACATCCTATGTACTTCGCGCACTGGCAGCCGCGACTTAAGGTCGCTCTCTATGTACTCAGTTTTATTAGCAAAACGGTTGACTATAGACATAGGCACTTCTAGTCACAAACTGTACATAAGCAAAGTAGTTAATATTAATCAAATTTCTTAGTTAAAATATTTATAGTTAACAAAATAATTACTTTTAAAAAACACATCAAAACGGGTTCAGCTTAACGCTTTATCCCGCATAGCAGAGTAGTGAAAGGCAACTAAATAGCAACACATTCCGTTCTTCTACGCGATATTGAATGATGTTGAAGAAGGAAATTAATATCGCACTTTGTTTTACAAACCGGAGGAAGAAAAATAAATTTTATGTATCATAATTCCCCCGAGTGGGATTTGAGTCCACAACCGCGTTTACAGTCAGACGCTGTCCCACTGCGCCATATAGCCACTGTACTTTGCCAATATAGAAACAAAAAATACTTATTTCTTAAATATATATATAGTACATCGAGTATGAAGTATGATTTCTTGTATACAGCCAGATTAGTCACCTTGTCCTTTAATTAATTCAGGTTAGCTTAGCCTCCTATTATACATTGGTATATGACCTTTCTGCTTCGTATAAATTGAACTGGTTACTGGTTCATACAATATTACTCTTTTATATTAGATTCCGTGCCACAGCGTAGTTGGCCAAAATTAATATTTATTTAAAAACTAAAATATGTATTTACAGTAAAAGCAAATCAAATTGAGTAATTAAAAGTGAAATATTATTTTTAAAATGTATTATCTATAAATTGTATCAGCCACGGATAGAAATTAACAAAGTTTTCAATTCAATAGCTAGTAATATTATACATTGGGAGGTTTCATAGGATTATTCCACAATTCCATCTTTGCCTAAATTCATAAATACTAAATTGCTTTTCTATGTATTTATTTGTATTAATATTGCTAATACATTAAATTATGTATATAAATATACCTAAATATACGTACGTAAGAGGCCGTTCAGTGCGCAATGGGACAGGGTCTGACTGTAAATGTGATCGGTTTTGGGTTTGATTCCAACTAGGTGGAATGATTAAATTATTTTCATTTCCTCGCTCTCGTTAGACAATTGTCGGTGTTAGGTTCCGCCACTAGGTACTTCCTGTCTACCTAATTTTCAAATGTCTAAAGTTCCGAGGTGACAATACTGATCTAGATCAGTTGCTGCGATCCTCTTATATATTGTATTTTGACAGAATTCACTATATTGAATTTGCGTTATTGACTGTAAAAAAATAGGTTTCAATACTAGTCGTTTGCGAAACTCAACGCCGTGCTTTAGGCAGACTCAACAGAACAAAACTAAAACCACTATTATAAACATTTCCCCAAATAGGCATCGAACCTACAACCATCTATTTTCTTTTAACAATATAAATATAATGAGACAGTAATTTAAAATTCCTTGTTATTTTTAATAACGTTGAACGTTCATTATCTCCTTAGTAAGGTAAACCACAAGCAGGATGAAACCCCTTAAAGCAATGAAAATTTACTAAATGTCGTATTATACGGTCGGCCTTGCCACTTGAAATTATTTAGTAGCTTTCACATAATGTACTATAGGCGCTGTGGTTGGCTTATTACGTTTGAAAAAATAGTTTTAGGTTCGAATTTAAAAGAAGAAAAATTTATATTGTATTGAATTTTGCAACTAAGCAATATCGCTGTAATTTACCAATATGCTTCTTGTTGTTGTAAATAATATAAGTTTTAGGTATCGATGACGTCTTATACCTGTGTATGGGACCTTGCCGATAACCATGTATTATACGTTATATATGTACACGTACGTACGTATATTGATACATTTGTATTAGTTATATATAAAATTATATTATTATTATTATATTAATTAGGTAACAGTGTTATAATACAAGAACGTAAATTAAACAGTGTGTATGAATATGCTTATATATTTTTTTAAATATTTTTTATAATAAATATTATAT